>WEIV01010172.1:32264-183116 GCA_013390005.1 Calyptomena viridis | reverse complement strand
AAAAAAAAATCTCACCAGGGAAGCATATTTCTGAATAAACACACTTACATTATTACTATTTTTGCTATTATATGTTTGATTATCTGGAAACCTGTGATTTATCTTTTGATTAGTATATCCAGCCAGTGGCAGAAAGATTTACTCTTTCATATTCTTCTTTTTAGATTTTGGATGAATTTTGCAATGTGAAGTTCTGCATAGATGCCAGTCAACCAGATGTAGGAAACTGGCTCAAATATATCAAGTTTGCTGGATGCTACAATCAGCACAACCTTGTTGCATGTCAGATAAGTGATCAGGTACGTGGTGTTGACTTTCCAGACTTATATTTTAGTGGAACTCTAAAGTGTCGATGAAAAAAAAATAACAATTCACAACAGCTTTTGGCCCGTTTGCTTTTATGGCAAAAGAGAAGGTGCAGATGGGAAATAGAATAATTTTGATTATGAGCAATAGAAAATATTAATTTTGTGTTTTGCACATTGTTGTTCAATTCATAAATAATTTTTTTGTCTTATACCTGATAATAATTTGGACCGCTTTCTTGGGAATACAAAGCCAGCACTTGCTGATTTTGAATTAACAGCATTTTCTGGCTCCTGTTCCAGTCCACTTGGATTGCTTCATTAAACCGTTGAGTTGATCGGAAGCGGTAACGTAAATGTAATGGAAAGAGTGGAGGGGAAGACACAAAGTGATAATATTACCAACGTTGCATGTGTGAGGCTTTGTATTTGGATGCACACACGTATGGATATTATTGTGCTTTCCCATACACTTTGCTGGAACTCGTAACACATATGCTGAATCAGGGTCTTCAGTGGTTTTCTTTTTCTTCTCATTTATTGCACTTAAATCCGCTCTTTGTTGGACTGAATCATTATTTATCCTTGTGTGTTGGAAAAAAAGGCTGGGATAGGCAGAGGAAGAACACAGTAAGGCATTTTGTTTTCAATTATGCTGATGAGTTATTAGGTGTTTCTTAAATCAGAGTTCACTTTTGTCTGCAAATAATACGTACTGTTATGAAATATTTTAATGGGCCAAGTTAGGTTAAGGAAGCTTTGCTTTTTTCAAGTGAAATATCTAAAGTAGCAAAGCAACAACTGGTTGTGAATTCTTGTTTCCAGTTTAAGCTTTGCTACCTGCACCATAGGATTCAATTCATTTAATCAGTGTTTCATTTTTCGCCACTTAATTAACTGCATCACGTGAATGTTAAAGATTATCTTTAGCTGATTTAATTGCCCTGACAGTATTGAAAAAAGAATCACAACCAGACACAAAGCTTCAATTAGAAATCATTCTTTCTAATCAAATTCTTTACGTATAGGAAATGAATGTGAGACAGCCTGCTATTTCCAGCCCAGCATTACGTATTTCACTCATGCAAGATAGTTGATTAAAACAGGTTTAAATAACTTTCTCAGAAACTATGAGAGGTCTTTTTAATTTTCAACTTTTCCAGTTCAGCCCTGAGCACATGTAGCACAGAACAAGCCAGCCGACTGAGAGATAATTTCCTTTTTATACAGCAGCTGGTTCAGCTAAAGAAATCATAAAGATTATTAGTAAACGCAAGATGCATTTTCAAGTTAAAATACATTTTATGCTGAAAACCAATAAATCCTCTCAGTGCAGAGCATTTATGGAACAGTGATAGGAAAAGGAAACTATAGATTAATTGAAACAGCAAACTCAAATATTTTACATATAATAGGAGCTGGCGTAGGTAGGAAAGATCAGAAGTGGAATCACGTGCATTGGTCAAAGCAACTCGTTGTGTTTGGGTCAGTGTTGGGGCTCTGCAACTGAAAATGCACGAGGCTGAAACATCAGCATCTCCCTTTGCAACGCAGACATGCACCCACGCTTTGACGTTTTTGGAAGGAAAGTTATGGCACTTTTAGGTTTCTCTTTTTTTAGTGTTTACATTTCTGACATTTGGTAATGGTGGCTGTACTGCTGCCAATAATTTTTTTCATTCACTGGAGACTTGTTATTTATTTTGCACGGTATCGTGCTGTTCATAATTCCTTGTTTTTATAGCTTTTTGTTGCTGAGATTTGCAAATTAAGATTTGGTTGTCTTTCAAGTAGCATATTGTGAGCTGGGTGCTGTCAGCAAGAGATTGTTGTCCATTTGGCCCTCTGGAAATGCTGCACATTTACTAACAAAATCGTCCGTGTACTCCAACGTTTTATGACCAGAGCCTAAAAAGTTAATGCTAAAAATGTGCTCTTGAATCTTAAAGCAAAAAAGCCTTTCTAACAGCTCCTCCTTCTGCTTTCTTCTGGCACAAGCTCACCAGAGGTAATATAAAATATAATAGGAAGGCAAACTGGGAAATGGACGTTACATGGCCAAACGTGTGCATGTACGAGGAGTGACAAATGCAAGTCAAGTCTGCATTAGTATATAGACTGGTGAGGCTGCCAGGGGGTCACTCGGCCTTGGTAGCTCTTGGTAAGAAAGGGGGAAAAAAAGAAAAAGAAAGGAAAAAAAGGGGAAATAAAAATAAAGTGAAGCTGAAGACGTGTATCAGTGGTTGTAGCTAGAGGTGGAGGGCAGAGGCGATGCAGCCCAGCTGGGACAGGAGACCCCAGCTCAGCTGGAGCTGCAGTCAGTGCTGGGTGCAGGACAGGGGAGACACCCGGGTGGAGGGACATCCTAGTTCCTCCTGCTTCCCCCAGGAATACAAAGCACCTCAGCAGCCCTGGTTGCAAGGGGAGCATCCCTACTGTGGAGACCCTGCTCGCTCCTGAGGCACAGACACTCGATCAGCAGTAATTGTTCACCTCTAATTGCTTCAACTCATCTGTAAAATTCACAAGCAAACATTGAGCTATACCTGAGAAGGTAAAAGATCCTGCCAGTGCTCCCAGCCTCATGCTGCCCGCAAGTTTATACTACTAAATTCAGGCTTGACTGACAGACAGGTATGATTCCCAGACTGCTTGAGGCAGGATTTAGATGAACTCGGCGATGTGTAATGTAGTTGCTCTGCTACGTTCTACCTGCTGTATTTAACAAAAAGAATGAAAGAAAAACATTTTTTGTGATTTTCCTTACTAGAGTTTTTTCAGGGACATACCACCCCACCCCCTGACTCATGGCTGAGGTTAGGTTTCATCACTTAGGATCAACTTTACAAAAGACCTGGGTTCTTTCTTATGACTGTGTAAATGAGCTTTGCTGAGATGAACAGCTCGATAATGGTGGGATGCAGTCAAAACATGCATGCTGGATGCAACTCATGTTTCATTTGATTGCAGCTGGAGTAGAGTTTAAAAGATGCATTTTTTTGTTGGTTTGTTGTTTTTTTTTATTTCAAACCAGGTTGATCTAGGATTTCTTTTTGCTGTCTTATTATCTCCTGTCATACCCAATCTAACCTGAACATATGTAATTCAAGATGTATATGGATAATGAAATTCCACAAACAAGGCAGTCTCATTTTTTTCTTTTCCCTAAAGAGACTACAGCGTGTGCAGAGCTGCAGAGAGTCTTATCCCTGTTCTTGCCCTGGAATGTGTTTTTTCAGCTCAGAGTCAGTTAGGATTCAAGAGCAGTTTCTGTTAACTTGGACGACTCTGCTCTGTTATCATTAAATATCTATTAGTTCAACTTTTTAATGACTTCAGAGTGATTAGCCCTGTTAGGCTTTCCGGCAGTGCTGTCAGCCCAGCAAAAGCATTATTTTTAAAGATGCATGTTAACGAAAGTGCAGTTGCAAATCCTGCAGTGACTATGGCAGTGGCATGGCAGAGTCTGTCACACATTCCAGGCTGGGATCACGGTCACCTTCATGGGATTAAAAATACTTGTTTTTGTCTGTTAAGAAACATTGTTGGTAGCTGTTGAAGTTAAAAACACCTGAATATTGTTTTTGTCTTGCTTATTGCTCACAGAGTTCTGACAGGGATACAGGGATACAGTGCTGTGAAACTGCCTTGAGCTTCCAGATCTCTTCCCCCGTAACAAAGCAGCTCCTGAAGAGTCCCTTTGGTTTATCCAGGGAAAACTCAAAGTGGTTCAAGATCACTTTACTGAGGTTTTAGTTTGCTGTGCGTGCTGAAATAGGTTTTTGGTTGGGTTTTTTTTTGGTATGATTTGTTTTCATTCCTTATACTCAAGTATGTGCCACTGTAAAGGGAGAAAAACCAGTAGTATCACACTCTTAACAGCGTGCCTGATGTCAGTGATATAAACTTACAGGAGTGAACCTACTGCTGTAGGTTCCACCAGATCTGATCCCATCTTACACCCATCTTACACGTTTTACAAACTTTTTTAATCTGCAGACACAGCTTCATGTTTCAGGTTTTACAACCCCAGCTCCCCCTCCGTGGTGGGCAGAGGCTCCTTGCACAGCCACCTGCAAAAGTTGTGTATTTAAGGAATAGTTTTGAGGCTTTGTTGTCAGAGAGTGAAATTAAAGTTTTGACTGTTGTGAGTCAGGAGGGCACACACACGCTGAGCTCATATGGGGCCCTATTCTGCCATGATTCTTCCTATGAGTTATTAGTTATTAAGCAAATGAAGCTTAATCCAGTTCCCACTGAAAATGTCTCCAGTGGAGCAGGGATGTGTTAGCTTGGGGCTGGTGGAGTGAGAAGCTTCTCAGTGGTGATTTTCCACTTGCTGCTGTTAATGCTGAGGCTGTGGGTGAAATTCCTGCCTGGGCTTTAGACTGCCTGTGTTATCTGGAATCTGATGCCCTAGTGGTGTTACCACTGTCGGCGTTGGACTGTCCTGACATGACCTAAAATAAACTGTTTAGAACCAAACCCAGCAACTAGTTGTTGCCATTTCTGCCAAGTGATAAGGTTTTTATTGATGATTTGTGTTTAATGAAAGGGATAAGGCATGCTGTCTCTAAACAAAAATGCCTTTTTTTATGATGAGAACTGTAAAATCCTACTCATTTGCTTGCCAGAGTGTAGAGGATTATGGAAAGCCACAGAGCCAGGACAAGGCTGCACCTTGCTTGACATTCACATGGTTCATTAATGAAGATTTATGAATGTTAGAGGACAATTGAGTGATGAGGTCAACTCAGGGGAACAGGTGGACACACAGAATTTAGGGTCTGGTATCAGTGGTTAGTGACTTCCAAGGAGAAGGTTCTGCAGGACCAGAGCAGCTGGATGTGGCAGTGTCTTACCTCGAACCAGGGCTTTCACAGAAGCTAAAGTTCACTTACAGTGGAAGAAGATATGAGTGGTACCAGAGAGGTGGCCTGCAGCCCCCAAGATGCTGAAGAGGGTGCCCTGCAGAGAGGCATCCTGCAGTTCTTTCCTTACATCAGGAGAGCAGGAAATGCCTTTTGCCTCAAAAGGTGGAAGAATGGAAATTCCTGCAGCATCGTTCCTCCAGCCCTTCCTGCTTGGCAATTTTGGGGCATTTTGGAAATGAAGAAGGAAACGAGTCTCAGCCCTGGTGCTGGGGCACCATCTCAGCAGGGTGAAGGGAAGGGTCCTCTCTCCCCACCGGGCTCCCACTGGTGCCCCACAGCCACTTGCACACAGACACTTGCTGAGTTTCACCTGTGGATTTTTGCTGGAGTTTTATTTGGGTCCAGTGCAGCTCTCAGGCAGGACTCCTCTATATTAGCCCTTGAGAAAACTCCAGTTTGTTTCAATTTATCATTTGCCTGAGTATGGCAAGAAGAAACTGGCTCGGGTTTCATCACACAGCTCTCCAGCTGCACAAGTTGTTCATCACAGAAGCTGAAGTTGAAGCTATACTATTTGGACCTTTTTTTTTCTTGTTTTTCCCTTCAAAGTCTTAATTACAACAGTTCACAACAGTTTGTTGTGAAGTTATGTCTCTGTGCTTCTCCTTTTTCTGGCAGGCATAATCCCTGATTTTAATGGAGCTTCTTGAATGTAACGCTTATTATTAGTTTTGGACATTTAATTTGTTTTGCTTTTCAGGCAAGTTCCACTCTTGCTCCACAGTAATGCAGAGGCAAATGCCAGTTGGCAAAGTGCACACTGCCTCTGAGGGCCCTCACTTTCCTGCCCCGGCTCAGGGCGTGCTCCTCTCTGGAGCTCCAGAGCCTCCAAGGGTGGCTGGGAGACGAGGCTGGTGCCTTGCTTGGGGTAGATGTACCCATGGCATGTGGCCCATTGGGTGCTGGGCATTGGTGCTGCGGGTGGTGGTGGTTGGGTTCACTGTCTAGGGAACTATCCACTTTTGGGCTCTTTTGTTCCTTCCCACCATCTCATCCAGAGTGGAGGAAGTTATGTCTCTTCTGCTTGCGTCCTTCTGCTTGCACCGGTGTGGGGCAGGACAGAGTCACTTGGTGCCTTCCCCCGTGGTGGGAGCTGTGAGTTCAACACATGGCCTGTGGGATCAAGCACAGGCAGAATCAGAGTATCATCACTTGCCTTCCCTAAAATCTGAATTTCCCAGGCAGCAATAGGGTGCGTGCAACGTTTCCTAAAGCTCTTATACATGGGAATAAAGGGTTTAGTTGGGTGCACCAGAACACAGCTCCTCTTTGGAGGACGATGGATGCATCTGTGGCAGCTGGTGCCTTTGCTCAGGCTCATTGGCTGAAGTGTCTCTTTTCCCCCGAACTGTAACTTCAGTGAAACCCTTTTGGTTCTGGGGAGATGCTGGATGGGAGCAGAGGGGGGTCCAGGCAGGGCAGTGTGGGGCTGGCTAGGGCAGGCAGGATGTATCTCAAAGCATGGAGTGCAGCGGCCGAGCATGGCCCCAGCCGAGCTCACGGGGAGCGCGTTTCGCTATTATTCCAATTATTACAACTTCCTGAATAGGTCGAAGGTCGTTCATAATTCACGCTTCTGTCATCTTTACACATGCCAAATGCAGTCTATTAAGCATAAATAAAATTTCAAGTGCCTGACCAGGAAAAGTAAACTGGGATTCATAACAATGAGGCCTTATTCATCCATTTAAAAGTAAATTGTGTGTGTTTCATTTTTTTTTTCTCCTCCTCCCCTTTCCCTTTCCAGCTTTGCAGTTTGGGAGCTTTTATTTCTGCTCAGTAGCGTAGATCTCTGACCTGTGGTGTGGGCAGGCACAGAGGACTGATGAGCCAGGCCTCCCCCAGCCTCTCCCCACCTCGGACCCCCTGAACTTTAAAAGTGTTTCCAGATCTGGATCCGATTTTGCTCTTCCTATATAAACTGCAGTCACACACCGCTGATCCTAGGGCATGTGAAATGCGCATCTGGACTCCTCCCTCCCCCGCCTCTTCTGGTTGTTCCTCTCCTGTGCAGAAGCTCTTCCTATACTCAGTCTCAAGGCAGACCGGTGCACACTCACACAGGTTAACCCTAAAAAGTGGGGTAATGGTAGAGGCTTGGTAGGCTGGAGGAGTGCTATCCAGAAAATGAAAATCTTTCATTACTTACAGTAGTGTCAGGACTGTGTCCAAGAAACATTCAAGCCTTGCAATTAAAAAATCCACTGATTCTATGGTAGCATTTTCTAATACAAAAAGTACTGCCCGTGGTAGAGATGCTGTTGTTGCAAAACATGGGCAGCCTGAGGGAGAACTTTAGGGCTGGGGGGGAATTTATGAACTTTCTCAGCTGGGGATTGCAGGACCCCCCCATCACCAGTAAGGTGTTGCTGCCTCAAAATTTGGGTAACATGGTTCATTGCAACAGTTTGCCTTTCACTTTTTCTCGGACAGGGTAATTCCAGGAGGTTTAAGGTAGGAGGACTGAGAAAACAAGGGTTTTTTGTGAAGTAATAAGGACAGCTCTTAAAATCAGATTAAATTTATGTACATGACTGTTTTGGTTTAAACTTCGATACGTTTTATTTTAGATTGTCACTGCAACACAAATCAATGTATAAACTGTTGGTGCATGTGGGGGGTTTTTTTATACATAAATTTAAAAAGTTATTTGTAATAATAGTTGAAGTTAATATTATAATAATGTGAAAATGCCGGGGCTGGAAATCTGTCACTCGGCCCTTGTTTCGGAGGGCATTAAATCTGAGATGCAAAATACAGAAACATCACTCAGCCTAAAGCATGGAGTTTTTTGGAACACTCCATCTAATCTCCTCACTGAGGTACAGAGAGGCTGGACAGGATGTTCCTGATGGGTAGTTCAGTCATCTCTGCTGGTTTGAAATACCAATACAGACAAGACAACTGGCTGCAGGGTTTACTCCCTGCCCAGGGATTTGTCCCCCAGCTGCAAGAAAGCTGCTGCATCATCCCAGTGCTTCCCAAAGGGAAGGGATGCTTCCCAGCACAGCATTTCATGAACAAGAAAGACCCTCTTTATGCCCCTTTATGGTCCATATGTCCTCACTTCGTGATGAGAGGTGAAAAGGTCTATCAAAACACCTTTGATGGGACAGGAAGAACACTGGAGAAAGCATTGCTGAGGTTTTTGCTCGCTCCTTGGTGTGGATGCACTACTGACTTTGGAAGAACAGCTGCATTTACCTGACTGTGACACAAGACCTGGAAGCACTGAGGCAAGTTCTGGGCAGAGCAGAAGTTTTGGCACAGTCCCTCTGGAATGGTGAAAGTCCCACCTGGCCGTGTGGTCATCCTGATCCTGGATTCATGCAGCACAGAGATCTGCAGAAGTCTGTCTGGTCTGTGTGCACTTACTATTCCACATTTGATTTCCACCCAAAAGCCAGCCAGCAATCAAGCTGATCTTCCACAGATCCGACTGCAGATTCTTTTCCAGGTGTGTGGAGGCCATTATACTTCTGGAAGAAACATCCAGTTTTCAATACATTTATCCTACCAAAGGGAAAAACAAGCATCGCTTACAGCAGATATTCACTGGATGTGACGCTGTCATCAGATTTGTTTGCAGGAGGTAAAAGTTGGCTTCGCTTAAATCTATTTTGATCTTTGATGAAATGAGCTGTGTTGCCCCAGCACATCCCCAGCACTCTGGACCCCATACAGCATCTCTGCATCAGCTCCAGAGGGGATTGTGGTACCAGACATTCATCCATTTGCATGAAAAGATACACACAGGACCCTGTCATAGATCTCTTGACCTCAAAAATACACAGTGGGGTTTGAAACTGCCTCAACAAGAGACACAAAGGGGAAGCCCCAGTGATGGTTTGATGAGGGTGATGTGGAAGAGGAGGGAGGTGCAGCCTAGGCACATCAGCCTGCCTTATAAAATCCTTTTGCTGTATTTTAGAGGGAAAATTGGCCACAAACGGGATTGTGGCATGGGTACCTTGTGCCTGATGTGTTTTGCCAGCACTTCTGTCACCTTGTAAGGGGTGAGAACTGTGGTGGTGGGACGAGCTGCCTTGGCAGCCTCTACCACTGTTTCCTGCACCCTCCTCCAGAGTGGCCTTTGGGACAAGGTGACGTTAAAAAAAAACAGATCTGAGGAAATGCAACTTAATTCGTTATTTTTAGGTATTTAGCCCATATCTGTGGGCAAAGCTTATGAAGAAAGAAACGATTAGGCTATACAGCCACCTCCTGGAGGACACCGGTATGTGCTAGCTGCCGATGATGTCGGTCCATGTGAGTGGGCAAGGGAAACACCCAAAAGTCTTCAGACACCCGTCCCTACCTGTGACAAATGCGTCTGTGTGACTTTTAACATTGGAGGCGATTTTCTGCCTTTCTCCCAATGCACTGCAATGAGTGTTGAGAGTTAAGAGTTTGGGAGCAAAACCTTTAAAAATACATTAGTCTGAGAAAATGCAAAGGCATCATTTTTTAGTGTAGGAAACATAGCTGTCGTGTTTTTGTTTAACAAGGCCCAAGAACGTTACTAATATTTATTTGAGCTGCTTTGTGGAGCTTTTTTGTGCTTTTCACATTTCTTGCTGGGACAGAGAGCAGCCAGATGGATTTTGGGAATTTCCTTTCGGCAGAGCCTCTTGGTGATGGCATGTGCTTCTTCTAGTGTATGGACCCAAAGAAGGGTGTCCCCTCTGCTACCTCCACAGACTTTTTCCTGCTCAACGGGCTCCTTCCCACAGCCCAGTATCATCTGTTTGAAGGGATCAGGTGTCACCAGCTGGGTCACCACCAGCAGCTTTGGCTACTCATGGTGTTTCTTCATCCAGGACTGATTTTTCCTTTGATTTCCATTTGAAGCTAAGGAATAATCAGGCTCGTTGGTTTGTGTAAGCCTCTCACCTCACAGCTTTCTGAACTGCTTAGATGGTTGGCACTACATCTGCAGTAGTTTGGCTGGGTGCCTATGGCTTAACCAGCAGCATCTCTTCATGTCTGCTTTATAATTATAGAACCATTAATGTTGGAAAAGACCTCTAAGATGATCAAGTCTAGCCATTAAAATCCCTTTAGTACCTTTCCCCAGTGCAACAGGAGTTCCCCCTTGCAAGGATCACTCAGGGGTGAGTTTTATGGGCACTCTGTTACCTGAGTTTGGTTTAACTCCACAAACAAGTTGCTGGTGATATCTGCAGTCATCATGTGGCTCATTTTGCAGCAAAGGCTGTTGAAAGCAGTCGTCCTTTTTGTTCTCACAGAGCCCAAAGCACAGCAGCTTTGGGGCTAGAAGGAGCAGACCTGCCATAGTCACCAGGCATGTCTCTAGCAAACAACATCAGCACCACAACAGGGCAGGCTCTGGCCACGCAGTTTTAACCGGGTCTAAAACACTCACCAGCAGTGGCTGATGCCTCTTTGCCTGTTGTGGTGTTCACGTTGCTTTTCTTGTTTTTGCCTTTTTTTCCAGATATTCTACAGAGTGGTAGCAGATATTGAACCAGGAGAGGAGCTCCTACTGTTCATGAAGAGTGAAGATTGTTCACATGAGACAATGGCTCCGGACATCCATGGTTAGCCTATTCTTGCTGTTTAATGTGATAGAAAGTGTCATTGAAATTAAGCTAAAATTTAGGGAGTTTTCTTCTCTCCTGGAATCCTGTTGAAATCTGGGATGGCTTCACTGCAGCCAGAGAGGAGAGCTGGACCATGGTTGTATTTGTATTTGGTTTGTATTGCCCATCTTCTGCCCTTCTGTTTCCAATTAAAATTTGATTGTTTTGTGAGTATTACAAAAGAAGAAAAGATCTAATGGCCTTATCTCTAAGCTGTGTTGCTCCTGCAGGACATGTGTGAACCCTGATTATAGGTTTGTTGCTTAACCAAACAACTTGAAAAGCAAAAATCTCAGACTGTTAATATTGCTGTCACATATGAGGGCATTTCAGCCCTTCCTCCTCATGCTTGTCTGTTACTCATCCCACGAAGATTCTGTGTCTGAAACTCCTGAGCAGTTGCTGAGATTTGTCCCCCACCTCCAAAAGCTCCTTTTGCTGTGCAGTGGGTTATACAGCCGTAGTGGGAACTGGGTGTAGGATATCTGTTTGATGCCCAGTAGGTTGCAGTTTGTGCCAACAGGGACGTTTTACAAATTCTCGGGGATTCAGGGACAGTAGAAGGGCTTCTTCTCAGGGCAGGAAGTATCAAGGTCTACACTTTCTTCATTGCCTGTACATTTAAAGTATTATCTTTTGTTCTCTTAAGAAAAAGGTGGGGATTATTCATTCATTCCCATTGGGTTTTGTGTTTGGTTCTTTTCCACCAGTGGTAACTTTGTTTAGTTATTGTTAAAGATGTGCCCCTTTCCAGCATAGTGTTTTCGCTGCCTAGTCCCTATGGTCAAGTAGCTATTGTATAAATGTCACCAGAGGAAATCTCTGCAGTGACATGCAGGGATATGTCCCACAGGGCTAATTTAGAAGCAGACTGAGCCAGTGTTGCTCGTGGACTGCCAAGAACAGAATCCTGTGATGCTTTCTCTGGATCAGCTCAACTGTCAAGTAGCAACCAAGTACATACATTGGAGATTACAGCCAGACTCCTTAGTGCCTTTCTGACTCAGATCCTCTGGGCATTTATATCTGGAAGCAAACCAGGGTGTCTAGCTCCTCATATGGTCCATCAGTAGAAAATCCAGCAGAAAAAAAATCCCAGGATGCTCTTCTCCAAGTTTGTTTTTTTTGGATTTTCTTCAGCTGATCTATTCTTTTGCAGGAATTACTAATTGATGTAATGCAGTATTCACTCCGAAGTAACACACTAGTGATCTTCTAAATTCATTTTCAGTGAGAGTCACATTGTGACCAGTTTTATAGATTTTAAAACAAGGACCATAACTTCATGTCTCTCTGGCTTACTTTGAACAGGGTTGGGTGCTGCAAAAGCACTCTAAAGGAAATGAAGAAGCTTTTTAAAATTCTCTTCACCCTTTTGGCTATTTTAGATGCTGGTGGTTGTGTCTACATCAGTATTCTTCATTTAGAAACCTAGCCTCCAGTGGATATCTGCCTCCCACCCTGTATAATTCCATTTAAGATGGTATATAAACACACTGACTTTTGTCCTAAGTCAGTGTTAGGGATCCCTATTTTATGTCACCCAGGCAGTTAACAGGTAGTATTGCACAGTCATATATTGAATTAAAGCCATTATTATAAAGCATTCTTTGGAATCCTTTCTTTTGAGGTTCTCTTCTTCACTGAACAGCTCTTCATTTAACTGCACCATCATCCAACTCCTGATAGGATAGTGGTTAAAAATGACTGAAAACTGATGTGGTCTCCCTGTGCCCAACCGCTTTGTCTTCCAGAGGAGCGCCAGTACCGCTGCGAGGACTGTGACCAGCTCTTTGAGTCCAAGGCTGAGCTTGTAGACCACCAGAAGTTCCCCTGCAGCACACCGCACTCTGCCTTCTCCATGGTGGAGGAGGACTTCCAGAAGAAACTTGAGAATGAGAATGATCTTCAGGATGTGCATGAAATCCAGGAGTGCAAAGAGTGTGACCAAGTCTTCCCAGACTTACAAAGGTAGGGGTAGATGCTTAAAATGTAGATGCAAATTCTTTAATGCCTTCAGTCAGATCATATAGGGCATGAGCAGGGCAGAACCTAATATTTTCATCTTCTATAGAAACCAAACGTGAACATGAGCAGGATTTCTATGCTAGTTAGTGTTTTATTGTATGAAAACTGGTGGAGTCCCAATAAATCAGAAATTTGGTTCTTGTATTGAAGTCCTTAGTGAGGACCTTTAATGAAAAACTGGATCTTTTGATAATCAGATGCGCAGCTGGCATGAATTGGGCTGGTTGCAGTGAAATCTCAGGGATTATTGTAGTTCTGATCAGGTAAGGTCTGGGTTTTATGTAGCAATTTTTATGTAGTAATAATTTGGAACATCTTTGAGTGGTATTTGCTGATGTTACAAATTTTATCTTTACAAACAAGCCATTTTAGTTAGAGATGGGTTCCAAATGTTAATGTATATATGCCTCTAAGTTAATATTTATTTATAGCTGTATTGTTGTGATACACTGTGGTTCATTGTTTTTTTAATTTATCTGTTAAAACAGATAAATGTGTGTCCAAAATACACATAGAGTGTAAATAGATTGTACAACTTTTATACGCTGAAGTTCATTTACATATTTCTTGTCATTGTAGCTTTTGTGATTATTTAAAATACCATATTGTAATGCAGATTAACAGCAAATTTTGTGAATTACTGAAAGATATTGAGATTACTCAGAAACTTCTATATCACATCCCTCACAGATTCAAGTCTTGGTGCTTCCCTAACCAGGGGAAGGCTAACCTCAGTGTTTGATAGGCGATATCTCAATAACTATGCTGAGATATCTCAATAGCAAAAATGTTGGGTCAGATCCTTCTCTGTGATGAGACGGTGCATTTTGCATGGTGGTTAGTAGCAGCAGCAGACCTGGGCCAGGATCTCTTGCTTTCATCCAGAGTCTGTAACACCATTCCTTCATTCCTATAGTGTCTTCTTTCCTCTCTGTGTTGTGTGGGCACAATTGAAGTGACTGTGAACTGCCCTTTTTTGGGCACAGCAATATATTTGTTTGCATTATCATGTGACCCTATCCTTACACTTCCACAAAATTAATGACACTGAAATTAAAACATGATGTGCCAAACATCACTCCCCACATAGTTGGTCAACCCCGCTGAGCGGGAATTTGTGCAGGCACAAGATCTTGTTCATCCACTGATGCTGAGCAGTGTGTGGCCTCACCTGTCTAATTTTCAGCCTGAGGGATTGATTGGAAGGTGCTGATGAAGGCAGGTCAAGTCAGAATTTCCAGCAGCTTGGGTGAGGCAGGACTGTTGTCCATAACATTTTCGCATGTTGCGAGTTATTTTGTGTTAAAAGTTCTTTTCTCCCTGTGAGCCAGAGGATGATATCTAACATATGGGAATCATTGAGGAAATGTAAATTTAGCTTAAAATATTAAATATTAAAGAGAAGGGGCAGAAAACAAAGAAGGAGTCATCATAAATAGATGGTGAGTACTGTGAGAAAGAGTGAAAAATGAGAGAGAATAAATACAGTTGCTCTCCGAACTCTTGAATTATTGAAAGGCTCATACACCACAAAGACAGTTCACAGCAAAAAAGTGCCAAACTGTGCTATATCCAGATTATATAAAACAAAAGGTCCAAATGAGATGTGCTTGAGGGGTGAATGGAGAAATAGCAAAGCAGGAAGATGTAGATGTTGGGTTCAAAAGTGCCCAGTGCTGACGGCTTGTCATAAAGCTGTGACAGAGTCTGGGAGCTGGTACCAGAGCAAGGGACAAGAATCTCTGTGGGTCTTATGGCAAATTTGTTTACCAGTGCATGATGGAGAGTCTGTTGCTGTAAAAATATTAGAGTGGGAAACCAGAATTGTTTTCTTTCCCCCACAGGAAGGAGAGGGGTAGAAGTAAGGGCATTCATGGAGTGGAAACATTTCCTTTACCTATGGCTGAAAATGGAGGTTGCTATTTGGGCTGCACAACCCAAATGAGATTGTAACCACAGCAGATTTTGTCAGTGATTCAGCAGAGATCAGGGGGAGCTTCATGTGAGAACAGGTTGATGCAGTTGGGCATCCCTGGCTAAAAAATCCTGGTTTCCAGTGGCTTTTCTTTGAATCCACTCTTGCATTATATAGACATCTTTCCTCAAGCAGTGGTGTGAGTTATGACTCTGTATGTGACCACGCAATACAGGTGTTTAAAAATATATATTTGCTACAAATGAATAATAAAAATTCAAAAACAAAAATTAATTCAAAGGTGTGCAACAGAAATTAGGTGGACACTGAATATCCTACTAACAGACTGAATAAACCACTAAGAAATGAATGACTGAACGACTACACAATTGAACACAGTTAATAATAATCATCAAGAGCAGCTTCAATTGTAGTGTACCATATCTAGAGGCTTTTTAAACTCATCTTGTCCTACTCCAGAGGAGTTATTTCTCATCTATTTCTGCCCTAAGAAAAATTGACTCCCATCAAAGGAGTGGATTTATGGGAGATGCTGGGATCCAAGGTGTATTTAGAGGGAAAGTCATAAGGTAGAAATAATTCAGACCGGAGGAAGGAATTACCAGAGTGAAATACTGAGAGGTGTATGAAATAATCTCCTTAGGGAGTGATGGCAGCAGCATCTCCTGGAGCATTTGCAAGTGGCTTTGCAAAACATGAGAGGATGTGTTATTCTGGTAGGGAGGAGGAGGTTCTGCCTCCTGGTTGAGGTGAGCCTGGTGTTCAAAAGCTGCTTTTTGTCTGGATTAGGCCTTTGGGACTATTTAAATTTTTTTTGCTGCAACTATGTACTCTGCTCTCTCCTCTTCTTATAAACCACTGATAAACCCATGGATGTGGGACACCTCACTGAGTCCTGTTCCTGTTTCCACAGCCTGGAGAAGCACATGCTGTCGCACAGTGAGGAGAGGGAGTACAAGTGTGACCAGTGCCCCAAAGCTTTTAACTGGAAGTCCAACTTGATACGTCACCAAATGTCTCACGACAGTGGGAAGCACTACGAGTGTGAAAACTGTGCCAAGGTACAGTGAATTTGTAGGCTGCCTTGCACTTCTTGTGCTGCCGGATGCTTGGGAGAAGTGGGGATATCCAGGGCTGGGATGCAGGAGGGCATAGGGTTTCTGCCATGCTCCATATGGTTTCTTAAGGTTTACATTTCTACTTTATAAATATGCTATTTTTCTATTGAAAAATAGCATATTTGAAATGGCTGTGAAATCTGAAATGGGCACTGATGCAGGATGCTGAGCCCCTTCAAGCTCAGGACTTGGTGCCCTATGAGGATTGGTGCCCTATTGAGGGTGTAAGAGGGTCACTGAGGGGCAAGAACCCCAGGAAAACACAGGGCAGAGTGTTCTCTAAGCTATGTGCCAGCTATTGGGACCAGAAACTTCTGGACACCACTGCAATATGAAACAAAAATAAGAAATAGCAAAGGGCCCCAGCTGTACTAAGTGAACACAACTCTTATCCCTAGAGCCTCTCCATCACTTACCAGCACCAGGCTTGCTGTGCGGATTATTTGTATAGCGTGTGGTATTCTGCATTGCTTTTTACCAGATTTCCAAAGCTTTCTGCATGAGAACTTAGTTGGTGTTAGGTGGATTTGCTACAACAATGGGAATTTTATGTTGAGTTGACACTTGTAAGATGCAGCAAAGCCCTGGACTCTGTTGTGTACAGGATTTCTTGCTGTCACACGCTCAGGTGTTGATAGAAAACATTTCTGTTGCAGTAATGCTCAGAGGTTTCAAGCAGCCACATTATCACTCATTTTCCATGGAGGCCCTGACTTCAAATGTGCAATTTCTAATGGCAAGGGCAAATTCATCTGCTGCAAAGGGGTTAACAGATCCACCCAATACTTGTCTGATCCTGGGAAACTGAGGCCACATCCTGCAGGCACAGGATGACCGTTAGTGAGGTTTTTAATCTTAAATACTCCCAAATGGCTCCAAGGTTTGAATTTTAAAAGACTCTTGTAATAACTGGCTTCTTCCACAGTCAAGTTTCTTGGTTAATCAGTACTCATTTCCTAGCAGGTTTTCACGGACCCCAGCAACCTTCAGAGGCACATTCGTTCCCAGCATGTTGGGGCTCGTGCTCACGCTTGTCCAGAGTGTGGCAAAACCTTTGCCACTTCTTCAGGCCTCAAACAGCATAAACACATCCACAGCAGTGTCAAACCTTTTATATGTAAGTCTTCAACTAAACATCTTTGATTAAGTGTTGTTTCTTTTGCGTAAAGCAGTGTGATCTGGAAGCAGGAGATTGTATTCTTCTCTCTTTGAATTTCCCACGTGTCACAAAGGCTGTGAGTCATCAAATGAATTCTGGGTAATTGGTGGTCCAATACAAAGAGTTATTTTCACGTAATTTTCATTTTCAGACAGGCGCTTGCTGTACAAATGTATCTGTTGTCTCCGGGATGTTTTTGCATGCACAGATGCAAAGTGAGGAGTGGGATTTAGCAAGAAGGAGCTATGTCAGGCTTGGCAGCTGAAGCCTCATTTCTCTGCACTGTGCTGAGCTGGCTGCTCTCCTCCCTGCTTTAGGAATTAATTTTGGGCTGCAGAGTGTCCACAGCAGATGCCATGACTTCTGCTGGATTTGCTGGATTTGGATTTGGAAAACAAATCCAGTGAGTTTGAGTTGGAGCAGGTTGCTGCCCTGTTTGGGCTCCTTTGCATGCCCCAAGTTTAAGTACTGAGTTGAGCTATTAGATCTTTGCCAACAGCTGCTCCAGCAATAAAACTTGCCTCGGATGTGAGTCTGACTCTACTGGGCTTAAATCAGATCCTTGATGCCTCATGGGTCGTGTTTGCTGCTGGGCCAGACCCTGCTTGGTAAGGGTGCTGGTTGCTTTCTCCCCTTTTGCCAGGGAAGCAGAGGCAGAAAATATTTAAAAATACTGTTCTTGATAGTGCTACTCTCCACCATAGCCTTTTCAGTGACCTGCTCTGGCTTGAAAGGTACCTTCTGACCACCTCTTCTGCTTGTCCACTGAACTTCTTAATCTTTTGCTGCTCTCAACAGCAATTTACCAAAATATCAGCACCACACCTGGAAAAAGCATTGGCCACAAGCTCATGTAATTCCTCGAGAGAAGGAGTATTGGCTTAAACAACTAATTTGTGCAAAATCTGTAATCTGTCATTGCGTTAGTAATACTTTTGCTTTGGACTCCTTCAATGAGAAAATGTATAAATGTTAAGTATCATGAATAATTTTTAAAGCCGATTGTAGGTAAAGTGATTACACTTACTTAGAAAACAGTAACTTCTGTTTAGGTAGGAAGTCTTCACTCCTATTGCAACATCCTACCTAAAAGTCTCTAAGTGACACCTCTCGTGTACAAAACAATCTCTCAAATTCTCTTTGTTACTATTTATTCTGATAAATCAAAACAGCAACTGGTATTCTTCACTTGTACAAGTGTAAGGGATGAAACCCCATTGAGCAACGTGCGAGTAACAGCCGTGTAATCTCAGAACAAAAGGGTTTGGAGACCACATGTTTGGTTGGCTTTGCTGAGTGGTGAGAGAGAGGTAGGGTCACCTAAAGCAGATATCTGTTTTCCACCAGAAGGCCACACACCATGATTTACTCATACCAGTCTGTTTATGGCAACTGTCTCTTATTACAGTGCACCGCCCAAGCTTGAGTGAAAACTCACCAACACTAAGGTAATTGCTCACTGCCTTCGCAAAATCTCCAGCCTCCCCAAATAGAAACCACATGCCATAATAGACTCGACATATTCAAAATAGTACTTAGAGTAATTTTTTTAATAAGCAGAAAATACACAAACTTAACTGCTGGCTAATTCGGGGTCCAGAGACAATGGCAGTACAGAGTGTGAGTAGGCATGAAATTAATATTTGCAATTTGGGATCCAGATTGGGAGATTGTGTTAAACCTGGGGTCTGCAATAAAAGCTGCAAGTAGGGAAGCTTCCCTTACAAGTTAGTTGCTTAAAAGTATGGCACTGAGATTTAAAGGGTGCAATAAGGTGTAACAGGAGAAATCAAACCCAGCTTCTGTTGCTTTTATACGTGGAAGCAGTTAAAGCTGATAACCATCCTCCATCTACTAAAAGTTAAGTCATGTGATGAAAAGGAGGTAGAACTTACAACACAAACTGAGGAGTCCTGGCTCCTGGGAATAACCATGCAGGTGGAGGTGGCACGGTTGATTTAGACTCAGAGTCTCCTCCAAAATCGTGGAGAATTGGATGTGCCTGTCACTGATGCCATGATAAGCCAGGCTTCAGGTGACATTCCTCAAGAGTAAAACTACTCCAGGGAGTAAGGACTTCGACCTGGGCCCAAAATTTATTTGCCAGGTTTAGAGCCCATGGATTAAACAGAATGCCTGTTAAATGAAAGAGGCACTTCAAGCAAGCAGCACCTCATCAAATAGTTTGAAATAACTTCAATGATCAGAAAGGTGAAATCCTCAGTACACCTGTAAATTGTTTAATTGAGATGGTAATAATAAATACTTGCATATTTTAGTGGTGTTGCCATTGTTGGTTGAATTTAGTTTTAAAACTGAGATAAAATACATTTAGTTAAATGATTAATTTGCATCTCCCTTAATAGTCTGTAAGGATATCTCTCAATTCTAAGTGCATATTTTTACTTTTCTCAAGAGTAGAATTATTTTTTGATTCAGTTGACTTTGGAATCTATTAATGGAGAATAATAATTTAATAATATAACACTTTTCTTTAAGGGAGAACTTTCCAGACTTTAGAAGGACCAAATGTGTGCCAGTACCCCCCTTTTAGCTCCCTCGCCATTCCAGCCTACCTGAGCAAAGCCTTGTCTTTAATAAAGCCATGTCAGTTTCATGATTGTTGTTGGACTAGATGATCTCTAAGGTCTTTTCCGACCTTGATGATTCTGTGATTCTGTAATAAGAAACACGCCCTCATTGCAACCTGGTAGAAGATTAAAAATTCATAAAATGTGTTTTCTTTTTAATTCTTCGTTAGCCTAGCTTTCTAAATGCATGCATTTGAGATTTTTTTTTCTGCAAAAATATATATGGTCTATCCTTCTTTGCACATGGAGAGGAGTTGATCTATAATGTCCAAGATGTAGCTTGCATGAACCTATGGATACAAGTCTCTATTTTGGTGGTTTAATTTTGATTTCTGTGATCAGAGTGATGGGAGCAAATGGAGCTTACTGTGTAAAACCTCAACAGTGAAGGTAAGGGGCCTGATTCTGTACCCTGAAGTTTGGAGGTGGGAGCAGAAATTTTATGCCTGCAATTAGGCTAAAAATAGGAGAAAATAGCAGATAAATCAGAGCTTCATACTGCAACAAATAAATTATAATAGTTCTGTATTAAATAGGCAAATGTTAAATAGACAAAATGTTGTTAAAAAACAGTACTTATCAAGAGAAAATCAAGCATTTTCAAGGAACTAGAATAATCTCATCCTTTGTGTCTCTCTTTTTTGTTTCTCTTCCATATTTTTTCTTCTTTATTTTTCATTTCGTTTTTGATTTTCTCTTTTTTTTCTTGTCTCTCTTTGTGAATGAAGATTTCCAGCAGGAACAGTAACTAATACATAGCAACAAACATTCTTCCTGAATTACTGCACTGCGAATTTCCTGTGTTTGGGCCCAATTCTGCACTCTTTACCCCACGAATTGTCCCAGGGATGTCAGTGAACAGGGAAAACGGGTGGATGGGACAGGATCAGGCCCTGGAACAATAGGAGCATTGTTGCTGAGATATGAAGCAGCCTGCTGAAGAGGTAAACAGTTCAGAGATGACAACAAGTGGTCAAGTTTCTCAAGGGCAGAGATTTGGAGGAGCAGGAAGGTTAGTGCAGGCCCTGGTGTGAGTGGAAGTTAAAGGACGTGATTGCAGTTCATGGGAACCAAGAGTGCAGGATGGGATACATTCAATTCAGTTTCCTTTGCAGGCTTAAAATAGAGCCATTGTAAATTATGTCAGACTGTCTCAAATCATGAAAATGATTGTTAAAAAGACCTCAGAATACACAATGTGTATTGTTGCATGGCTTTGATGTGTGAAAGATGAGAGTTTATGATATAACACAAATTAAATAAAAATAAAGTGGCCACATGCTTTTTCCTGGCTGGGAAAAAAAAAGATTTATTATAGAGGGATAATACTGTTTGCTGATAATGCTGGTGCCTTGCTTTTAAACAAGGCTGGAGCTGACACTGTTACAAGCAAGGTAGTGCAGAGGTACTGACGAATTTTAGCATAATGAAGAGCACAAGACTCAGACTTGCCCAATGCTTCTGCTCATCCAAAGGATTCTGAAAGGGGATATAAAAAGGCACTGAGAAGCGGAGCATTACCCTTTTCCAAACCCCACTTTATCTTATAACTTGGTTGCTGCCCCAATTTGTTTCTGCAGCTTTGTAGCAGCCAGAAAATCAGGAACTTGCAAAATCCTGTTTGGATCAGTGACATTCTCACTCTGAACCATCAGGAGCACTTCCAGCCTCCTGCTACTACAAGTGGTTGCTGGAAGCTGCACTCCAACGTGCCAAGTGTTGAAGGCTAGATTAGACTCTGACCTCAAGGTAGATCGGCTCACCTCCATGATCCCAGGCTTTCTTCAAGTACTGCTTTTGTGAGGCTGAAACTATTCTCATCCCAGAGGAGTCTGAAAAGGAAATCCATCAGGCTCTTACTGGGTGTCAGACATGCAAATAAATACAGCTTCATTCTTAAAGGAAATTATTTTTGAAATACAGTGTATTTTGTCATGTGCAAAAGGCAAATAAAGAATATTAAGACTAGTAAAGTTATTAAGATGTGGAATTTAGAGTTACAGCATCACAGGACTATCACACGAATAGAAGTGCTTTGGACATACTAGAGTACTAGACTGAGGTTACTCAGGCTCTAGCCTGGACTTACATGAGATTAAATTTTTAATTGTAAGTGGAAAAAGATGTTGTTTGTTAACAACATTATACCTGGAAATACCTGGTTGTCTCCCCTTCTGTCTCTTTCCTATCTTTGCAGTCTTGCAGACTGAAAGCTCTGTGAGCCAGCTCCATCTCTGTCTGGTCCTGCAAATATTTATTTTAATGACTAATTTCCACATGTGAATAGTGACATGAATGGATGTCATTTGAAGACACCTGTGCTCTCACACAGGAGCACTGTGGGTTCATACAGGGTCACAGCACTGTGGCTCTTGGTGGGGCTCTGGGGGCTAATGCAACATGAAATAATGATACCAAACCTGTAACAAGGGGAGTGTGTCTTTTAGTGATTCCAGACCTTTTCTGGACTGTTGGAGCAGGTTTTGGTGCTGTCTATAGACATTTGTCTGCCTTGCTTTGGAAAGCACGTTAGCTTTTATACATTTGTGCATCTGGACTTCTCCATACAGCTTCCACATTGACATTTGCGGGTAAAAAAATGGTGTTATTTGCACAATTTCGGGGGTGGGGGTAATTACCATAAAGCCTGAGATGTGTTGTTGTTGTTGTTTACATACAGGTGAGGTCTGCCATAAATCCTATACTCAGTTTTCAAACCTTTGTCGTCATAAGCGCATGCATGCTGATTGCAGAACCCAAATCAAGTGCAAAGACTGTGGACAAATGTTCAGCACTACGTCTTCCTTAAATAAACACAGGAGATTTTGTGAGGGCAAGAACCATTTTGCAGCAGGAGGATTTTTTGGCCAAGGCATTTCTCTTCCTGGAACCCCAGCTATGGATAAAACGTCCATGGTTAATATGAATCATGCAAATCCGGGCCTTGCTGACTATTTTGGAGCCAATAGGCATCCTGCTGGTCTTACCTTTCCAACAGCTCCTGGATTTTCTTTTAGCTTCCCTGGTCTATTTCCTTCAGGCTTGTACCACAGGCCACCTTTGCTACCTACTAGTTCTCCTGTTAAAGGACTTCCGAGCGCAGATCAGACAAACAAAAGCCAAAGTCCCCTCATGACAAATCCTCAGATACTGCCAGCCACCCAGGATATTTTGAAGGCACTAAATAAACAACCATCAGTAGGGGAGAATAAGCCAGTGGAGCTTCAACCAGAAGGGTCCTCTGAAGAGAGGCCGCATGAGAAACTCAGTGACCAGTCAGAGAGTAGTGACCTTGATCTTGACGATGTCAGTACCCCCAGTGGCAGTGACCTGGAAACCACCTCGGGCTCTGATCTGGAAAGTGACATTGAAAGTGAGAAAGAGAAATTTAAAGAAAATGGTAAAATGTTCAAAGACAAAGTAAGCTCTCTGCAGAGCCTGGCGTCAATAAATAATAAGAAAGACCACAGCAATCATTCCATTTTCTCACCATCCTTAGAGGAGCAGACTGCGGTGTCAGGAGCGGTGAATGATTCTATAAAGGCTATTGCTTCTATTGCTGAAAAGTACTTTGGTTCAACAGGACTTGTGGGGCTGCAAGACAAAAAAGTCGGAGCCTTACCTTACCCTTCCATGTTTCCCCTCCCATTTTTTCCAGCATTCTCTCAATCAATGTATCCATTTCCTGATAGAGACTTGAGACCGTTACCCTTGAAAGTGGAGCCCCAATCACCCAGTGAAATAAAGAAGATTCCAAAGGGAAGCTCTGAGTCTCCCTTTGACCTCACCATAAAGCGTAAGGAGGAGAAGCCACTAACTCCCATCCCCTCAAAGCCAGCAGCCCCCTCTGCAGCCAGCCAGGACCAGCCTCTAGATCTCAGCATGGGCAGCCGAAGTCGAGCCAGCAGCACAAAACAAGCTGAGCCTCGGAAAAACCATGTCTTTGGAGAGAAGAAAGGAGCAGACCTCGAGCAAAGGAAAGCTTCGGAGTCCTCTTTGCAGCACGCCAGGCCCACCCCATTCTTTATGGATCCCATTTACAGGTAAAGGACTATCTGCTGCCTTTCTGCATCCTTTGGGACAGGCAGCCAGGTGTGCTGGGCCACAACCATCCCACTGCCGGGGCATGGAAGGTCCAGGATGCATTTTGACCTGCACATCCCACTCCATGTCCGAGCTGTTCCTACCCAGCCCCAGAGCCTAATGCTGCAATTAGCAAGCCTTAATGACTGCCCTTATTCCCATGAATCATTAGTTTGACCTGCATAGCTTGACATGCAGAAGTTGAATATATTCGCTTACCAAATTGGCATCAGTATTGAATGTTTGTATTTGATGTCACTGGTTTGCCTAAAATTCCTTTTCTTCCAAAAAGATGGCCACACTATCTTCCCTTGGAGGTGACAGTGCATCTCCCCAGAGTGCCCATTGTACTCTACCTTGCCAGTTCCTCTTGAATTAAGTAGGAGTATCTCATAAGTACAACACGGGTCCTAAGGTGTATTAAAAGCAAGGAAATTGGGAGTGATTTCTGCTTGTGTTTACCATTATTTGAGCAATAGGTTGCTTTCTTCAGGCATTTTATTCATTTAAGTGAAGGCACAGTGCCCTTGTGTGTACATAGCCTCACCAGTGGGCTACTTAATTGTAGAATCATCACAGAAATGCTTGGGTTGGAAGGGACCTTAAAGATCATCTCATTCCAACCCCATGCCATTGGCAAGGACGTCTTCCATAGACCAGATTGTGCAGATCCACGTCCATGATCTACCTTATGAAGTCAATGGGAGCTTCATTGTTGGCTTTGACAGGTGCACAAGGAGACATGGTCAGTGAGCTGAGCTTTTAAAAACCAGTGGTAAAATCCAGACCTCCTGGTGTTTCCCGGTAGAGTCGAGATTCATCTCTCTAGGATCTGAATTTCACCTACATCCTCTGTACATCAGTCCCTTTACCCTTTCTGCTCATGTATCTGTAACCAGCTGAAGTCATGCATCTAAATTAGTTTAGAGAAATATTAGCCATAAAAACATTTGTCTGCAATATAAATGGCTGATTTTACAGCCTATTGTTAAAAAAGATTATTGCCATGTAAATTATGTTAATTTATTACTTTATCTGAGAAAAGAATGCCATGGGCAAAGTTCTTGGAGAATGCTGGCCCCTAAGACAACAAGTCTGCATTATGAAGAAACAGGATGTGATGCTATTTACTGAGATGGTTTTATTCCTGCCAGGTTGATATCTCTATTAGACTATGGATTTTCCTTGCGTCATATTCATTTTAAATGCCTGAAGCAGCGGAAATAATGATCTGTGCTTTATGGTCCTGCATTAGAAACTAAATAAATTGCATTACAAACTCCCCTGCCCATGGCAGGGGAGTGGAACTAGATTATCCTTAAGGTCTCTTCCAATCTAAACCATTGTATGAGTCTGCATTTCTGTGATTCTGATGAAATCTGTATAAATTTTGGCAGCATAGCAGGAGGCCAGTTGTTATTGAGCCTTCCTTTGCTGTGAGATACATCTACATAGGGACAACAGGATATGTTCTTTAAACCATACACATCAGTAACAGGAAAAGCAAAAGCCCCAAATTTCCTCACTGTTTGTGAATTATCCACAGTGGGTTTCACTGCCTGAGTGCCTACATGAGTGAATCATAGTCTCTGCTGCTGGCATCTCAGATTCAGTGTGTTCCTACAAGCCCACCTTTCTCCCACATGCACAGGAGAGGTTTCCAGTGTGGTGGCTGTGATGTCCTGCATGGACAGGTGAGAAGGGACCCATTGCTCAAGGCTCTGTTGCCTTGAACTCCACTGAGTGGAGAGCACACTCTGTTGTCTTATTTCTTTATAAAAGTGATCAGCAGTTAATTATAATCCTGTTATAATGATTACCAATCTTTTGAAATGGATTATTCCCTATTTATGTAGGATTAATCTCTATATAAATGGTATCATCTCCCTTTAATAAAAATTCACAGCCCTCACCCCAGTAATGAGCTGTACATGGGAATCGAAACTCGAATGTCCTCTTGTCTTGTACTATTATCTCTGAGAAAAAAATTACTTAATGTATAATTAACTATTTTAAACCTCGGTAGCTGTATGATTATTAATATACGAGACTGATTCATCACAAGCATATCTAATTTTAACATTTACAGAGTAGAAAAAAGAAAGTTAACTGACCCACTGGAAGCTTTAAAAGAAAAATACTTGAGACCTTCCCCGGGATTCTTGTTTCATCCACAAGTAAGTATTTTGGGAATTTTGATGTTGTAAACAAGACTGTTGATGCTTCAAAGCAGGTGCAGAGAAATGAATGCAGTCTTAGTCATTTTTGGATTTCCTAAAACACACAGTTTTTGCTGGACCATTGTGGTGGAAAAGCGTAAGCATTGTTCTGAGCTTCTTGATGTTTTGCAGATGAAACAACATGTTTTGATTATAGAGGAAGCCAGATTCGAACTACATGTATCTTTTAGAATCGTGTTCCTCCAAAACGGTAGTGTAATTACCAACACTTGCAGTTACTTATATCTTCTTCAGCACTCCTGTGCTCTGGGCGAGTAGAGTCAGTATTGACTATGAGAAGTCAATGTAGATTCAGAGTAGGGCCAGCAAATCTGAGCATCCCAGTTCTCAAAAGATTTTATTAAAATAAGGACTCTCATAAAAGAGATAAAATTTTCCACCCAATGTTTCAAGCCTAATAATGCAAACGCTCCACCTTTTTTAGACAGCTGTTGTGAGATGTAGTGTGTGCAGTGACTATGTAGGATCCCTGCTCCTCCATACCTGAAGATATGTTATGTGAGGACTGCTTTCTTGTTCATAGGCCACAATCCTGTATAACAAACGTGTAGGAGGATGTCCTACAACTACAATGTGTATATATTGTAGGAAGAGGATCTGTATGGGAACTATATGTTGCTTTTCTCCACCAGGACCACACCCTCATTTTGTCTTCCTCCTAGGAGATTTTGTCTTCCTTCGTTTAGGAGATTTTTGCTGGAAATTTGGGTTAAATCTTACACCTCAAATAAAATGCACTGTGGTATTTGCAAATGTGAAGCCTTTGCTGACTGTGGGCTGTTTCATCTTAATAATGACACCCTAAGCACATCTTGTATTTTAAGGACACAACCATGACCTGCTGTCTCTGGTTCAGGTTCCTCTGCACTCCTGGGCAAACCACCCCAATCATGTGCCACCACTTCCTTTTTTTTATTTCCCCGAAGTCTTAAGTTGTGTCCTAAATTGTATGGAATATATTCTGAAATATGGGACATTGGAGAACTGGGAAGAGCAGCTGATGGCATATATGGTTGCAGATGTGCAAACATAATGCTTTTGCATGGGTGGAGAATGCAGAAAAACACCCCCTTCCAATTTCAATGTCTGAATGAAGTGTCAGATCTAAGTATATATTTAGTAATATTTAAGTGTTACAAGTATTTATGGCATTATATAAGTATTTATAAATGTTACATAAGTATTTAAGGAGTATTGAGTTACCAAGAATTTGTGTGCAAGATTTCATAGTGGCTCAACGCCCCTTGCTGAGTTACCTTAAATAAGGTAAATTTGCCCAAGTAGGAAAACAGCAAGTGAAAATGCCCATTTCATAGCAGGCAGTGCTAGTGGACAAACAGGAGCTCAGTTCTCTTTATGTCCTTGGTGTAAAACCAGACTGGTTCATCTCCATCAAGTGAGTTACTCTGTTAGAGCAGCTAAGGGGCTGGAAATGAATGATAAATTATTTAAATAAGGTCATTTTAGGTACTATATTGATGGTAAAAACAGGATTATTTTGCTTAGTGCTTGCTAGCTGTTCAGAAGGTGTAACTCAGTGTGGTTCAGTGAAGTTGGGTTCAGGGGGCTCTGAAGGTGTTGCCACAGGTTGGTCTGATGCTGGCGATCGGTTGGGTGGGAAAGGAGCTGTTGATGTAAAACACACTGTTAGGAGTTTGGCTGTGGTGGCCAGGGAAGGAGTGGGATACTCTTCCATGTAGCATTACATGACTCTGAGTTACCTGGGGAACTGGGAGTCGGGCAAGGATGCCAGAGACATGTAGGTGAAATGGAGACATTGGGCTTTTTGCCATTAATGGGCAGGATGTCAGGATTTCACGTCTTCTATTTTTTCACAGAGAGTTGGTTAAATCTCTTTCTGGTGCCTGAGAAAGGTCCCAGTGCTGTCACCAATTCCATCAGTATGGAGGAGGTGTTGGATGCCACCTCCCTATGGCAGGGCCAGGCCAGGTGGGGCACAGCCAGCACCCTGTGGAAGGAGGGAGGGCTGTCTGCACCTGCCTTGCTGAACCACCCTCCTCCACTTTTCCCCTTGTGCAGGAGAATAAAAAAATCCATGGTAAAGCCTGGCTTTCGTTTCATCACTTACCTGACTAAGAGGAATAACATTTTAAACATGGTGTGAGATGGATCGATACAAAGGTCAGGAGTGTAACAGGCACTCTTAGTACATTGTAAAAGAAAACTAAACCAACAGCACATGTCCTGTCAAAAAAAGTAAATGCCAGAAAGTGCTCTCTTGCAAACTTTAATAGAAAGGAGCCTCCTGTTTGCAACGGCAGAATCTGGCTTAGTATTTATAGAGGACTGAGGAACAGCAGAAAAGCTGTTTTTCCTTTATAGTCCTGTTCACCCCTGTAAAAGTACAGGTGGGGAGTGCTCCACAAGTTTTCATTTTCTTCTGGCAGGATTTATCCATGTCAAATATCTCCACATTTACTGTTTGTGTCCTACAAGCTCGTGTTTCTCTAGGTGAATTTATTTCTGAAAATTGCCATCTCATGAAGCAAGAATTTAATTGGGTTTTTTTAACAGGGTAGTGCGACAGCACACAGATAGATCTTTCGAATAGGTTTCTGAAGTAGAGCTTGAAGACATAAACCCTGTAGTCCTTACCCTGCCTCTGCCTGAGCAAAATTCCTCCCAGTGGCAGGGGCCCAAAAGCTGTGAAAGTTAGATAATTTACTGGCATTTCACAATAATATTTCATTACAAGGACTGAATTTTTAGGAAGAGAACATCAAACTGCAACAAATCAGTCAGAATAACATTTTAATTACTATCCTTAAAAAAAATCCTAGTAACTAGATTGATTGCAATGAGGGTTCCAATGCAGGAATAATATGTTGTTTTTGTTTCAATTTTGCTCCCAGTTCCAATTGCCTGATCAAAGAATTTGGGTAAGTCCATTGCTTATATTTTTGATTTAATCACTGTGAAATAAATTGCGTAAGAAAAATATAATATGAAAGATAACTTACCACTCAGTTACGGAGCATGCCACGCTTTCCTACTTGGTGTTGTAGTTGTAGCAGATAAATATCCTCTTATGTCAAATTGGCTTTATTTTTATGTATCTCATCTTACTGGTTTTATTTGGGTGAAAGTTAGAGAGCTTTACCTGAGTGAGGGTTTCAGAATGCAGTCTTTGTTTATATGTAACTGAAATTGTTCCAAGCCATTTCCTTCAGAGATTGCAGTGAAATTTTCAGGCTGAAATCTTATTAGATTGCAATAGTTAATAAATATTTAATCTGCATTAAAATACAGATCCTCAGAGGACTTCATGTTTTTCTCTCACTTGACTTCAGTGAGAGTTAGTTACTTCAACAGCTTTGAAATTTGGAGCTTAATTGCTCATTGCAGTGCTTAAAGCAGAAATAAAACATGCATTTGTTTGTTGTGTTTAGGTCAAATTTGTTTTGTGTGTATACTTACATCATCCTCCTTACATGAACATGAATTGTGCTTCTAGTACTCTGGGATAAACTTAAGCTTGCCCTTCTATTTTTATAAAATGTTATTTTTAATATGTCTAAATTGTTCATGAAAAAATTAGAGAGCTGCAGCAACTGCTTTTGCAGATGCAACTCAAATAACACTGTGTTCTGCTCTTGCATTGCTGGCTCCTCAGCTGCAGCGCTGAACCCAAAAATACTTTTCTGAGATTTTTCCCAACCTTTGGGCTTGGGAGGGGGGAGCTGGAGCCAGGCGGCTGTGGGTCCTGACTCACTCTCGCTCATCTCACAGTGCGACGTGGACTCATTTCACAAGGAGAAGCCAAAATTTTGCAAAACTAGCTCTGAGATCTTCACGTGTTCTCCCCCATGTGCGTCTCAACACAAGGGTGGTGTGGGAACCCCAGGATGCTGCCCCTGCAGTTGGGCCCTTAGCCCTGCTCTCCACTCCACTCCTTGGTGCACTTCAAAAGCAGTGATGGACCTTTGCTTTGTGTACACATGGCTTTTAGTCCCACTGTCTTCCTGTGAAACAGTGGTTTATGCAGCTACCGGAGATGCATTGGGACCCTGAGCTGAAAGTAGCTGAGCAGGCACTGAAGGATGCCTGCAGGCACCCATGGGTGCTGAATAAGCTCAGCAGGTGAGAGGTAGAGTTAGGTGCCAGACTTGGAGAGCATAGGAGCTGGGTCCCAACATTTTCTGTAGACGGAATTCAGTGTAGGAGATGAAGGGGCCATGGTAGGATTTTTGATTTGGCTCAAGCGCCCTTAATCCTCTGCTCTCAGAAACGTGGCTCAGTTTGGTGATATTTGGGAAGTTGAAAAACCTGGTGCAATTTGTTCCTTCTCTCTGCTTTCCTTGACCTTGGTTTGGTCCTTAAATTTCCATCATACTGCTTCTTTTGTGACTGTATGTCTCCTGGCCATACTCATGCTCCAGGAGAAATAGGTATTGAAAATTTGAAGTGACTGAGCAGAATGCTGATTCATGGATGAATCTTCATCCTGATAGATTTGAATATGTCAAACAAGCCTTGCTATCTCAGTTGCAATTCCCAGTTGCATGTGTCATATATTTCAATATTTTTTCAGATTGTTTTTCATTGTTTGGTGGGAACCCTGTAGTATAAATCAATGGGCAACACCTTCTCCTGAATTGATCAGGATTTATTTGGTCCAGTCTTTTATCCCCTTCTGATTCTATCATGAGAAGGTTGCTATAAAGAGGTTCTGTGATTGTAGGCAGATATTATTTGTAATAGCTCTATGGAGAATTATTGCAAGTCATTAAAACAATTTTGCAAATAAATGAAAAGGAATATGCTGAGTGCATTAACAAAGCTTTTATTTTACTGGGCTTATTTTTAGGACATGATCCATTTTCTTAGCTCAGCTAAATCCCCACCAACTGCATTCATACAAATAAAGTTATTCTGGAACCATACTGCAGATCAGCAGGAGTTTCTCACTACTGCTTCATAAAGTTCAGCCATGTGTGATAGGTCTTTTGAACATGGATATAGCTAAGCCAAGTTCCAGGACTGGATGTCCAAATACTCACAGTTTCAAGACAACAAATTCTCAAGTTGTAGTTTTTAGAGGCAGTATTATAACTTGAGTTGGGGAGGGAGAAATCCTGAGCTTTATTAGTTGTATTTTGAAGATTTCTCCAAATAACAGTAGTAAAAATAGAAAGCAAACACTTGAACAGGTTTTTTTTCCCATGAGTTGCAGCCATAAAGTCAGTTGTTTTTGTGATAGTAGCAATGAAGGAGTTGCGTTTGTAAAACATGAGGTCATGTAATTCATGACATTGTCTGCGAGATTATTTCATATCATCAGGTTATTCTTAAAAAGCAACAACAGCAAATCTCTGCTTTATTTATGCCACTTTTTCTTTGGTTGGTTAATAAATTTTAAGACAAACGCTTCAGGCCCCTGCTGATGATATCTTGCCCGTTGAAATGTTTATAAATACTTGTTTTAGCCGATTATGGTAATGTCTGCATTTTTGAGTTGGAGCTGGGGAATTGCGAGTGCACATTAGTTTGCGTCAGTCGGAGGTTAATAGCCTCTCAGGGAGCAGGAGGGAGGTGGGGGAAAGCTGCTTCCTTTTCCAGACATCTGGACACAGATAGAATCAACAACTCTTATATATGTAAATCAAAAGTTACTGTTCTATATAAAATACTGTCATTCACTGATCTCAGACTAGGAGCAGACATGACTTGTCCATAAGGCAGTAGCTGTATGTAAAATGTGTAACAGGATCTTCTTGCTCTTCTGCCTCCTCTGAGAGCTTTCTCCATGGACATGGCAGTTACACTAATCCTATCCTTAGGGTCAAGCAGTGCCTTCCTCCCCATGCCCTGTTTAGGGATTGCCACAGCCCTTGGGTACTTTGCTGGGGTGCAGACCCCCACTGAAAGTGCTGCCTGGTGGCTTGAGCCACACATCTGCCACCTCTGTAGAGATGAGGTGAGCATGAGCACCCAACTAACCTTCCAGGACAGCTGCTGTCACTAACAACTTGCTCTAAGAGTTTGGTGGATTGATGACCGGTGGCATCTCCATGACCAACACAACTCCTGTGGAGGCAGGTCTTGCTTTGCCATCAGCAGTAATGGTGTTTTGAAGGAAGAAAAGCTACTTCAGTTGTGTTTCATCTGAAAGTGAGACTTTTATTAGGGAAAAAGGAAAATCAGCTCCTGGGTTAATATTTAGTCATTAGGAAAAAAAAAGAGGGACAGGAAAAAAGGGTAAGAATAAAATGATGATTTTTACCATCATTGAAGATTGTCAGTGAATCCACTTTGGGGTGTCACTGGGCTCTGAACTATGGCATGTGTCTGTAAATGCCATAAGAAGAAGGATGATCAGGCAGAGACCGAAATTTGTGGCATTTTAGCAAGAATAGCCAAATCCAAAGCTGTCTATGAAGATTTTGCAGAAGATTTGGAGAAAGCTGAATCACTAGGATTAAAACAGCAATAAAGCTCCATGTCAGTAAATACCCAGTAGTACTGAGGGGAAAGTGTGACTCTTAACTTGTGTCATTCAGGAAAAAGATCTTGAAATTGATAGTTGTATGAAAATATCATCTGAGTGCTTAACAGAAAGAAATTGAAAACGTCGTTATAGTGCCTCAAATACAGCAGAAGTCCCTCTTGAAAAGAATGCAGTAGAATTAGAAAAGACACAGAAAAGTGCAACAGTGGTGATCAGAGGTAGGGAACAGCTTCCATACAAAAACAGGCTAAGTAGATTTTGGTTTTTTCAGCTTGGAAAGGAATGCCTGAGGGAGCTGTGCCCCAGCTCCATGAGCCCATGAATGGTGAGCAGAACCTGAAGGAGGAATGGTTATTCATTAGTGTTAACAATACCACAAAAAAAAGAGGTGCACACAGCTGAACTATCAGGCAAAAGACTTCAAAGGAACAAAAGCCAGTATCTTTTCATACACACCTAATTAAATTGGTGAACTCTCCTTGACAAAAATATAAATGGGTTTGAAAAGGGTTTAGCCAAGTGAATGGGAGCAGCAGCCGCTGATGGCCATTCAACACCATAACTGAGATGCAGCTTCCAGTTAATGCTCTTGCACCTCTTGGTGCAGATGCATGACAGGAGACACTGGGGAGAAGGTCTGTCCCTTGTCCACCCTCCTGCATGTCCTCTAAGGCCACTACTTGGAACTGGGATACCACCTTCCAAAAGCATTGCAACTTTAGAATTCCTGCTTGGTTTTGATGGCTGAATTGGTCCTTAGAGCAACAACCCTACATTTTGTATTGCTCAGTTGGTATTTTGCAAGTAGACTGATGATCAGGGACTATTTGCCTGCACATGAAGTGGTGGAGAGGTTGTTGTTGGACTGGGCTGGCAGGATTTCATGATCTGTAAGACGCCCATGCAGCCGAGGTGCCCATCTCACGATAGGGATTTGCATCCTGAAGACTCTGAGCACCAGCATGCTCCAGGCCTTCTTAAGAAAATGCCCCAGTTTTGGTTCTTGTGACCACTATCTCCAGCAGCTTGATACCAGCTATAATATCCCAGGAGCAGTGGAGTGACAGTGGCTTGTATCAAGAAAGCCATGGGGCTGAGCACCTCCCCTTGGTGCTGGCGGAGTTCTTCAAAAACGTAAATTATACCAGGTAACTACATAGATCAGGCTTTAAAAAAAAAAAACAAACCAACAAACACAATAAGTCATTCCTATGGTGAGAAACATATTTTTAGAAAGCGAGTAATACTTTAAAATAATTGGAAGTGCTCGTGTTTCTTCTGGATGAGGGATTTAAGATTAAGTGGTGATTTCATACCAATTTCGAGACTGATGTAATCCTGGATGCAGTGTTGGAGGTAGCATTGGATCTGCATGGCTGTACATTAAAGAAAAATCAGTCTCAATTTCTCCTCTGCAAAATACTGGAAATACAAACTGAAAAAAAAGTCAGCATGACTAAGCCATTTTAAATGTAAAGGGGAAGATAGTTGCTCTAATGTATTACTGGGGGGGGGGGACCATGTACATGAGAAATGGTGATCCAAAAATGATTTAAACCCACTAGATAATGAAACAGCCTTGAATATTAAATATCCATAAATAAAATGTTTGTTATACATCTCAATACCCTTATTATTCTTCACCATAAATATGTGGTATCATAACCCGTGCACTGTCTTGTCACTGCTAATCAGCCCGAAGGCCAGTGGGCATTTTTCATTCAAACCATTTATTTTCAACAATTGTAAAATAGATGAGTGAATTTTTGGGGAGAATAATTGGAAGAAATTAAAGGCAATGGAATGCCTATTGTAAAAGCTTTAAGAATCAATTTTGACTAAAGCAAAAGATGAAGTCTTTTAAAAAGAAATATATGGTAATGTTGAGTTGTATGGGTTGATAATGACATCTTGGTGCCGAGATAGAATTACTTCCTCTCCCAGCAGCATCATCATTACATATCTCACGCCTGTGATCAGTACATGTCAAAATCCTTCATATTGACAAATGTGCTGTCCACTTGCATCTGTAGAGAATGTTTTAGCAGCTGAGTGATTATGAATCAAACCCCAGAGCTTACAGCCCCTACTGCCTTGCAATGCTTTCACATTTGTTGCCTGACAAGTAAATGTATCTTGACTTCCCTCTGAGATTTTTATTTTTTTCCCACCGTATTTGATGAAAGACATTTGGCAAATTGGCAGTGGTACCCTGTACGTTGCAATTTGTACTCGGCATTAGGAATCTGAGCATGAAATGAGAGGGCAGGCTACAGGCTAACAGGAAAAAAACAACTCAGCTTAAAAGGCAGAGCTAACCAGCATGGAAACAGTCATTTCAGAAGATAAACGTATAATTCTGCCAATTAAAATAGAATTAAGTAAACCCCAACAAATGTGCAGTTCTTCCAATTAAATTTTTGATTTTCCAACAATCAGAGCAGCCTTTATGGATTTTGAAGAACCAGCTGTGGAGGTGTTCCAGCTGAGAAGTGTGTTCAGCATCTTATCTTTCATAAAATTTCCTTCTTTACAAGCAAGATACTCCATAGTGCTCATGCTGTGGGTTTTGTGCTCTGTAGGTGAGATCTTGGCTTGCTTTCTTTTCGTTTGTGGTGTTGTAAAGAGGCAGATGGTTACTCTCACTTGTCAGTAGACTCAGCAGCATTCTTGAACTCTTCAAATGACAATTTTGGGGGTTTTGGAGGAATTTTTAATGGGTTGTTCCAGAAATCATTCTCCAGAAATACTTTAATCCTGTTTCCATGCAAATTACAGACAAGTAATCAAGAGTGGAGACATTGCAAAGCACGTAGGGTTTGCAAACAACTAAAGGTAGAGCAGGAATATTAAGAGGTTGTAGATAGGATAGACATCTAACAGGTAATGTCAATACAGAGGATCAAGCCTATCAAGGCTTCATTTCTTACGGGTCTATCTCATGGTCTTTGGCTGTGATGGACAAAAAAACTTAGATGTGGCTGAGACATTTGCAGAGCCTCTCTGGATCTGGCTTGTCGCAGCCCTTGGTTGAGCTAGAGTGTTCATAAGTTTTCCTCTGCAATTTGTCCTTTGCAAGTCCTTAAAAATAGAAAAAAACTACATAGGAATCCAGATACTGTTTCTGTTGATTTGGTCAAAAATGGCCAATGGTTTCAGTAAGTGGGACACACAGACTCAAAGGTGCATGCCCACAGAGCATCACTATACTGGAATTTTACAGAAGCTGGGGCTTAAAAATAAGAGGAAATTAAATCAATTTTTTGAGACTGCAAGTCTACATTGGCTACATTTTCCTGATTCTTTTCACTTGTCAGTGTATGTTCTCTGTATTTTGGGTTTCTGGTGAGGGCAGAAAGCCAAAGTAGTATTAACTGTGACGGGTTCTGTGCTCTCTTCTCTTGCAGATGTCAGCTATAGAGAACATGGCTGAAAAGCTGGAGAGCTTTAGCACCCTGAAGCCGGAGGCCAATGAGCTGATCCAGTCGGTGCCATCCATGTTCAACTTCCGTGCACCGCCGAGTGCCCTGCCCGAGACCCTGCTGAGGAAGGGCAAGGAACGCTACACCTGCAGGTAGCCCCAGGGCCACCCCGTGCTTCTGAAACCCCCTCTGCTCCAGGCATCTCTGACAGGGGCAACAGCAAGTCTCTCAGGGCTCTCTGTGCCCAGCAAAACACAGAAAGTGTTTCCCTTTGGGGTTCTTATTTATTAAATTATTGGTGTTATGAAATGAAGAGTTTTCCCTGTGTCGTACTGGTTTGATGAATGAGGTGGAAACTATTATATAAACAATTCTTTTTTTTCTAAATTTTCTCATCACTTTCATATATGAAAGTGTGCTTTCATTATTGATTTTTTTGATCATAAACTACAGGCGTGTTTTCTCTCATGCTTCTGGTTTTAATATCCAAAGGGATCAGTGATAAAATATATGACTTATTAGGACTTGTGTGTACAGACTTAAAAAAAAACCCCACAATGAAGATAGTCATTGAACGTGCACCCAAAATGAATGGGAGCTTTGTCAAGGAGAGTGGAATTAGCTGTGTGGGTGTTTCGAAGGCTTATACATCACGTTGTGAAAAAATAAATGGGATGTTAAAAGTGAGGGGATGCAATCTTCAAAGTCATCACGTAGAGCAACCTCCACCGTCATTCACTTAAGAGTGTGCTGTGTGTGCTCTGTCCCCATGGAAAAATGGTCTCAGTGTCCTAACACAATGGGCCAATTATAAACTGAATATTAATATTTTACTTGAATGAATGGGGAGGACTCCGGATAATTTTTTTTTTGCCATTATTTTTCCTGTGACATATTATCGAGTTTGGAAAATAGTTTTTAAATTGCATTATTTAGATCTCTATGTCATCTCCAGAATGTGCAGACGTTTGACACTGGCATATCGGTGTATCTGATCTTTTTGAAAACATGTCACCTTCTTTCAAGACACGTTGTTATAGAAACATACCTTGATGGATTAGGTCTTTGAGTCTTGTCTGCTCTGATCCTATTCAGTGCACAGAATGGTGTCACGTTTGCTGACATGTAGAATTGGTTGAAAGGTTTGGAATTTGCTTACATGGAGGCAGAAATCCAAGGCTTTAATAACAGATTCTCTTGATTCCAAATCTGAATGAGGCCAGTAATCACCCAGTGAGCTTAGAAACTTTGGGTGATTTTTAAAATTGGTGTGTTTTCATATATCCCTTGCTTATGCACAAGCAAAGTTGATAGGTGCCAGCAGTTCCAGTCCCATTCATGTGTGTGTCAATCATTTACCTTTGCCGAATGCTTTTATTGAGATGTTGTTACACCAAAACAGTGCCAATAGTACCATACACTAATGACTCCAATTCGGCTGTGCATGCAGTGCAGCTCAAACTGGGACAAAGCCATTGAAGATTGTGTTGTCTTATCAAACCTTTTCTTATCACAGATACTGCGGCAAGATATTCCCAAGATCTGCAAACCTAACACGTCACCTGAGGACGCACACTGGAGAGCAGCCCTATAGGTACCATGACCCCTAACCCCTGTCTGTGCTGTGCTCAAGTCGTGTTTAAGGTCCCTTCCAACCCAAACCATTCCATGATTCTATGAATAAAGCCAGAGAATGGATGTTCCAAGCCTTGCTGGACCAGCTCTAACCCTTCCTACTTGGTATTGATGACCCCCCATTGCGTTTTGGTCTCAAACAGAATCTTTAACATTTGATGCTGATACTCAGTGTTAGAGCTGCACGAAGAAGGAAATTTTTGGTCCTAGTTAGTCAAAGTCTTTTGGCTAAGGCAGCTCCCCAGCACTGTCCACAAGTCCTGCCCTTGCTGGCAGGACAACTGGCACTGTTGAACCAGAGTGATTGAAGTGATGTCCAGTAGGGCTCGTGGGCATATTTTCCCTTGCAAAAATGTTTTTTCTTAGAGTTCAGTGGTGGTTTTTTGCAGTCTACAGTTAGGTGATTTGTCAATCATCTGATTTCTGAAAGGTCCTGGTTGCAAAAGCGTTACTGTATTTATTTGCTTCCTGCCTAATCTGTATCCTTTCTGAGGTCTGCTTAACCAAAAACCCATGTGGGTGTACTTTCTTGTTGATAAGAATATGTGTGTGATACTGAATCCAGGACAGTCACATGCAGAAATGTGTACAGAGGCTTCACCTTATTGAAAATGAAAGACCAATTTAAACTGGAAAGAAGCCAGTTTATGTTCCAGTAAAACAAATGCACAGATTTATGCATTTTATGATCTGTAAAGAGCAGAGTAAGCTCATTGTTTGTGAGGAAACAATATGTTTTCTGCCTCTAGTCTCTTTGGGAGATGAGATTCGCATCTAATTTTATTGAAGGAAGGTCTTGATGCATGTTAAACCCGTCCACTGCATAAAAGCCACTAGCAATTAGTAGCATAATGGACGATTTCAGCACTAAAACAAATTTGACATCATTGACAAGCATAAGAGAGGCACGGGAGAAGTAAAAGATTGAAAAAGTAAAGTGGTGAAGACTGTTGGCTAGTTGCCAGCCAGAAAATTTGGAATAGTTATAGTATGACTTAGTAATGGCTTAAAGAGCAATACAGTAAAGGCTTTAGGGACTCCAAATCGCTGCAGAGTATGAAAATTGATGCCTCTGGTACCAGAGTGATAGACTAAACTACTCACATTGGCACGGTATTAAAGGTTGGGATTGTTTATTGCTGGTTTTTGCAAGATAACCAAATTTCCTCTGGGATTAGCAATCGAGCAAGCTAATTCCTCAAGAAAAGATTTAATCACACAGTATAATTTAGAATAGGAAAAGAAATAGCTCTTTTTACCTTATTTGAGCATTAGAAGAGATCTGTTTCATGTTTTTTCCAAAAGTGTTTAATTGTATTGTATTGGCAGCACATGAAACAATAGAGTTACTGCTCTACTGTTTTCAAACTTCCCAACTTTGCGTGCAACAATTTTAAAAACATGGGACTCAATTACCATGGCTAATTTGATACTGTTAACTCTGAAATAGTATGCTTATGCCTAAAGACAGTATTTAAAATATAAAGCCTAATGTGAATTAAAGCTGAAAAACCCACCATAGAAGTGATGTCTCCGTTCCAAGAGCACAGCTCTCCTGTTACTGAGCCAAAATTTGTCTTTATTTCAGGGAGTATTGTGCCTCAATAAGAACCAAGGAACTGCAGTTGGATACTGAGACTGAGCCCAGAAGGTGCTTCATATCTCTCTAAGGACAAATTTTATATTTCCAGCTACTAACAAACCCTTTTTTGCCCACTTACTTTTAGATGCAAATACTGTGACAGATCCTTTAGCATATCCTCTAACCTGCAGAGACATGTGCGTAACATCCACAATAAAGAGAAGCCATTCAAGTGTCACTTGTGTGACAGGTGTTTTGGTCAACAAACCAATCTTGACAGACATCTAAAAAAGCACGAGAATGGGAACATGTCTGGTATGTATGTCTTTGCCCTCCGCAGCCTGCCCCACGTACAGTGTCCATCGGCTGCACGTTCCCTGTCAGTACTGCTGGGTGTCAGTAGGCACACGCGGCTCTGCTCCGACGAGTGGGGGGTTGGGAAATATGTAAGTGCCTAAGCTCTGCTGACATTTAAAGCGCTTTGAAAATCCCAGCATAAACTCTTCCCTTGTATAACTTAAGACCAGTGGATGATGTCTTTTCTTTTGGTTTTAATTAAGCCAACCATAGCATTTCGAGAACAGACTGGGAAAATTGGTTTAATCCTATCACTGCAATCACTTGGCTCTCAATAGGAGTCCTAGATTTAGAGTCTCAAGGGGCACTCTAAAAGATTTTCTTGGCACCTTCTTAAATATTCCCACTGTCAGATGCTGAAAAGAGCTGGCTATTATGGAGGTAATGGTGCCTCTCAAGGCCCAAAGCAAATCGATCCCCGCACAGTAGCAGCAAAGGTAGCAGTAGGTAGGGGATATCATTGGTCTGGTTTGGGTATCTTCAGGATTTAGTGAGAACCCTCTCTGCAGTCCTTTCAGTCTGCATTTTGCCTCACTGGAAATAACCAAGTGCATGCAGTGAATGCAGAGCTGTCCCCTCCCTGATGCTCAGAGAAAGATGTCCATTACTGGTCTCTCAGTGCTAATGAACCTGGGTGATTATGTCAGTGGCTGCTCAATATTATAAGCAAATCTGCATAATGAATAGTTTAAATGAAGTTCTGTTTGCTAGGTGCAGCCATTGGTCTAAGAAAGTTATTGACTGACAGTCTTGGAATCACAAGGAGCAGGAGGGAGATGGTGAAATAGATACTTGGCAAAAGCAATTATAAACCATGGAAATGGCACTCAGTGTGCAACCAGTGATTTTGGCTGGAAACCACTTCTGTCCATGGATAATATATTTCCCTTCCAATTACTGGTTTTATAGGCAAAAGCTGATAGATCACTATGACCAACTTTTTCTAGCTCTCAACTGTTTTAACAATAGTTTTAATTTCATTTTGATTTAAATGGGTAAATATAGAAAATACACAGGACCAGCAACAGTCCTATGTTTTCCTTTAAGGTACTGCAATGTCTTCACCTCACTCAGAACTGGAAAGCACAGGGGCAATGCTAGATGACAAGGAAGACTCCTACTTCACAGAAATTAGGAATTTTATTGGAAACAGCAACCACAACAATCAGTCCCCTCGAAACTCAGAGGAGAGGTGAGTTGTATCTGATCTGCAGTTGTAAGGTACCACAGCGCCTTTTCCAGGTTTGCAGACTAAACCTGATTTTTTACTTCTGATGATGTCTGGAGCCAGAGTTATTTAAGAATCTGGTTGCGTCAGTGATCACATTGGTGTCTTATGGAAAGAAATGCGTTGATTCCCTCCCCACGCTGCAGGAAGATATTCTGAGTGGCAAGTGCTGGGCAGAAGGTTCTGTCTGTGAACACCATTCTCTTTGTATCAGGAGCTCTCAGTTTCAGGTTCCCATCATTCATTTAAGTCTGTTGAAAAATTCCTTCATTTTACAGTCACAGCAGAACAGGTGAATTCTACATCCTGCGGCTGAATGTATGGAGTCTTAGGATTTAAGTGCAGTTTAAATGTGTAATTAATAAAGCTAAATTCTTGGATCAAATGAAAGATTGTAACTGAAAGTCCTTTCCCGTAAGTAACTCAATCCCAAGAAAGATGCTGACTAGCCAAAAGCCCATGAGGCTGTGGGTAGGCGTTGGTAGTCCACAGTGCTCCAGCATGTGAGAGAATTTTTTCTACTAAGATTTATTAAGTATATGGGTGTTTGAATTCTTCTGAACTAACAGAAGAGAGACCACTTCTAAATATTTTCAGCTAATAAAAGTACAGCTAAGCAGAAAAGGCTGTGGGATGGATACATACATGAGCCCCACATATTTCTTTGGGACTGGTGTTGCATTATGCATTATTTGCCCTTTTGAATTGGCATGTCATTATCAAGATCAAAAAATTCTTACTGTTGGTGACAAACTTCTCTGTCTTCTCAATCTCCAGATGCCTTTGTGAAGGGATAAAAATGGTGGACATAATACAATTTCCACAAAAGTATTGGATTAAGTGATTACATGCATATTCAAATTTCATTCCATCTTGATTGGCAATGAGGGTTTGGGATTTTTTCCTCGCACATCTGGTCTCAACATGTCCTCTGACAGGAAGTCAGCAAAGTGGAAAGGTTGCTGGGTTGTGCAGTGTTTCCTTTCTAAATTTGGCACTTCTGACTGCTCTTGACGGATATTTTATCCCTGGCAAATTGCTGCATTTGAAAGCATAATTAGAGAATCTGTTTTCTTAATCACATGGCTTTTGTTACTTTGGTTGTGGTCCATCTCTCTTTCATTTCTAGCAGCCTCAATTGAGCATAACAAGCAAGTTGGCAGCCCAGACTGTGCTCAACAATTTCTTATTTCTGCCTATTTAAATAAAAGATGATAAAGAGATACTGCTCTGATGATTTTTCTTAGAGGGGGGTGGCTGCTTCAGCTCACCCTGCTCTGCACAACCTCAGATTTTTTGATACTGCTGTAAAGACAGACAGTTCCCTAGAGCACTTTTCTTAATGCAGTATTAAACTCAGGACAATCAGCTGGAATTTGCTTGGAAAATAGATGAAGCTCTATGATGTTTAGGAAAATGATGCTGTTGTTGTGTAAGAAACCAACTTTGCTTGTTGTGTATGTTCCTCTGAAAGTCCATCTGTTACAGCAGCAAGTCAAATGTTAGATACCAGCTCCATTGCTAGTGCTCATCTTATCTTGCTCCAGCTTTTGGTATATTCCATATTGTCCTGCACAGTTTGAAGCACATGGAGTCTAAAGCAAACTGCGTGTGGACAATAAAGTTTCCATTTTTATAACTGTATTCCTGGAAGAGTTAAGGACCTTTTGCACAATGAGAACAATAGATGAATCAAGGCCTCTGTGCTGCAAAACATAGCAGAGCAAATACACTGACAGCATGAATTTTGGGGGCTCCACCAAGTGCAGCACACTCACACCACTAGTACCTCTGATGGGTGTTTGTTGACGTGGTGGTGCCAAATTTCTTTAGCTCTCATTTAATGTGGTGGATGCAATGTGGCTCTGGATGCTCCAAATCTTGCAGAGTTGAGACCATTAATAAACGAGCACCTACTGCAGTGTGGGTATTATGTCCTTGATAAAAATCCCATAGGAAGTAGTTAAGAGAAGTCATTGTCTGAAAGCAAAGGACAGCATAATAACAGCGCATAGGCCAAATGGTTTTCCATGTGTGTATTGCTGTAATTACTAATTTAATAAAAATAAATGAACTTAAAATGCTATATGACCTTTCTTTTCATTACTTCTTACCCTTCAAATCAGTTTATAATCTACTTCAGCATGGAGGCAATATTGCAGACCACTCTTCAGGACTTCAGCTGAAGTCCCTTAGGTTCCTATGTATGAAATCCATACATTCATTGAAGCAGTATGGCTTCCAAATGGGTGGTACTGTGCAGAACTAATTATGCATGTAATTTTTACTTTAAAACCCCTGAATGTGGTATTGGATGTCATTTTTTAAAAATGCCAGATCTGATTTTCAGAGTTTCTTGGCCCCTACAGCTTCTGTTAAAAGACAGTGAGTTGTTTTGTCCAGACTACATGTACGGTTGGAAACATGAGATGAAATAATGTGTGAGAAAATTTGGAACGGATATCTGAATATACCTCTGCTTGAACAGTAGTTTTAGCAGGATAACAACAAAAACCCCATGCTGATGGTGCTGTAATGTCCCACTTATTTTTGAGTGGAATTTTCTCCAATGCTGCCTGAATGTCTGAAGCGAAGCAAGATACAAAATGCAGAAATCATGTTATTCTTCTGGGACAGATCCTTTGCAGATCTGCCTCCAGGAGACTGCTGGTGAGGAGCTTTCCTATCTGATCTGTATTTATAGCTTGGGTTTGTTTTGGTACTTCCAGAATGAATGGCAGCCACTTTAAGGATGAAAAAGCCATGGTAGCCAGCCAGAACTCGGATTTGTTGGATGATGAAGAGGCAGAAGATGAAGTCATGATGGATGAAGAAGATGAAGAGAGCGAAATGGCAGGGAAGGCAGTCAAAGAGCCTGTTATGAGTGACATGCATGAGGGGACTCCAGAGGAAGATTACGAGGAAACGAGTACTTTGGACATGAACTGCAAAGCTTCCCCTGGCAGGTTGGTTCCTTCCGAGTATTGGTGTGCCCCATACAGGGAGTAAAAACAATAAACCATACAAGGGTGCCAGCACCAAACTGTGCCGTGGGAACCAGTGCAGAGTAGCCAACTTCTCAGTTACAATAGCAACATGCGTCTGTGTTTGGGTCGCTACCAACCCTGTTTTCAGCCTCTTCATACAATCGGTAACCTTGTTAGGAAAATTAACTGTGCTTGGGGAGCTATTGTCAGGTTCTCTGAGAGACAAGAAACAGAGTAAGACAGTTTCATGGGAGAGACATCACCTGCTCCATGAACCATCCTGTATCTCTCATAATGGTCTTGTGAAAGGCTGTGGAGACACCAGGAGAGAGACAAATTCCCACTGCCCACCCTTTCTTTAGAACAGAAAAGGGAAATTGTTTTATTTCAAGATCCCCGTTCTGTGAACCAGGGTGGTTTATGAGTGTGAAAAGGAGGGAAAATGCTCAGATATGTAAATCTGAGGAGACAAGGGAACACAGAAAGTATCATTTAATTGACAATAAAACCTTTTTGTTGTTTTTGTAGGTACAAAGAAGAGGAATATAGTAAGACTGGACTTTCAGCTTTGGACCACATAAGGCACTTCACAGATAGCCTCAAAATGAGGAAAGTAGAAGAAAATCAATATAGTGATCCTGAATTGGCAGCTTTCAGTGCTTCCCAGCTGCCAGAGGACCTCAAGCAACCGTTGTACAGGAAATCTAAATCCCAGGTAAAAGCTTAACTCAGTTAAGATGTTACTGTCACCAAATACCCACCCAGGATTAAGCTGTTAGTGTGTGGCAGGCAGGGTTGTTCCAGCTTAGGCAAGTGGGGCTGTGCTCCATGTCCACAAAACTCAACCTGCTCTGACTGCCCCTGCGTTCCCACTGCACCCTGGAGACAGGGTCTGCACCCTGGAGACAGGGTCTGCTCCCTGAGAACAGATGTTTTCATACTTTTCTCTTTTTTTTTTGCTGGTTTTGTTCCTGTCTGCCACCCAGGAAAGTGCCATGGTAAGAACTAGCCCCACTCTGCTCTCAGCCGGCATGGTTGCACTAGTGCTGTGGTGTTTAGCTGCAGCCTTGCAAGGATATGACTTGATCTTCTGACTTGGCTTTTTGGTATTTTTTTATACTCTCTTAGATGCTAATGCCTTTAGGTCCTCAGTGTGTTTTACAAACAGGAATAAACTAAAATGATATCTTAGTGCTATTTCTTGAAATTTTTTTAAACAAGTCTTTTAGCCCCTTTAACAGATTCCTGTTTTTAAAACTGCAGAATGTGCATGTAGGAAAGGTCAGCAAAGGAGAATGTTGTATTTGGTGAAATACAGGACCAGCCAAGGGATAATGTGATTCCTCAAGCTCTTGAAAAGAGCCTCCTGTGCCAAGAATCTGAAGGCAAAGGAGTCTTTGGGACCTTGTCTACTATCAAAGGTTTCTCAGAGCTTTGTGAAACCAGATGAAAGCAGAAATTATTATTACTATTAGTGATTTGAAAGTGTCAGTGAAAGGGTTGACAGTGGTTTTACCTAATGCAGCTTGGGTTTTTTGGTTTTTTTTTAAGTAAGTTTAGAGCAGTGGTTGTAGCCTGAATCGTGCCTTGACCGAGTAGGGGTGGCACAGGTCCAAGCTCAGATCTGCGCCGCGGGATTGTGACTTCTTTGTCCTTCTTCTGTCCCCATGCAGGCGTATGCCATGATGCTATCTCTCTCCGACAAGGACTCCCTTCATTCTGCATCCCACAGTTCTCCCAATATGTGGCACAGTATGGCGAGAGCTGCCGCTGAATCCAGCGCCATCCAATCCATCAGTCACGTATGACAGTGTGAAGTCTTACCAAGAATGGGACCAAGTCCAAACCAGTAGCATGGCTCTTTCATATGTGACTATTTAAAAGACTGCTGAGCAGAATGCCTTATAAATCTGCAGGGTCACTCATTTAAAGTCCGGTGACCTTAAACTGAATAATTTTAAAAAGAAAGAAACTATTTATTCTCAATATTTTGTTTTGCACAGCAAAGGCAGCTGCTGACTTCTGGAGGATCAATGCGACTTTAAAAAAAAAAAGTTTCAGTGGATTATGTAAACGGGGCCGGGAAGAAGTGTCTTCCAGTTCACCCGGCTTTGCGGGGCAGGGGCAGAAGGGTTAAGACTGCATTGATACACACATGGGCACTCCTTTAAAGTAGGAACTGAATTGATTTTCTTTTTGTATAAGATAGTTTGACACAGGATTGGGAACAGTTGCTTTTATGTACAAATCTCTTCATTAAAGCTTTATGCATTTTAGCCCTTCAAAGAAAGAAAATAGTTCTATCAAATGCACACTATCCATCGTCAATGTAGAAAGAAGTAACAGGGAATATTTTGTTCTCTCCATAATTCTTTTGCCTTCTCAACTGCATTGTTAAAAAAAAAGAAAAGGAGAAAAAAAAGACAGAAAAAGGAAGAACTCTGAGAAACAATACATAAGAGGCTTGTGTATATTGTAAACTATGAATGCTCACTACTCCAAGAAGCTAAATCATCCAGATAATTCCATGAAAGCACCGCGTTCATGGACAGCACCGCTAGTTCCAATCATTGTAAGGAGATTTTAATTTTCGACAATCATGTCACTATTTTGTTGTATTGTTTCCTTTCCCCCCTACCCTCTTAATTTCTTCTTTGTGTTGCGTGTACCATGTATTTATTTGTTGGCAAACGATTGTTTGTTGATTACAATAGCACTGTTCCTGTAACAAACAGCACTGCTCCAGTCCCCCACTGTGTTACGATGTGAGGCACCCATGTACTTCCAAAAAAGTGAGGTGAACTGATCTATGTATATGGGAGTGCAAAACAGTGTTTGAAATTTTCTTACATTCCTCTTTTATTTTATTTTTTTGCCTTTTAATGAACTAAATAACTAATAGATGCGACTTAGTTTGGTTTTTTTTGTAATACAGTAAATTGATTCGATTGTATGAACAGTTATAATTTCTTCATGAAAGCATGATTCTTCTGATTAAAAAACCTGTACCCAATATTTTATGCTGGTTGTCTGCGAGCTTGTGTGATGTTATGTTCATGTTAATCCTATTTGTAAGATGAAGTGTTCCAAATTTATGTTAAAAAGAAAATAAATAAATAACGGAAGTTATTCAGTTATTTTGGGGGTTTTTTTTTGGCCTTTAGTGAGGGACCAGATTTATTTTTCCTTTTGTTTATAATCTCATTTTGAAATAATCGGCAAGTTGAGGTACTTTCTTTAAATGCTTTGTACAATGTAACTGTTACGCATTTCAGTACATTACTATGGGAGGATCAACTTAAAAAAAATAATAAAGGACTACAAAACTGAAGGGATCTATTTCCTTATTGTCTTGGTTTTGTCTGGGTCAGAGCAATAATGGCACATTTCTGCATTCTGGGGAGCAAAGATAGGTCTGTGGGATCATGAAGATAAGGGCAACAAGGGGATGGGATACTGTCAGGTGTCTTGGTGTAGGACCCAAGGCAGAGCCTCTCAATAGACTGTTAGAGGGGTTTAGATCAGTCCTTCAAGTTCCAAAACACTACTTCGGAAAAGAGGAATATTTAAAAAAAATGGTTTTACAGGAGTCACCTTCAAAGGCAGTTATGGAGCCTTGAGCTTGGGCTGGTGTGCCTGCCTGCTTCTCATGGGGACAATGCTGGGAGGCTTAGCTGGTGCATAGTGAAATACTGACTCACCAGAATGATCAAAATCCATAGCTGAGAAGCTAAACGAGCCTCCAACTGCATCAAATGAGCTTTTAGAGTCTAAAAGAAAAAGAAAAATTTAGTTTGTGTTCCCTTTGAAATCGGGTCCAAACCCCTGCTTTTGGGCAACCTGTGGGAGGCTTCAGAAGAACCTGCGTAATTTTTGTCTTCAGCCCAGATTTATCACCATCATGTAGCAACAAGGGCATTGGCAGGGCTGAGCCCAAACCCAGCAAGGACAGGTGTGGGCTGCCTTTAGTTTGCTGTCTCGCCTCCAGAGCCTCCTGCACAGATTGATGGCAAGCCGAGGCCTACAAAGCAATGATTCGCATGCAGGAGCCCTAAACTAGAAATGGGGAAAAGAAAAAAAATTCTATGTGCATATTCTCGTACTCACTTCACTGGCCTGAGGCAGTGGCCAGGTACCTGCAGGTAATTGCATAAATAGGCTATTATTTTTAGTGCAGTTACAGTCACCGTGAAACCTGGTTTTAGGTTTCTGCCAAATAGAACAAATAGATCAATCAAGTCAAGTTTTATCTGGAAACAACTTTCCAGATCGTTTTCTCCTTTAATTTGATGCAGTGACAGTTCTTATCAGTCTACCCTCACCTGCCTTAGATGAAAGGAGCTTTGGGAGGTGGACAAAGGGTAGGACAGTTTCCCCTGGGTATAATGTTCTGGGTTACAGTAGCACAGGTATCATATATCTGTCAGGGAAAGTACTCATTGAGTTGAGCTGTCGGGTTAGTTTAACCTGCCCATAACCAGGTCTGTTTACCATCAGGGAATGGCTGCCACAGTGTCGAATCCCTGGGCTGTCATTCCCATTGAGAGCCTGGAGCTTTGTATTTCCATGTCAAATTATCCCACTGTCCATGAGGCGTGGTGAGCGCAGGGTGTGAAATGTATTTCTGTAATGTCACAAGGAGTCCTACACATCTGTGTAGATGCTTTACCATGACCTTGATCTTCATTGGCTTTTCTCAGTGCCAGAATTATTGACTCAGAGGAATAGCTGAAGAACAAACTGAGATTTAATTAGTCATCTCATCCCCCAATAAACAAAACTGGATAATTTTTGTGTCATACCCTTCCCAATGGACCACACAAATGTACTTGTCCAGATGCAAACATTGCTGAGTAAGGACCAATGTTTCTGGCTTTCTGTTACAGTGATTTCGTTTTTAGAAGGGGGGGGGGGAAAAAGTCAATTTTTAAAAAACCCTTCAGCTTATTTCACCATCATCCTACTGTTCACCCCACTGTAGTAGTTTTCCATAAGCCAACAAATCATTCCCATGTGATCCAGCAGCATTACTATACAGAGGAGCTGCACATTACGCCCTCAATTCCTATCTACAGAACCTAACAAAGCCCCAGCATGACAAGATGATTAATCAATATTTCACCCTGGCTCAGCTCCTCAATACCACTGCAGGTCCCAGTCACTGTTCTCATGTCAGCTGCTGTTTTTAATAGGTACATTTGTGGAGTAATGGGAGGGGAAATTATTATGAAGGCATTTGTGAGGCTGCTTTTGCCCAGCAATTCGGTTTGGCCCATTGCTCCATGCACGTCTTGATCTTCAAAACATTCTGTCGGGTCCCTGTTAGATGGAGAATCACTGAACTCCTGGATGGTTTCACTGCATTCTCAGCCTTCCAGCTATATTTAGTCTCACTTGTGGTTTTGTTGGTCAGTCATAGAGTGGTGTGGAAAAATTAGCTTTAGAGATGCTTCCAGTAATGATTTAAACAAAATAAAGGTATCCAGCAGCAAACAGAAAGCCTTTTCTCCATGTCAAAGCAGATGTACCTTGCCAGGACTCCAGTTAGGAGAAAAACGTGTTCTGCAGCCTGGCCTCTTTCTCATCCCATTGAACGGCTTTGTAGATTTGTGAGTACATCTAGTCTGGGGAATTCCAAAAGCCAAATTAATTCAATTTTTGTGTCTATACAGAAAATGGAGCCAGCTTTAGGGAAGGCTCAGCTTTTCTTTTCAGAGTCACTTAATGAAGTCTGGGGAGATGGTGAACATAAAAAGTAAAAAATAAATACTGTATTCCTCCTCTTCCCTGACTTAGACTCATTTGATGCTAGATGAAAACAATTTTCAGCAAAACTGTCCCAGAATTTAGATTTTAATCAATCTAACACTTAAATAATCCCTGGAAAGAGGCACCAGTGCCACTCAGGGATTTAGGATCTCATGGTACGTCCTACAAGACTGAAGCCTTTATCCCAAAACTACTGCCTAGATTTTGTTTGGTACAAGTTTTCCACCTGGGTATGGAACAGTACAAATCAGACTGAACACAGATCCTTTGTGGGCTGGAAGCAGAGCCTTTTTTTTTTTTTTTATCCAAAAGGGTCCACATTTTAATGGAAATTGAAGCTATTTATAACTATAAATCCATTTGAGGAAGTTTGGGGAACCTTGTATTCTGAAAGGTGTTATGGAATTGTAAAAGCAGTCTGGTACAATGAGTATTTGCTCTGGCTGGCTGAGCAGGGGGATGTGAGAGAAGGCACCTCCAGCAGCCACCCGCCTTTTCCCTGCTTTATTTTAATACTAATTAATTCCAGAAAGGCTAAAGAAATTTGATGAAATGCTACACTTCTAAGAAAATTTTTGCCCAAGAGTCTTAAAGCAGGCCTCCCAGTTTGGGATGGTCTAGTGGGAGAAGAGGGTTAGTGGTGATTTTGATGCTTAAATTATCAGTAATTAAGAAGCTGATTTTGGGGGATTGAAGAAAATTTTAAACAGCTGCTTCTTTACTCCTTGTTTCCATTAGCATGTGCTAAGGCAATCTGGAAAATATATTTAGATTTATATTATGCTATGTCAAGACCCCAGCATCTGTACCTTGGGGCAGATACATGTGAGATAGCTGAGGGTAGATGTGCCAGCACACACATGTGGAAGCGTTCAATTTGTAATATGATTATAGCCCCAACACAAAGCCTGCTTGATACCTATGGCAGATTTGTTTCATGGTAAGTGCAGAAAATTCTCAAAAATCATGTCATGTTTCACATCACCAGCCAACTCAAACTGGAGAAGTAGCTCTTTAATTCCTGGGGAATCTCTTTCAGCAGGCACGTGTCAGGCCCAATTAAGGTCCAGGCAGCCTTGCACTAATTGGGGTGAGGAATGCTGGGGTGTAACATGGTCCTTTAGCAAAGCAGCCCCTTTGTCCAGGCCAACGCCCACCCTTGCCAGTCTGTCTTCTCAAGGGTGGCCGGTGGAGTAACTCCTGCTAGAAAATTGCCTGGAAAAAGTTAACAACCAAAGTGAGAGTTTTGAGTAGCAGTGGATAAACAGCTTGGGGTTTTCAGCATTAGCTCAGCATCGGGCCTCCTGCATTAAAGATGCCATCACAGAAGATAAAGGTGGTGAGCTGCATCCTCCAAGGATGCTCTCTCATCCCATCCACAGGTCTTTCTCCATTCCCAAGATAAAGAGGGTTTTTTTTCTGACATCTGCAGTGCTGACACACTAGAATAAAGAAAGAAAAATTAAGGCATGAACTGAAATGTGGAAATTAATGTAAGCATTCAACCTGTCCTGAATTTCAGAGGGATTTGTGTGAAAATCTCAGCAACAGGCTCAGTTTCACGTCATCCATAATTCAAATGAAAGCAAAACATTGGAGGACGGGATCTAATGGTCTTTGTTCAAGACAGATTCCTACAAATATTTTAAGGATTTTGGTCTTCCTAATTAAGGAACTGAGTGTTTTACTGTACCCATCTCTTCCATACAATCATAGTTTGGGTTGGAGGGGACCTTTAAAAGCCTTCCAGTTCCACCTTCCACTATCCCAGGTTGCTCCAAGCTCCATCCAGCCTGTCCTTGAACACTTCCAGGGATGGGGCAGCCACAGCTTCTCTGAGCAACCTGTGCCAGTGTTTCACCACCATTATCACAAAAACATCCTTCTATATGTCTACTCTAAAGCTACTCTCTTTTAGTTTAAAACATCACCCCTTGTTCAATTGTAATAGCCCTGCTAAAGTCTGTCCCCTTTCCCCTGTGGCTGCAAGTTCTGTTGGGCATCAGTCTGGTGTGTCTTCTCTTCAACTTGTCTCTCGTCTGAGCATGGCCACAAATCTTTTCTAGCACCCAGCCTTTGGATCGTGTCTCAAAGGAGGATAAATCTTTGCCACCTTCGGACCAAAGTGAAGTCCCGGCATGCTGACACATGCCTGCCCTTCCTCAGAAGGGGACCCCAGAGATATGAAGTCCAGTCATCTGTAATCACAACCATGTAATAAAGATTTGGTTCAGAAGGATCCACAGACCCTCTGCTCTGTGTAACCACAAGCCACAAAACACTTTCCAATCCACTGTAATGAAGGAAAGACCTTTATTACATTTAGACTTGCTTCCCTGGTACTCTCTGGAAGTAGTTTTGCTGTTTTTATTACTTAAGGGCTATTAAAACCTTAACCACTGCATGAAGCAACTCACTCCAGCTTCACACTTATCCATAAAATATTTGAATGGAAGATCAAGAACTACTTTTTGGACCTAGCACCCCATTAGCTGAGGAATGCCAGAATCAGATCTGAATTTGTCCCTGCCCTAGCCAAGTGTACAGACCAGGCTGAGAGATGCTGAAGGACAGGAGCATGGCAGGGAAAACTCACAGGTTTTCCCTGTGGGTTTCTTTGCTGCCTGTAAGGAAGGAGAGGGAGTGAGAAGCCACAGTGACCTCTCTTTCCCTCTCGTGTCAGCCATAAACCAAACTGTGCACATGCCACCCTCTGTTAGCTTAAAAGGAGCAAATCTGAAAGGAAAGTCACTGTGCGAAGAACTAAGGAGAGCAGGGATAGGCACTGGGTTAAATGTAACCCCTAAAAAACCCTTGAACCACCCTAAAGTGGGCATGGTCCCGGAGGAAAAGAAGCAGGCACAGGTAATCAGCAGGATGGCACAGAAACATTGACCAGGTCAGTCACCCCTCCAAAAAAACCCTCTGAAGCACAAGTGTAAAAACAAAACAACCTGACATGGTGTAAGGGAAATGGCATCAGCCCAAAAATTCTATAAGGCAGCTCCCTATGTAGCTCTTTATGTTGCCCAGATACTGGTGGGGTGTAACACAGAAGCTGAAAGCCTTTCATTATTTTCACTTTTTTTTTTATTATAGAGTCAAAAAATCTGGCTTTCTCAGCTCACTGCTAGTTCCAAAGTAAAACTTCCTCCTCCTCCACTCTGCCACTGAATTTTTAATATTTCCTCTTTGGAAAATGTCAGGAGTTTCAGCAGGGCGTGGGCTTCTGCTCTAATGCAGCTCTGCCAGGGGTAAGCAAGGCTGGGGTGCCTTAGGGCAACACTTTGCCCTTGGAAAATTTATTCTAGCTACTCTCCCCACAGAAAAACATGGGGGAAAAAAAAAAAAAAAGAAACATTTTCCCAAAACCTGAGGAACCAGCCTCATAAATTATCCATTTATTATGTTTCTTCGTTTCAGCTGAAACAATGATCCCAGTACATTTTCTTTTAAACTTTGTCTCCCAGTCCAAGTGGTCACCTACTTTGTTGTCCAAATTTCTGGTGCAGTTTGAATCCTACAATGTGTAATCTCAATAGGGTTATCAGTTATGTCATGCATTATTACAGCCTCCAATCAGCGTAGTGGGAAACAACATTTTCATTTAATACCAGGAGAAACAGTGGAAGTCAGCGATTGATACCAACACAATGATGGGAAAAAGTGTCCAGAGGTGCTACTCACATAATCTCACTTTACAACATCTTGAAAATTCAATAGAAAGGACTTTGCTAACAATACCAGAATGACATACCACTGATTATTGTTCCTAAAGCTCTTAACAATAAGAAAGCTCTCTAAATATATCTCAACAAAAAACATATAACAGTTTGTTTCTTCTTTTTTATTTTTTTTCTTTGCAAAGCACATAGTATTAGTCAACAATTGTTGTGTGGTGTGAGCCCATTAGGACTGTTGGCTGGTAATGTTCTGGGAAATGAGCTCTTGAAAGATCTTTTTTCTTTTTTAAACATGCCTAACAATTGTATCTTAAAACAATCCTGGATCAGCAAACTGCAAGGACCCACTCTAACTTATCTTCTTAAGCCTGATGAAACAAATAACTCCACTTGCATTTTATTCACTTACTTCAAAATTTGGTTGTGAAAATTTGGTCGTTGTTTAAGGACCAACTTCTTCTTGTTAAGCCTCTGGTCTGGGCAGGGTTATGTGAGTTCTCCCAACAACCTGTGGGTACTTTCCTCATCTGTCTGCTCTCAGCAGCCAGTCCTCAGCTTAACATGATTTTCAGAAAGGGTTAAAAGACAATTAAATTGAACAGTAAATACACCATGACATTTCCCTTAGAAGAAAAGTGGAAATAGGTATATTTACTACATATTTACTGCTAGACCCTCCCATGAGAGGATGAGCTAGCAAACACTAAGTACTCAGTGTCTACTACAGAAAAACCCTGAAAGTAGTTCATTGCTCAGTAGTCTTCCAGAACAGCACCCGCCTTTGGGACCATTCCTAATGACCCCAAAGCACACAAATGAAGACAGATATGGGAATAAAATCTTTCACTTGCTTTACTGCATCCAGCCAATTGCCATGTTTCATCACTGTGTTATTGTACAATGCTTTTGGGGTGTATGGCCATCCAGAAACTCATTGGTGAAGATTAAAAAATAATTTAAATTCCTTTTATATTGTTTACATTTTGAAAACAAAATGAATTCTTACATGCCTTGCAGATCTTCACAGCAGTTATGGCACTAAAAGGCCAATGAAAGATCCCTAAAAATCATTAACTGAAATAAACATTGAGTCACATTACAGAATCAACAGCAGAGAATTTGTGAATGAAATAAATGTATCATGCTTGAGGATATCAAGCAAAATATCCACTGGATTTTCTTTTATTGCATGCTCCTAATCTCTGTTTATTATTGAAGTGGCTAATAAGCAATTCTTAAAACAGATCCAGAAGGTGTCTTTAGCAGCCTGACTGTCAGCTCACGTCATCCAATATGTTTTCCACCAGCCTTTTGCAATCCTAGCTTGATTTCACCTTAAACACTTTTTGGAATGATTATTTTTGTTTGCTGAACTTAGACATTAGTTGTATAGATTCAGTTAAAATTTGTTTGTGGTCAATATAAACAACATTTATTGGGTACAAGATAGAAGGAAAAAGTTTGACTTCTGAAAACATTTTAGGATGACCAAAGGGGAGGGAGTAAACTTTATGAAAATCTAACTTGAGCACTGGCTGCTTGGTACTGCTTTTGCTGTGATACCACTACACGGTGTCTGGTATTGGCCATCAATGTCCTCAAATTTATTTAAAGAAATAGATCCATTATGTATTGCACTTGGAGAATTTTTTTCACTTTCCCACCAAACACTGTGGGAGTCCTTCAAAGCACTTTCTGGTATGTTTTTTGGCACCTGGTTATTGAACCTGCTGTTTGACCTCTCTCAGTTGACTATATTTACATAAACCTTTTCATTAAGTATTAAATATTCAATGTTTCTTATTAAGCAAGATTTTGTTTTCTTATAATTTCCCTAATATTTAAGTATAGACTTAATTAGTAGGATTCCTCCTCAGGGTAACCTGAATGAAGCCTCAACTGAATCAGGGGCTGACTCTCCCTAAGGCAGATCTGGAAATACCCTCGGGTTTGATGTGGTTTCAAACACACCTTGCTGCTTCTCACTCCTTCCTGATTTTATGTACTTTCAGTACTCATATATCAGTATTGCATATAATAAGAAGTACTAACATATGAGTATTGCGTGTCCTTGCATATACATTAATGCTCTTTGTAGACAGTGCTTATTGCTCACCAACGGTGACACAATGCCTGTGAGTAACCCAGGGAATAAGGAGGTGACTTTAAACTACCCCTGGCTGAAAGGGGTTCCCACACCTGCTCCCAGGTGGGGTGTGTGTCTCCTGCCCCAGCGTAGGCACAGGGCAGCACATGGCAGAGCTGCTGCTGGTTGTTTTTGTTGTTGGTTGGTTTTGAAGTCAAGTCATAGGAAACTGCTTGAATGGCTGGAGCCAGAGCATCTCTGTGAGGGGCAGCCAAATATAAAAAACCACACAGGGCTGTATTGGTGCTTAATTACTTTGTTGTTCTTTAAATATATGTTTTATCTCTGTTGCAAGGCTTCAAATTGACAGTACCAGGGAGCAGGGCTGGTGCTGCAGAGGCTCTTCACTGGGAGGTCAGTGCCTTTGCTGCAAAGCAACAAAATCATTTTACAAACTCTTTGTCCTCAGGCACCCTCTTCTTCCTCCTCCTCCCCTCAGCAGAAAGCTGTCCCAAACTCAGCCCTCAGAACAAAAATTACGTCCCCTCAAGGGATGGAGCGCTGTTTTAGGGACACTACACAGCTGAAACCAAAGAGGCAAAGCCCCCTTGCTAAGGGTACTTGATGCAACACACAGGGCATCACCCCTGCCCCGGGGAGGACATCAAACCCAACCTCGCTGAAGCACAGCCAGGCCAAATGTCTGGAAGTGTGCAAGTCAACAGCAGCTCTGGCAGAGGGATGGGATCAAGCCTTGGACATCACAGCTCTCAGCTGGGCATTCTGCCTCGGACCTGTGCCCAGGAGCTGCTTTTACATGCCTGTGAAAATATGTACCCCAGTAACCACACAAGTAAACATGCGCCTCGTGAACTACATGATTCATATGTGATCTGAGATTTTAGGAGATTTCTGCATTTTTTAAATACTATCCATGTTTGAAAGTACTGTGCAGGACCATAAAGCCTCCATGTAAATGATTTTCTTTTATTTATTATATTTATGTCTCTTTTTTTGGTAGCTCACCCCAAACCTTACAGTAAAAACTGTCACAAACTCTATGAAAAAAAAGGTAAAACCTTTGAGTTTACGTCCAAGAGTTAATCTTCTGGGAGTAATGTAATTCTTCACGGGAGAATCAGGAATGGTTGAACTTGATGATCTTAGAGGTCTTTTCCAACATAAATGATTCTATGAGCTGATGAAACATGCCTTGGCGGGGACAGCAGCAGGCAATAGACCCCCACAGACCCTCTCCCCGTGCCTGCTTGTCTGCACAACATTTCTTGTCTCTATCAATGTATCTTACATGTGAGAAATAAAGTGTGGAAAACTTATTTCAGCTGCATTTCACGGGCAGGCGCTTTGATCAGCCAATGCCTGAGGATTACTTCAGCACACAGGATAATGGACAACTTAACTTTTAGGTACAGCGCTAGCCGCCGCGAAAGGGCTGTCGACATTGCCAGCAGTCATTAGGCAGCCTTTGGCTTTGAACAAAGTATCATAAGCCAGGGGACAAACTCCCCCATCCCCTGCACCGGGGCGATAATCGCAGCCCCCACCCAGGTCTTCGGCCCACGGCTAGACCTCGCAACGACTTAAGACTCAAAACAAGTAGCCAGGGTTTAGTTAACCCCGGCTTGCATACCTGACTCCAATTTTGTTTAAAGAGCTAAGGCGAGGAGGGAACCCTGCGAAGGGTTTCTCTGAGCGTTGTGTGTGATTTATGCGCTTCCCGGCGCAGCCGGAGCTCTCCAGCCCTAATTGCCGGGTGCTCTCTCGTGGCTGCGCGGGGAAATGCTCGCGGTCCCTCCTCCGGCTTAGATCGGACTTCTTCAAAACAAATCGAAGCAAAGGGGCCGACGCCATCTGGAAGTAACGACTGTGAAGTCCCCAGTTAAGAGGGCTCTTTATAGCCCAGTACCTCAGCGCTGGAAAACGACAGCTCCTTGCTGGGCTAGCATTGGGAAACAAATTTAGGGTTTTTTCCTAATTATTGCCTGTTTTAAAGCTGAGAAACATGCAGGAGTTAAACCAGGGCAGAGGTACCAGTTTTGACCTCCGTATGCTGGCAGTTTCTCTCCATTAGCTGGTAGCTGCTATAAGGATTTTGGAATTTAGCTTTACCTTTTTTTTTAGTATACGTTACTATGTGGAGCGGAATGCACGAGCCAGACCTGACCAGTGCAGAAAGACTGTCTTGATTCATTGCATTCATATGATTTTGGCTGCAGTAAATTCACTCTCCTGCTACAGCGTGCAATTTGAGGGTTTTTTGAATACTGGCACAACCAGAGGGGAATCATGAAAGTGGAGATAATTGCAGGGCTCTCATTGCTTCCGCTGTCATTGCTTTACCAGCTATTGTCTCACTACTCGAGAGAGCATGGCCAAATACCTCTCATAAGAAATTAAATGGTAAAAAAAAGTCAGTTTTATCCCTTCTTCTGTTTCTTTTCCTTGTGGTAGGACTTACTCTTATGTGTGATTCTTTACAGTCTCCAGAAAGTTTTCAGTTTCTTCTCCTATTTCACTATCCCTTTATTCAGCGCTGCCTCTGAAAAACATTATACAAGATCCTGTCCTTTTTTTTTGTTAGCACCCAAACTCTTGGCCCCTTTCCGTTTGATGTGGAAACTTAACACCTCTTCTCCAGCAGCAGGAGTTTGGCCTGTGGAAACCCCGGAGAAGCTTTCTGTTCACCTCAGTAAGCAGCAGACCGATGCCCGGGAGAGCGCCTTCGCCCTCAGTTGTCCCCTGCTATTTGTCTTCCCTGCTCTCTCTGCATTTCAGTTCCCCTAAAAATCACCCGGAGATCATTGGCCAGTGCAGCAAAGACAACTGCTCCATCACAGACGAAATCTGAGCTCGCACATCTGGTTGAAGTTAAGCTAAGGTCTTCTTCCCAGAAATGCTTTGTGAAGTTCTTCTCCAGGCAAGTCTTTTCCAGTAAGATAGTGTCTCCTTGCCTGCTATTTTGCTTAGTCTCGCTTTCTTTTATCTTCCTTGTCGAACTTAAATGTCGCCATTCACTGCTAGCAGATGTGGTTTGGGATTCCTACATTCTTTTATGCCTTTATTTCAGTGCTTTCATCACAGCTTCTCTTTCAGCTAGGTGAATCAAAGGCCTTTCCATAGTCCAGTCAATGCGAGCTATACATGATGGCTTGTTTTATTTGGCAATCTTCTCCAGTATGTGATTCATTGTCTGCAGGTGATTCATAGTTAGGAAATTACTTCTGAACCCTGCCAGTGCTTGTGGTTGATTAAAGTTCAGAAGTCCCTGTAGTCTGTTCACCAGCACTTTTTTGTCAACTCAAATATTTGTGTGCAGTAAAGAATAGTAAAAAGTGGATGTGCTATTGACATGAGCAATTTACTTGAATGTTTGCATCTTTAGAAAGTTCTACCAAAATCTCTAGAACTGGCATGAAACTGTTTCAGAATGTCTGACTAAATGAATCACGTTTTACAAATAAATATCTGTCAAATCGTTCAATTACTTGAGATCCAGTCATTAAGCAATAAAATAAAGCAGTAAATAGGAGACATCTGCTGCAAAGTGCTACAGAAACATAAGCATCTTTCTCAAGTTACCTTCTTTGCATTTCGATATAATGATTCACCAAAAATGTCTTACCCAAGGAAATCAAACATACAAAAGTTGTCCACCACAAAACAATATTGGCATAACACGGTACCTTACCCAAAGCAAATACATCTTTGTGGAGACTCCCTAGGAACAAAGAGGAGAAGATCAATCAGCTGACATGCTGTAGCATTATTAGGTGAGCTCAGATGATTCAGGGTACTGAAAACTTGAAAGAAAAATAACATTGGGAGACATTGTTTCTGATCTTGAATTGATTTTTTAAAGATGTAAATGTTGCCCTTCCTTTGAAAGATAATACTTCCCATTGTGGCCAAGAGAGAACCCAACTTTCTCTTTACATCAGAGGTGCTTGTAGGGATAATAATAAAGCCCAAGGCGCGAATGGTCAAGTGGCTTAAAAACTAACTTTCTAAGGACCTCCTGCTCAAACCCATTGTGGCAGGAACCGAATCCCAAAGTTTGGCAACTTCTAGGGAGCTGCTGTCAGACTGAAGTGAGGATAACAGTTCGTGCTGGTCAGGCACATCCACATCAGAACTGCCACTTTCCCCAGAAGGATGAGGGGCTTTCTGGCAACGTCATCCTACAGGGCTGACCCAGAAAATGGTATTTCCAAGAACACAAATTAATTCAAGTACCTTTTGGAAAGGCACTCAGATAACAGCAGATTTAGGGACTTGCAGCCTCTTCACTTTGCTTTCGGACAGCTCAGGCTCATTGCTTCATCCAGAGTGTCAGTTTGCAGAGCAATGCTTGATTTGCATTTCTTTGAGAAAGAAAATATTTTTAAAACTTATCTTGATAGTTATAGAATTTCCTGTGAAAGATACATTTTTCCTGCCAAGAGATTCCTACAATGCTCAAGCAGCACTTCAAAACCGGTAGAGCTGGACTGACATTGCATACTTTACTGGTAATGGAGCATAGTAAAAACAGAAATGGAAAGAATAATCAAGCCCCCAAAGCTGAATTATCACAGAAGTATCAGCTCCTTTCAGACCTCTCCTTGGATAACATTTCAGCACCAGCAGCTCTATCTATAGTTTGGCTCACGGGTTGTGTTTAAAATTGAAATTGCCTGTATTAAACCCATACTTACGAAGGTTTCTGTGTTTAATTCAAAATTCTTCTCTAAACAAACCCTGTAACTTCTCTGTGCTTCAGGTTGCAACAGTTTCTCTGTACATGTCTCCAAATGGAGTTGAGTTTTTGCCAAAATTGAGGTTTTAAATATCTATTTAGTGACTTTAGTTGCTTTCAACAGTTCTCACAAGCCCAAGAAGCTCCAGCAAGTGAAGTGTGTGTTTTAAACCTTCTCCCAATATGCTTGTTCAGACAAATATTTCTGTTGAGTTCAATTCCTCCCAGGGGAATTTACTTTGGAGAAGAAGTGGTTAAAAAAACTCCCCCAGGATTTGACTGAGTATAACTGGCAGCAATTTAGTAAGATCATTGAGACATTGTGAAGTTTAAAATTGGATTAAAAAAAAAAAACAACAATCCGTAAAACAGGAGGTTAAGACCTCAGTTTTCCATCTCATCCAAGAAGTTGTATTTAGTGCAATTTAAATAAAGACATTCAACAACTAGGAACTGAACTCTTGACTTGTAGCCACCTTCTAAACCTGTCTCAGAAGACATAGAAATGCTCCTGCTCAGGCGAGGTTTTCCAAAAGCCATCAGCTCCTTTCTGCCAGCTGCAACGTGTGTTTGCAGGTCTTGCTGGCTCAGCAACACTCCAGGTTGGATTTGCCTGTTGAGATCAGCCTACAGTGCTTCTCTTCTATAAAAAACTACAAGCAATGACAAAGAATTTGGCATTTTGTTCATCCACAATGCTCAGTTTTGAATTCCTGCCTCATTTAGCCAAAGATATTTGGCTTGGTCACTCTTCCTCTCTGACAGCTTAGATATCGGTGCAGTTTGCCCCCATGCAAACATGCTTTTTATTTCAGGCTATGCAAACACTGTATCATGACTCTAGGGAAAATATATTCCCCTGCATCCCAGGATAAAAAGATGGCAGTTGATTCAAGTTGGTGTCCACTCTTCCATGACAAGTGCATGCACATCTAGCTGATAAATGTGTTTATTTCCAGTGTTCCTCTATGGTTCAGCCGTCAAGAGAAGCACAAAATCCACCATGAGTGACAGAAGGACTTCCCTGAGGAGCCACGCCTCTGATCTATTTCTGTACTAGGTTTTTAATTAATCTGAAAGTGTCTAAAACAACAAGTAGAACTCAAAAGATGAGGAACACATACCAATGAAACACAAAACTAGTGTGGTTTTGCTTTTTTTTCCCGAACAAAAAAAGCAGTGCTATTATAAAACTCCAGTGTTCCTAGTTATGATGTAGGGACCCAACACATATGGGGGAGAGAGAGGAGGTAGAATGTTGCCTTTCTGAAGTAAAACTCCATGATTGCGTGTCACACTTGATTACACACAAGAAGACGACAACTGCTTCTGGATCCAAAGTCCACATGCATCCCAGCTGCACAGCCATCAGAAAATGATGGGGAGGTTAACAGCATCAGGAATTGACTGGTTGGGATGTTTTTAGGACATATAAAACAAATCTAAACCAAACAATGAGCACAAAGCACTAACATGGTGAGATCTCTTCTTGAAAGCCTGGAGAGGCTCCTTGGAAACAACAACTCTATGGAATAATTTACAAATGCTGCCCCATCTGTAAACACAAGAAACATCCTTAATGTAAACAGTGTCCCTCACTCTGAAAGTGTGAGGAGAAGTGAACAGGAAGCAAGGCAGCAGAAGGAGGAATAAATCAATGACAGACTTTTATGATACAAGACATCTTGGTCCTTACGCATATGCGCACACACCAAAATCACTTATTAAGTCCACATGGATCAACCAAGCTCTTTGGAAAAGAGAGCCTAAAGAGATGAGGAACATGAAAGGAGCATCTAGAAACAGATGGGACATAACGTTTTCAATAAACCTGAACATAGATGAGAATCTCACATAGCAGCAGCTAAACTGCCTCGTGCTGTGAGCCCATCAAATTTCACAAGCTTAATAACATTGGACTGAGTCTGTACATGTGGATAAGAATTTGCAGAGGATAAATCTAGCATGTTATTTGGAGTTGATGAGCTGTGTGGTTCAGCAGTAAGGACTCTCTCTCCAGGAGAGGTACCCATGTAGTGTGTTACTGGAATCAGCAGCTGCTCAGGGGGATTTGCCAATGTATCTTGCCTAGTCTATGGTTAATTAAAGTATCATACAATTCCCTTTCCTGTTCTCTAAACTGTTCCCATGCCAGAAATTCTTGTTCTAAGCCTGGATCTGGATCTCACTTTTAAATAAAATTTTTAAAGGATCCTCAGTGTCTGGTAGTATTCTATGGTTATTATTTGTGTATGGGAAGACCAATAGATCCAAAAATAAGGTAAGAGCCAATATGATCACCTCAGTACAAATACAGTGTAATTCTTCTTATCTTGAAGAATTTACAAAAATAGGCAGAAATGGACAGAAATTTAAACACAAGTAATTATCAGTTCACAGAATAAACCTCCAGTTCCTTGATACACCACAAACGACCCTGTCCGGTTCTAGTTGACAAGGTGATGAGCAAACTTTGGACTTAATTGTCTCAGAGATCTTTTCCAACCTAGATGATTTTGTGATTCTCTCCATATTGCCTGTTCATCCTAGACCTCCTACCATCTCCTCATGATCACTGAAGACTGTATTTTGATTAAGAGCTGCTGTGGTACTGATGAACGCAAGTATTCCCTGGGATAGAGAAGAAAAGTGAACTTGACTGCAGGGAGAAGTTGCCCTCAGGTAAGATCAGATTTCCCATTAAAAAGCTTTGTGTAACTGCAGATGTGACAAGACACTAATAGTCACCGGTTAAACCTGACACAACAGATAATAAAAATCTATACTTATCTGTAATATGTAACAGTGGTTATAACTTAATTACCTAAATTACATTTACCCTTACTCTGAAGTTGGCAGTTCACAGCAATCATCCCACCAATCTTCATAAGGCACTTGATAAAAGCACCTTGGAGGAAAAGTTGCATTCTACAAGATCACTTTATTAGGCTATGGATTAAGAAAGGAAATTAGTACCTAGGGTCAAATTCTTTTGGTACTATTTACATTGGAAAGGGGTTCTGTGATTTTTATCTCTATAGATATTATCTCCTCACCTCCTGCCAGCTGCCAACCCAGGGCCAGGCTGGACTGTGTAGGGTGTGTATCAGGACAGGACAGGATGGTGTGTCCTCTGTGTCTGATGAGTCCTCTTGAGGTGTGGTGTGGTGTGATGGGGTGACCTCCCTGGAGTTGTGTAGAAGGTGGGACACATACGTATATGCACTTATATATATTGTCTCTACCATGCAGACCAACTGTGCTCATAAATTAAGGGATATCCCAGTAATTTTCAGGCATTCCTTTAAATGGAAGCAGCAGTCACCTGCCTGAGTCGGGCAGGATTTATGTAGAGGATAGCAAGCACACCTCACCCTTTATAAATCATATAAATCAGACTGTGTTCAGGACAAAGGACTTTCTCCTGATTTTATCAGACATTATCAGCCCTTACCATGAAGTCCTGACTCACAGACTGGATTGGTCCTGCCTTTCCTTTCTTTTTCTGTGCCATGAAATCAGTCCCAATGGATGAACAAAGGATGGGCACGGTACTGGGCATCTCCTTATTTCTCCAAAAGCTCTTCAAGACCCACCGCATAATTCCACATCTGTCTGGGATACAAAATGATGTTAGTGACTCCAAAACTGGTTTTTGCCATGATTTTGTGCTGTCCTGACCCATCTGGAAGAGGAGGGGTAATGATAAAGCAAAGAGCCCCATGTGCTGAGCACTGCCACGAGCAAATCCCAGCAGAGCTGGAGCTTGGGTCACCAAGCACCTTCAAGGATCTGCTTTGTGAAGTGCCTTGGGTAAGTCAGACTTGGCAATGCACAGCCATTTGCAGGAGGCATTAGGGAGAATGAACATAAATTGTTTGCTTTACATTTGTGAAAATAGCCTCCTGGTTAAACTCAAGAATGTTTTTAACAAAAGATGGCACAGCAGAAATATTTCAAATAGGAATTCTGTATCACTATATATGAAGTTATTCTTCAAGTCCAAGTGTTAGCAGGATTTATGGTAAGGTTGTTCCTTCAACTATTGCTACCACAACTGCTAGTTCTACCCAGTCATTAAATAGTGGGTTTTTGAAAGCACTAAGAGCCTTCCATGGTAAATAAATAAAAGTATCCTCAATTTACTGTTGAGAAACAGAGACAGAAAGCAAAGACTTTAGATCTTCCCAAGATCCCAGTCTGTGAATTGTCCATGCTGGAAAACCACAATGTTCAGGAAAAAAAATTATACAGGATCTAAGAAAGCTTCAACTGTTTTATAGAAACATTTTACACACATCAAAACATTTCATCCCAGGCTACTGCCACTGCAGGTAGCTGCTAATTAAAATCTGCTGTGCTATGGCTACTGTCTCTAAAATTCTGGCCAGCATATGTTCCATTTCTCTTTTTTTTTTTTTAAGGGTTTTTTGGTTGTTTGTTTTCTGAGCTTGTCTGATGATATTTTCAAAATTCAGTTTTATGTTTAAAGATTAAGTTTAATAAACTTGTACAATATATAAAGAGATTATAATTTATTATTCAGAAAGCTTCCTGACAAGATGTCTACAAGAAACATGACCCAAACCACACTGCCTTGTAATAATACCTCTTAAAAATTCCTGACCTCCCACTAAACACTCCTGCAGACTTCCCTGCTGCAGTCCTCGCTGAATATCTCATATATGTCCCCTATAACATTACACAGGAGGAAATGAAACGAGAAAGTCATCAGCTCAGACTGACAAATGATGGCAATTATCTACCACAGTGCTATTTTCCCTTAGTATTGACAAAAAGCACTTTTTCTGGCAGTGAGGGGCTGGAGGCTCATGAAAACAGTTTTGGAGCATCTTCCCTCTTCTTAAAAATGGGCCACTAAGAATGTTGTGCACTGAAAAAGGAGACGCAATGCGGGCTGCGCCAGTGCTTCCAGGGCACAGGTAGTAGAGCCAGGAGGAGTACAGGTGTGAGAGGTCCAGGAGGGAGAAGTACAGCTATAAGAAATACAGGTGTGAGAAGTAAAGGCATACCTGTGAGGAACACAGCTGCCCTGCATTCAGCCCATCTGATGGGTTTGGTGCTAACATACCTATACCCAAACTCACCCTAGGGGGGATGGTGCCTCTGCCTGCCCTAGCAGCAGTTTTCAGGGGTTTCTCCATTCCCCCCCTCAGCAGGTGGTACTCCAGGATGTGGGTGGTGTCTCCTCTCCCAGTGATTTCCATGTGCCTGATAACCTGGATGTCTTCCTTCCCTGCATTGCACCACCTCAAGGATGGGACGTTTTTGCTAGCACCACTGTCCCTGTGTTCCCACAACTGCAGGTGATGACCAAGCTGGGCACTGGGTTGGTATTGGATTGACAGAGCCATTTGCCAATTTGTGATTTGCACTATTACAGATTTCACATTTGCTAAAAATAACTCGCTTTTTTATCTGGATAATGCTTTTTTATATATATATAATCTTTGGGGTTATTTTTACTCGTGATATGGTTTGTAACTTCAGGAACATTGTAAGAGCTTTGTGCAAGCTTGGTCCACATGTCAACAGCTACTCACCATCACTAATAGGTAAAACTACTTGGGGATTTTAAAGCTTTTAACAAGACCTTGTCTAGACTGGTATTTAGTGGCAATACAATTAAATCATATTGCAGAAGAGAAAAAGAGATTAAATTATTTTAATTACCTTTTGAAGCCACTTCTCCACTGTAGATATCAGACCTTGATCTGATTTAAATCATTGCATATCAAGTGTTTCTCCACTGACGTATCAGCACTGTAAAGTTTAAAGGGATCATGGTGTATGCCTATAAAACAGGCTAAAGTCTGGCCTGTAGCACAGATATATTTGTAATACATTTGTTCTTTTGCCTTTTTTTTTTTTTTTTCTTGCTACAAACTTTGCCCAAGTAGTCCCTCAGCATGGGGTTGTCACTGAGTCTCATGTGAAATGCCAGGGATGCAGATACTGGGCATAAACCTTCCTGGGATGCATGGATGTGTTTTCCTTGCCTGTTCCCCATGGGCATCTCCTCATCCTTTTATGCCACCCTGCCCTGCAGACCTGCAGTGTGGAGCAAAGACCGACCACAGTTTTGCTGAAGGCAGATGCCAACAGGCTCCCACCAGTGACTGAGATGAGCCATTGGCAGCCATTCGCTATGGCATCAACCTAGGGACAGTTTCACCTCTGAAACATCCTCATGGTTCCCAGCCCAGAGTGGGCAAGGGCTGGTCCATATGTATTTCTGCCATAACATTCCATTTATTGTTTCCCCATCATGCTGGGGTGGATGGCTTGATGGCATTGCCTTGCTCCTTGGGCTATTCCAGCCCTCCCTCGACATCAGATGCATCTCCAATGCCTGATACTCTTTCCCTAGACAATTAAACCTTCATTTGTTGCTTCCTTGCAACTCCAGATTTTAAAACTACACTTTTTTTTTTCCTGTTAGGTTAGGATTGCTTCCAACTTCCAATCCCCAATTTAGATTACACGCTCAGAAACTAACTCCAAACATTTACTGTGTTTGAAGGTCACAGTGCTATTGATTGATTTCCAGTTATAATGTATGTTGTCCTAACATGAGTTAAAAACATTCTGGGCTAAATCCAAAAATGCCGGGATCAAAGCATCTGGACTTGTTGCTTTCATGTTTGGCACATAAAGGGGCTGGCAGTCACCAATGTGGTCTTGGCTGGTCTATAGTTGTTTTCATTCTCTGATGTGAAACAGTTGGGAATCACAGACCCTCCAACAGTTATAGTGGACTAAATAAAAATTGGCTTAATAACCTGCCAAGCATTTGAAAGTGCCAGTCTCCAGAGTTTTTCACAACTTATTGGCTATGGCATGTTTTTCTTTTCATTTCTCTTGTGTTTTCTTTTTCTTCCTCTCTCTCCCCGCTTTTTAAAAAAAGAAAAAAAAAAAAAGAATTTCCTATAAAATTAGGCTTCAGTTGAGTATTTGAAACAGGTAAAGTCTTTATCTCATTCGATTCAATTTATCATCTTTGATCTGACTTCACTCATTCCTTTGGCTGCTCCATCTGATTTTATAATTTAAAAAAAGTTATAAAAACATTTTTGCTATCTAACTTATCACATAAGAAAATAAATAAAGGCCAATTCCTTGGCTAGCCTGCCTTAAAGACATCCCAACATTGGATCTGCATGTCAGCTTTTCACTTTCAAATTCACTTTAAAAAGATTATTCTTAAAGTTTTTTTCATTAGTCTCCCTGAAAGTCTTCTATTTATATTTGCTGTTTATAAAATCACATCCAGAGGCCATTGTGCAATGTGCTGTACATAGTCAAAAGCCATCAAGCTCTTGAGACAAACAATGGAAACACTTTACAGATGGGAGCTGTTGTACAGATGGAGTATGGGGGCAGGAGAGACGTGGAGGTTGGAGAGAGGAAGAATTATGGATGTTGGCCATGGTTGCGAAAGAAGCCAGTGGCAGAGCCAGGCACTTAACCCACGTTCCCATCCAATTGCTTCCCTACTAATTAATTTTCCTCTCTCATCCTTTTAGAAGGCACATTATAATTTTTAGTCCCTTCTCTCATATTTCTAAAAAAATAAAGTTTTGGCAATTGAAAAATCAAATTCTTTATGGACGCCACAAATTTTTCATTCACTTTGGCTAATTTCTAGGAACTTTGTGTTGGCTTTGGGAGTGATGCTTTGGATCACACATGGGGGCTGCCCCTGGCGAGAGCATCACCAGGAAGGTCACTGCTTCTAAAGTAAAAGAGCTGCTCCTCTTATTTTCAGCCACACAACAGCATCTTGTTGCACACCAGATTGAGCTTCAGGCTCAGACAAGTTTTAGTCTATTGATCAGAGAGAGCAATTTTGCTTCTCTTGCTTCCTGCTCTTGACAGCTAATCCACAGAAAAAGCAAATTTATTGTGGCCCCATCAGTGGTTCAGCCTCACACTAGACCTCAGCATTCAGCCCTGATGCCATCAATGTTTTTTGCCCATCCACTCATGGCTTCAGCAACCATCTCCCAGGGGACCATGTACTACAAAACCTTTTTCAGCTGCCCAAGCTGAACTGAGATTCCTTGAACTCATGCGACTGATATCACAGGGAAAATTGGAGGAGAAAAAGGACTGTATGGCCCTTAAGCTCTGGATGAGGAGCAGGGTCTTCTCAGACTGAATTTTAAGCAGCTCATTTTCAACATCTCCATGAGGCTTCCAATCAGTTCTGTGATAGCAAAACTTGGACTGAGGAGAGACTAAAACCAGCTAAAAGTAATGTTTTAGAGACAGTCAGGACATGAGGGATGAAGTGTTTAAGTAAAGAGATGATTTCAGTTCTGACACCTTTGGCAGGGCTAAATATCTCTTTAGGACTCTTAGTAATAAAAAAAATATTGTAATGCTAAGAAAACCACTGCTCAGGATAAAAAACACATTTACCACTAATGTGCAGTCTAGAGCCATCTCAAAGTAAGATTACTTTACAGTAAAATGAATACAAATTTGGCTTGCTAAAGAATTGTGAGGACTTTTTTTTTGTGTTCAGGTGAAACCTTATCAATTGGTGCTGTGTGTGGCTGAATTTATATAGTTTGCTTTTCATATTGCCATTAGAAAACCTGTGCACATTCTTTCCATGTAAAATAATTTTGAAAAATAACTTAGTCCAACAGTTACACCTAGTCTGAGTATCAAAGTTTTTTTTTTATTTTTAATGTTTTGATTATAAGTGAGTAAATGAGCATATGTGCAATTATATTTTGGGTGCAATAGCTTCAGCCGCCACATTTTGGCATTTTATTTTATTAACTAAAAGCTCACATATGGTTTCCATGTTTCCAATCTGGCTTTAAGGATGCAATGGCTGAATTAAGCAATGTTTCTCCTCACTCCAATTCCCTTAGATATACTTAAAAAGTCCATTCAGATTATAAAAAAAAGTAAATTAAGGTTAATAATATTCAGAAGGTGGCCCATGGTAGTGACTAATACAGTGCTATCTTGTAAGTCCCCTTGCACCCTGCAGAAACTGTTAAAAGCCATGTTTCATAGTTTAAAATATTAAATCACTCTGTGATCCTGTGAGGCAGAGTCATGCCTGAATGCCAACATATTTCTTTTATGAACAATGATGCCATTGTATCAGTGTGAGAACCCTCAGATAATGGGTCACCCCATGTGGCCACTAGGATTTGCAGGTCCTCCAGCACCTCCTCACGTTGGACCTGGGGGATCTGGGGAGGATTTTGAGACCCCCTGTTCAACACAGTCCAGCAAAGCCTAGAAAAATGACCTGAAGAAAGGAGCTCAGGGTTGCTTGATGCACAGCCATGAGGGTGAACAACAGAAGCTGAGCAGTGGATGGGACAGAGGCCTGGGAGAGGAGCACAGCTCCAGGGGGGTTATCAAAAGGGCAGTGAACAACTCTGCATCCCATGGGGTTTGCAGCGGAGGTGGTGTGGCTTGGACTTTAGGCAATGCTTCCCAACTGCAAAGGTTGTGAAGCACTAAATGAAAAGACTGAAGTTAGTAAGTGCCTTGAGAAGAGGTTTGCAATAATTTCACAGGCAAACACAGGTCAAGGATGGTCTTGGCCTCAGTGCAGCAGTTTGGCTAAGTGACTTCCAGCCTACCCTGCAGTTTTGTGAGCTCATCACAATGCATCCATAGCATGTCTGAAATCATGGAAATATGGGACTTCTCTACTGCATTGGTGTAAAAGTAGATCAGATTCAGAATATTCCTCTTTTATCATAGAATTCTGGAATGGTTTGAATTGGAGGTGGTCCTTTAAAGACCATCTTGTTCCAACCCTCTGCCATGAGCAGGGACACCTTCCAGTATCCCAGGTTGCTCCAAGCCCTGTCCAACCTGGCCTTGGACACTTCCAGGGGTGGGGCAGCCACAGCTTCCCTGGGCAACCTGTTCCAGTCCCTCACCAACCAACCTTATATCGACTTGCTTCTCCAGATCTTCAAGTTTCCATCTAAATCCATCTAAATCCAGCAGAACATGCAAGTTTGAACATAACCCATATCCATAGGTACACTTAAGTATGGGATTAAACAGTTTGCTGAATGGGGTCCCTATGTTACTAAAGATTGGCTGTTAGTCTTGGCTCTTTTCTCAGCTAAATTGAGATGGGAAAAGGTTTCCACACTGGCATGAAGCCAAGTTTTTTTTCTCTCCTTTTCTCTCTTTTTTTCTGCCTTTTTCTCTCCAACAGAACAAGATAGATGCTTGACAACTGTTTCTATCTTGCTAATATCCTGGAATTCAGGCTTTTGGGTGTGGGAAATTCAAGATCAAAGCCACAGCTTCCCTGGGTCAGTTGAAGGTTGTAATCCCAGTTCTCACACATGTGAGCTATCCTGACCACTGAGCTGTTTAAAACAGCAGAATTCTTGTGATTTGGGTAAATCACAGACTGTGAGGAGGAGTCTAAGGGATGTTCTAAGTTCATCCGGTCCTCCACAGGGCTTTGGTGTTGACGAATGATTCTCTAAAATCTTGTTTTAATTGAAGTGTTCTAAACAACTGTAAAGATTCAACTGATATTTTAGATGATGGCCACTAATTTTTTTTGGTTCTTTGGAGATATCAAACTCTCACAATTTTGCCTGGAGCCATGGAGAAGAAAGTGACCTCAACTTTTCTGAAAATCAGCTGTACTTGTCGTGTTTGTGAACACAATTTCTGTTTGTGAACACTTTTAATGTAGAGCTTGGATGTCTTCCCTTCTTAGTACCAGTGAAATGAAATAAGCAAAACATTGAGAGTTTGGAGAACAAGTGAATATTGTGTTGAAAATTCCACATAGTGGAATAGTCCACATAGTGCCTGGACTAGTCCACATGGACATAACAATCTGCAAGATCAAGAGATGCTTCGGCCCTTCTGCCAACACTTAAACAAAACATTATAAGGTTTAAGGAGGAAAACAAATTAATGGAAACATCCACTTAAAAGGAACTTTTCCAATCACTGGTACTCCATTCATTACAGGCCTGAGTGGTTCCAGAGACAACAAAAAACTATGCATTGTTGAAATGCCAAGAACAAGAGAGGCAATACGGATATTGTACCGTTTCTCACTCATGGCAATCTGAACATTTTCATGCCCTTCCCATCTCGCCTGACGTGTTCATCAGCCAGGAGATTATAGCCATTGTGTCACTCATGACCAAACAGGGACCTTCCAGCCAGACACAGCTGGATTGGGGCACTGGCACTGGAGCTGTGTTGCTTGCACAGCCCCAAGAGCAACATAAAGCAGACACTGGGTAGGATTTCTGTCTCACGCATTGTCAGGCTAAAAAGCTTTTATGGGAGGCAAAGCTTTTTTATGAGAGGTAAAAACACACTAGTCATTTAATTAACAATACCTACAAGTCTTCAGAGAACCACATGGCTGAAGTTTTCCTGGTGCTGCCAGGATAACCTTGTTAAAATTTGGACAACATTATTTAATCTTTGCTCTGTAAGCCAGATTTCTGCCATTTCCCCAGCATCCCCACAGTGTGGCAGTGACATTGTGGCATGGACTCTCCAGCATGGTGAAGATTTGAAAGTGTCACCATATGTTACAGATAACTCAAGAACACTTTGAAAAACTTCATCTCAAGGCCCAGGAAGACTCACACAATAATATAAGGCTTTTTCAGAAAGTGAAACAGTAGCCCTTCATCAGAGCTTGCTTCTAACCCGTGTGTAACAGAGAGAGGGTGCACCTTTTCTGATTAGTCTCTAAGGAACTTGTACTCAAAATATTCACTGCTTCACCAGGTAAGGCAGGAATAACCCTATATTGTCCAATATTACCTGCCTTGAGGTCAACAGGTTATAACCAGAAGTAGGACATCAGCTGCCACAGCCCAGTGTAAAGTCCATCACAGTCTACTGGAGTCATCAACTTCTGCTGGGTTTGATCAAGCCACAATGGGTTAAGAAATGGGTATGTGTGGTAAAATTGTGCAACTTGTATTGTTTTGGCACTACATATATTCTAATCCAATGATCTTGGCCTATATAGGCTTTTTTTTTTTTTTTTTCCTTTCCTTTTAGGCCTCTTGTAATTTAATCTTACCCAAAACTTTATAGAAAGAGTACATATTTGCTTTATGCCAATCAGTGAGGATTAGAACTTGCAAAGACTATTTTGTTCATGCTATTTTGCATTTTGGTGCACTTTTCTAGATCTCTTAAATGTAAAGATAAACAAACATCCATACATCTGCAAGCAGATTTCCAAGTAGAGCTCAGTGCCAGCTTTTTTTCCTTTTCTGAGTGCTCAGCACCCACGACGGGGCCAGTTCAGCTAAAACCAGGGCCAAGTTTCCACAGAAACACTGTGATCTGGAGGCTTCCATCATGACAAATATGCACAGATTCATTGTTTAACTCATCCTCCCACCCAGCAATGATAAAATGACACAGTCCTGTAGCAGTAATAACATCAACTATTGATAACAACAGCAATGACCCTCTGACAGACACATAAACAGCTGGGAGGAATGTTGGCCACAGAGGGTGATTGCTCAAGTCCCCAGTGAAGACCTGAGTGTTTGCTTATGTTCTTGCTTGGCAAGATACGGCACTATCAAGATGCTATTTAGTTTTTGAGTAACAGTATCATTTCTAACATGCCACTGATTCCTTGGAACATAAGAAAACCATTGGGAAGGGAGATATGCCATTGGTAACTGCTCTTCCTTGCCGATTTACTGGGCCTAACCCTGATTTATAAAGTGAAGTTCTGGACAGGATGTTGCCATTTGAAGCTTTATATTGCATGTCAGCTGCAGAATTTAGGGATGACCTATGTCCTGCAGGGAAATGGCTCCACACTGGACAGAAGATGATCTGAGCAGGTGTTTTCCATCTCCAGCTTCTATGGTGAGTCGAGTCATTCAGTTTGATGCCTGCCAAGTGCACATTTAATTGGATAGGAGAGAGAGTTGGGTGAGCAAAGCAGGGAAGTTTTTCCCTTACTCGTACAAAACCCCGATGAATTTCTTTGTGCTACGGTCCTTCCTGTTTTCTATTTCCTTCCTACTTTTGAGTGAACTGAATTCATGAAAAAGCAGTCCCATGGTCTCATGCGAAAGAGTTACTGGCAGTGATTTTTATCCATACGAATACTCAGGCTTGTAATCAGGGGACAATAACCTCATGTGCCAGAGAAGCCCCATGGTCAGATGTTGGACATCTGATCCACATCTGAATATGCACAGAATCATGGAAACATTAAGGTTGGAAAAGCCCTCTAAGACCATTGAGTTCAACTGTAAATCCATCACTGTCAAGACCAGCACTAATCATGTCCCTAAGCACCACATTTACATGACTTTTGAACACTTACAGGGATGGTGACCCCACCACCTCCTTGGGCAACCTGTTCCAATACCTGACCACCCTTCCAGTGAAGAAATTTTCCTTAATATGCAACCTAAACTTCCCATGACACAACTTGAGGCTGTTTCCTCTTGTCCTATCACTTGTTACCTGGGAGAAAAGACCACTCCTACCTGGGTACAACCTCCTGTCAAGTAGTTGGAGAGAGCAATAAGGTCCCACTGACCCTCTTTTTCTCCAGACTAAACAACCCTTACAGATAGATTCCTGTCTATCTGTATACTATCCGTATACTATCAAATGCAGGAGTTGTAAACAGTTACGCCAAAGAACTGATCTGTTGAGACATTACCGAGGAAAAAAAAATAGGGAATAACAACTACATGGACCATCTTCCTTGTAAGAAATTGTGCAGCATATTGGGAAAAACATTCAATGTGTGACTGCTCTGCATGCCATATCTTTTTTCAGCATTATAAAAAACACCCCTCAAACCCCCACAGTTATTTGCTCACTGTTTGTAACACTCTGCAACTTTAAAAATTCTTCCTCCCCAGTGCAAACATACTTCCTCAGAGAGGCAGCAGCAGAACCCCACTAAGATGCTTAAGAGGAGGTCAAGAGAAAAGCCATTTACCAGGGAAATCTCAGTCCTTAATACATTTTTATTACTACCTATGCACACAGTGTTTTTCAGAGGCTAGATGAATAAATATACCTCTTTTGAGCAAACATTTATAATGCTATTTGAAGATGGGGGAAGAACAGTTTCAGCTTAAAAATGATACTCACATCATGTTTATTTTTTTTTTTTTCCCGAGCTGCAGTTAAAATGAAACTATCCAGACAGACATTCAGCATGAGGCTTGGGAAAGATTGTTTCTTTTGGCCACTTCCACTACAGAATTTCACCTAAAAATGAAATACAAAAGACTGGGGTCTGGGGGCGAGAAATACAAAAGAAAGATTTGTTTGTAGATGAATTACTTTCTGCAAATCCATCCAAGAACCTCAATGTAATTGCTCATTAATAAGAGACTTGGAAGATACTTAGAAATGTTTCTCTTCCTTTGAACTTTCTGAAGGCAAAGTCCTTGAGCAGGCGACATACTTGTGCATGGACTTCACTTGGAGTAAAGGGGTGCCCCTTGTCTCCTCCTCCACCACCCAAAACCTGGCAGATATGGCTCTGGTCTGCTCTGGCCTCAGTCGTTGGTGGCAGATCTGCCCTTGGGCAAGGAACTTTCTCCCTCTTTTTCACCTCTTCACCTTCAAATTTTAAATTCCTGAGGTTAGGGAGCAACTCTTATTTTATCAGATGATGGAGGAATGAGCTGGACCTCCGGACACTATCTCAGCAACATTCTTAATGCCAGTTTTAAGAGGACTCACAAAATAAAAGTTAAGGAGCACTGACGAGCTTTTCTGGCCAGGACTGGAGGAGAGTAATTAGCCCCTGTAAGGATCCCCGTCCTCTGAGCTGCGAGAAACTTCAAATCCCACTGACTTCACTGGCACTTCAGGGCACTCAGCACCTCCCAAGATTAATTCCTCAAGCAGGGAGAGGTCTAGAAACATATATATTAGAGCACTTTACGCCTTCAGCTGCAGTAGGGCTCTTTCTGGTGAGCTTGACGAAGGACAGATTATGTATTATGCCATGCCATAAACTTCAGCAATCTAAGAATTCTGAAAATACCCCGTTCTATTATTCTGCTCACTTTGACATGAAATATTAAACACTGCTTACGAAAGTAATGTTATTGAACACAGATGTCCACTATCACATTCAAATTGTTTAAGTCAATGTAGGTTTATGTATTTTCTTTACTTAAGCGTTTGTATAAACTCAAGTGTGCCCTGACAGTAATGATTTCACAATATACTATATTCAATTAAGGAGACAAATATGCATTTACATTTTTACCGAATTTGTTTCACACACACACAAGCTCCAGCTACAACTTATTTTTGACATTTTGTGGAAAATAAAGGAATAGAAAGGGTGCCACCTACTGAGGCGCTCAGACATTTTTGGAGGTCGAAAAACCATGCAAATTACCAATATGTTCATTCCAGTTAAAAATAAACAAATCTTCAAGTTATATTTATAAGCCCGTGGGAAGATATCCATAGAGAGTGTTTTCCTTATCAAACCACTCAGTGTCTAGAATGCTTACCAGAGCACAGGAAAACCCAGCTCCCCTTTGATTCTTAGCAGGTTTGAAACCACCTATTCCTCTGGAAAACCCAAGCAAAATGAATCAGTCTGTGTCATCGTAGTCCATGAATATCTTTTGCAAGCAATGTGTGTCACAATACATGAGAATCCAGCAGCTCTGCACCATCAACACAGACTGTTCTGCTGGACCTGTGTCATTTAGCAACCTGTCACTAACTGGAAAGGTGTGTTGTCAAGTAGCTCACACATAAACTGTATCAAGCAGATGAGATTTAGGCAGGAATCTAAACTTACAAGGTGAAAAGGTGTATCATGGCTCAAGAATGAAGACAGACTCTCAGCACCACTTCAAACACCAATATCCCTTTTTGACATCTATCAAGGCACAGCCTTGTCTTTAAGATCCTGCAGAGTGAGGCGGAAATATTGAAGGAGCCATGCTAGTGCTGTAGTTTCCCCACTTGGGGAGAGTAAATTATGAAAATAAACTCCAACGTTGCCTTGATAACAGGCAGAGGAGCCACCACTCATGGCTTTTTTTTAAGTGGTAAAGGCCAACCTCGTCAGCCTCAACATTCAAAAAGAGAAATCAATCAAGAGCTCTGTAAATACACCTTGAGGCAGCAAGATCACATCTCTGATAAATCATGATTCTGTATCTAGTCTGAAGCCAGTGATGAAGCAACACCTTCCAAAGGATGGGGCACTTACCAGCAATCCCTCTTGGCTGGCTATCAACACATCTCCTTCATTCCCATGTGCAGCCTCTAACAAAAAATTTGGGATGTGCCAGCCATAAGTACTTTGTTGCTTAACTTCCTTCCACAAAACACGAAAATCATGCTGATTGTCTTTGGAAAAGTTGTAGTCAGGACTGACAGAGTCCCAGCTTTTTATTCTTCCTGATTGCACACAGAGCAGGGGTGAGATACTACCTGATGTGAGGTATGCCCAGTGTCAGGGAAATGGCATGAAAAGCACAAGCCTGAGATTTTTTTTTATCTCTAATGAAGTGGGTAAGCTTTGAGTCTGAAAAAGGATAGATTAAAAATCATGAAATCACAAGGCTGGACAAATAGATAACAACAAATAAGATTTTTAATACTATGATAAGGTGGCACTCACATAGTTAATTTTTCATTATGGACCAGCTTCTTTTCCCTAGTGCTGATTCAGAAAAGATCCCATGTGTGCCCAACATACCCCATTAATCCCTTCCTGCTGAGTGCAAGCTCAGCTCAGCTCACTGAGCCCTCATCAGACCTGCAGATACAGTCAGAGGTTTCCAGTTATCGTGCATTTAGTATTTGCCAAAGTTTCTTGTGTTGGGGACTGGTGTAGCAATTACATACTTGGGAAAATAATTGTGAAACATTAACAAGTCCTTATTGTTAACAGGTATTTCTGGCAGAAATTCCTCCAGGGCAACCTGGACAAGGCACCCCAGTTGAGTTGGAAATGGCATTTTTCCCAGAGGGACCTTCAATGCCTTTTGTGTGGAGCTTTGTTTCGCTGGCAGCAGAGGCTGGAAGAAACACAGTTTTCAACATCCTCCTTCATGCCTACTTAAAATAAAATGTTCATTTTTGGGTCGTGATGCTTTTCACATCTCCCATGACTTGGCACACGTTTATCACGTGATGGCTGCAGCCCCATTTAGGTACTCGAGGTAACAAGGGCTGTGGATACGTCTCTTTTTTTCAGCTCCTGAAGTGTTCAGGGGCTGCTTTCTGCTTGCATAAGCCCTCACTGAGACAGGCATTAAAATGTATTTTAACTGCTGCAGGGTGTAGGTAAAATCATTCTGTCCTAAGCCCTTACTGAGAATTTTGGGGTTTTCCCAGCGTAGGCAGCCTTGGCTCTCCAGAGGACCCTGTATGTTAGTTGGGGACACCTGGAGCACACCTGGAATGTGCACAGCACATTTAAATACCAGCACAGCACTGGTATTTTAAAAAATTTTTACCAATATTTAAAAAAGAAAAAAAAAAGCCAAGACTTTTTTTTAAGCTAGAAATCAGAGAAAATCCGCTGCAAATTCATCATGATGCAATGCTTAGTTTTTTAGGGTAAAACCCCCTGGATTTAAAGTACTGATGCACCAAGTCACACATCACATTATCCCTCACAGAGACCATATAATCAAACCAGTGACACTGAACTGCTAAATTAATCTGCAAAGTTCTCCAAGGGAAGAAAATTTCCAGCTAACACTCAACAGCAAAAGCATGTGCAACAAGAAACCAAACCACACCAACCCCCACCAACTCTTATTCAAAGATGTAAAGATTTTCCAGGTGCTTGACATTCACCTTAGCTTTTTAAGTAATAAAACTTCAGGAGAGGATTCTTTTTGGATCAGAGGAGAGACTTTGCTACAATAGCTGTGCTGGCAAACTGACTCCTTTCAACACGTTCTTGAGTTTGTATTTTAAGTGGTTTTGCCACATCGGCAGCCAAAAATAACTATTTTCTGATCAAATTCACTAGTCCTTGTAAAATATTTTAACAGGCTAAATATGACCATGAGCAGTTCTAATAGTCCTTCAAGCTGTCTGTTCAAACCTCTTGCTTTTGAGAGAGTAAAGGGCTCCACAAAAGGCTTGAGCAGAGCAGTGCCCTGGCCAGAGCAGTCAGTGAGATTGTTCCTGCAGCATTCCCATCCCTTATTACCCAGGAATACAGGCCATATTTAATGTGATGCTATTACATCTGCTGTTTTGTACTCTATATATACCCTTAAGGTTAAAGTAATAATTAAGAGCAGCCTTCCCCTGTGCCTCTAGTGCAAGGCCAAGATCCACTACAGCTACCACAGCAGAAATGACAGAGAAAAGGGGAAAAACTCCAAATGGACAGGCAGGAATTACCCCACAGCCTCTACTAGCATCCATCTTATTCTTTGCCAGTGACATACAGCAAGGAATCCTGATGTAGGTCTAACAGGACAAACAAATTATTTAAAACTGGATTTCTGGTTGGAAAAAAACCTCCCACTGTGAAAATTAGAGAATTTTCATTAAGTCACTTTGTAAGTAGTTTATGGCACTTCAAGACTTACAAAATAACGAAGAAATGACAAGCTGGTTCTTGTTAATGAGAACTAGAACAACAGGGCAAAATCAGTGGGAACATGGAGCATTTCCACCTCAAATGTGGCTCCACTCAACCAGCCAAAATACACTCAGTTAATAATGCTGCTCCCACACTGGGAAATCTCCATGGTCATCTCCAAAGCAGAGAACAGAGATGAGACAACCCTTGGATTTCACAAGAGGTTTCCCTGATGGTTCTGGATGAACCAGAAACCAAGAAGGACTTGTAGGTAAACAGGAAACGTGGATTCAAAGTACAAAAACTCAGGGCCAGGACCATCACCATGATATTGTTGTGTAGCTTTTGCTCAGGTGGACCATAGTCTGTTGACTGGTGCTTGTAGGTCACACTTAATATATTATTTAGCCATGATTCAGCCTCTGAGTAGCAACAAGTCTACCTCTTCATTCTCTTACACCAAGAAACCCCAGACTTTAAATTAATTAATTAGCTTAATTACCATTAGGGTCTTGGAATCACTAGAGGAAGAAGTGAGCATGTCTTGAACCAAGATGTTACATCTAGATGGGAAAAAACACCCAGTAGATGATGGCACAAAGCATTTATACATTAACTGTAATATTTACACCACATGCAGCTTCTCAAGATGTTTTGCTGTCATCAGCTTACTAAAAGATAAAGATTTATTGGGCTATTACTGAAAAGGAAGCTAGATACTGCCAAATGGCACGGACAGTTAGATGAGTAGTTGCTGACATCTTTATTCATATATAAAACAACACAACTGGGTTGTATTTTTTTTTAACTACCATGCTTGAAAGAATCAAGAAAGCAGTGCCTTATCATACAGAACTTTTAAGTAACTTTTAAATCATTCATGGGCTTTGCATAGTTGTTTTTATTGTGTGCATACAAAATATTCTATTAGCACTCTCTGAACTTCTAGTGCTGACTAAAATAAGAGATAAGCAGTGCCGGCTGCAGATTGGTATAACAGTTTCTGAAGATGCTGAGGTATCATTCCATGGTGCAGTGTTCCCTGGATAAAGTCACAAGGTCACTTTTACTCTGGTGCCATATATCTCAGATATTAGGAAAAAGTTCTTTGCTGTGAGGATGGTGAGGCCCTGGCACAGGTTGCCCAGAGAGGCTGTGGCTGCCCCATCCCTGGAGTGTCCAAGGCCAGGTTGGATGGGGCTTGGAGCAACCTGGGATAGTGGAAGGTGTCCCTGCCCATGGCAGGAGGTGGAACGAGATGATCTTCAAGGTCCTTTCCAACAGAAACCATTCTGTGATTTAAGAACATTTCAAGTGCTGCAGAGACATGGCTTTTTAAAGGTTTAAGACACAGACTAATGCTAACTCTGCATAGACTGAGAATATTATGATTTAATATTCCATGTCTACTTTTTGATTGGCTCTTAATAGAAATCTGAAAAGTTAGCACAATAACATCAACAACTTCTTTGAGCGGTTTAAATATTGTTTCTAATAAAGAAATTACTAAATAAGTTGCAAGGCTTATAGAATTATGTTTAGAACATATGTTAAAAAGATGACAAACCAAATGAACTTAATTATTCTATTCCTTGTTGAAAACTGTAAGAAAAGTGAAGTAAATCACATAAGACAGAACCCTTCAGTATTACATGGCTCAATTTAAAATGTTTGCCCTAAAATTTAAAAAGGAGTCCAAGCCTGCAGAGCTGCTATCCCAGAAGCTTAGCAAGCCATAGCTGTCCACTTTTCCTCTGACAGCTTGATATACCGTCCCCCCTTTGTTACACATTTTGAATTCAATTTAGCATGCTATTTCCAATTAACCAGCACACACTTATTGCATTATTTGGCATTAAACAGGCACATGTGTTCCTTTAGCTCCTGCCAACGTGAGAAGACAATACCCTGAAGGTGAACCAGGCTATTTGTTGGGTAGTATTAGGCCCTGGGAAGTATCCAGGAAGGCTGATGGAAGCCTGCAGGTGTGTGGTTTCAAATGCCTTCAAAGTGCTTCATGCCCAAGTCTTCCATATATATTACACTTCATAATCATCCTCTTCCAGCAAGAGATTTATGCTGTGTTTTGACTATTTCTAATACTCTGGAGTCTGAGTGCCAGAAGCCTCTTTTTATCAGGCTCGGTCACTGGCCAGGTTGCTCTGGTCAGGGATCATATATAAACCCATTTGTGCACAGGCCATTATTTACTCTATACAAACTACTAAAAGTAGGTGTGATTTCTGTCTGTTTGCCCTGAACATGAATTCAATAGAATAAAGTTTCATCCACCAAATAAGCCTGTTGTTTCAAGACTATCAATAAAGGAAAAACAAGAACAAGTTTTAATGACATGTTTATATTAAAAAAAAAATCAGCATCCTTTCACTATGATATGCCTACATCAGAAAGTACAGAACAGATCTGAGATACATCCCACATATTCCTTGAAGAGGGATTACAAATTCACAAAGACATAATATATTGCTATGCAAGTGCTTGTTAAGAGCAATAAAAAGAACAGAATGAACAATTTATGCTCTACAAGTCTGAGATTTGGTGGTTACTGCTGAAAATTGCTTTACACGGTGGCAGAATTTAAAGCTTTGACCCTGCAAAAGAATTACTGGGCACAGTTGCAGCTCGTGAATGGAGCTGCTCAGTCCGCCACAGGCCAACCCACAGGAAAAGTCCTTCAAGAACTGGGTACCGAGAAGATTTCTAGCCTAAATACAAAAGAGTTAACACAAGGATGGGAGGATGGAGGTTTTTTTGTCCACCAGTTCTCTCAAAGACTCTTTCTAGGCTTTATTTTGCTCGAATATTAAAAAGCTAAATTCTAACTGTCGCTGTTTGATCTACAGAATGAAGTCATGATGGCTCCAAAATGTGTCTTTGCCTCTTCTGGGAAGGACATAAAGGTATTATTTCCATGTTTGTCCTGTTGGCAACTCCTAACACTATGCTGGTTATTACTTACACAAACAGAAATCTGCAGCCAATCAAAATAATATGGTTGGCAAGGAATCTGGGCAAACTTTAATAGCTATGGTTCTTCTACATAAAAAGGATAAAGTAGAATAATAATTTTTGGCAGGGGAAGCGGGGAATTTTTAAAATTCTGATTGTTTTCCTATGAGGATAGTGTTAGTGAAGTCTAACTTAAAACATGTTGTTCTGGTTTCATGAATTTGCATTAAGCAAGATCTGCTGCACCCACCGAGTTACACTCAACTGATTTCCACTCAGACTGAAGTTATCTGGAATACCCAAGGTAAGAGAGGGAAATTTGGCACAGAAACTGCATGGCTGAAATAATTCCAATGTCTTTCTGAAAGGAGTTATCTGCACATGCAAATGTGTTACAGCAGAACACACAGAGCACTCTCTTCAAGAAAGCTTAATTAACTTCAGCCTCCTGGGAAATGGAGAGCCAAGAAAGGCCTTCCTCAAGTGGAAGGTGGACACCAGTTTAACTCTAAACTCCATTTTCAGTGAAATTTTATTTCATTTTCAACAAGCCCCAGTGCTATGATCAGGACAGTATCACCCTGACAATCTTTCACTGGAATCTGATTAAGCAAATAAGCAGTTTTATCTTCTATTAGTACCAACTATACTCACTTGCCTTTAATTAACCTATGGGAAAGCTGGTTTAGTTGTTTTTCCATTTCCATGCTGTCTAATAAAGACTGGTTTGTAAACAAAAAATTAGGTAAATGTGTTAATCTGTAGTAAGGAGCATAATCAAAAAATATTAATGACAACACAAGCAAGTAAACTTTCTTAATTAATAGTTACTGCTGTAAAGTTGTGTCTCTTCTAGAAAAGAAAATCATGTAAAAAACAAAATCACTTTTCTCTGCCTTGTGAAAAAAATGAAAACCTTCACAAATAGAGAACCAAGACAAGGCATTTCAAACTATTCCAAACAAAATTAATCTTTTAATATTTTTTAAATATTTAATTCTGATTTTTACCTTTATATGATTGTACTTTTTTTTGGAACAAAAAGTCATACTGAGCCCCAAATCAGAATGATCTGTTTGATGGCACTGAAGTGAACTTCTTTCCCCAAGGCAATAACATAAAGCTAAGAAGTATCCCAAAGGAAGAATGAATAAAAAAGGGCTATTGCATACAAATGATTTTGCATGAATTGGCATTTTTTTGACTTTAAAAAAGGTTTTCTGAAATATTTCCCAAGTAAATCTACTTTTGCCTCTTAATTCATTGGCACAGGCTGAGTATCAGCCACTTAAAATATGTTTTATCATGTACTAAAATTGTGACATTCTTAAAAACACTTAATACAAAAATCTTTTATTTCCTTATACTATATATTTACAATTCCATTATCAAGGTACTCTGTAAACAAGTGTACACAGGAGTAAATAATATGGCTTAAGAAAGGTTTCCCCCTTGACTAGCTGCTCACATCACACATCGGTACACGAAAATAAGAGAAAAACAGTACATTTGATACATTTTGCTGTTTGACAGCAGTGTAAGGGTTTTATGCATTAACTGCTGAGTAACCACATCAGTCTCTGGGCATCTGTCCCTGAACTGGAATATGTGATGTACTGGAATAGGGCCAGTGGAGGGTCACCAAGGTAACAGGGGCTGATGCAGTTGTGTTGCGGGGAGCAGGATCTGCTGTCTCCAGAAGAGAAGACCCAGGGAAGAAAGTACTGCTGCTGTCATCAACTACCCCATGGGGGCTGTAGAGGAGATGAAGCCAAATTCTTCTCAGAGATCCACACTGAAAGGATGAGAAACAGTGAACAAGGCTGAAACGAAGAAATTTTGCTCAGGAACCAGGAAAAAAAAAAAAGGAAGAGCACGAAATCTTCATTGAGACAGAGGTTCAAAGAGGTGTTGGGATCTCCATCCTTGCAGATATTCAGAACTCAGCTGGATGAACCTCTGAGCAACCCCATTTAACTCTGAAGCTGACTAGGCTTTGAAGGGACACTTGCATTACTACTGAAGCTTGGCTCTGTAGTAAATACATGATTAAGATCAAAATATGTCTTAACTTGAATTGTTCCACTCCAGCAGTTAAGATTATATCTCATTGTCTCACACAAGATTTACCTTATCAGTTCCAGTTCAGTGAAATTGACCCAAATTCACATAATTGTAGGATCAGATCCAGGCCATCGTATCTCCAAAAGAACATTTAAAATGTCACTGCCCTGCTGAGAGACACAAGCTTCTGACTAGTTTTGGAACAACAATTTTGTCACATTTACATTGAATAAGCTTTCCAGCGACATTCACAGAGTCCTAGGGAAGAAATGACGAGGGATCAGCATCAGCCCCTGCAATTTTCTGGTTGAAATCACAGTTGATTAGTTAATTTTGACACATTCACAGATGTTCTTACTTTCAATATCTATGGAGTGATGAATAACAACAATAAGAATTCCATGAAGCTTGGAAATACCTACAAAACGTGTATTGCTTCCAACAGATCACAGTTTGAATCAAAATCCCAGGTGAGCAAGGGCCACTTGCTTTGTCCTGGACATTTAATGCAGCACATCTGCAGACGTGTTTAAGCCTTGAGGTCAATCATGGAGTAAAATTGTTACTTCACCTACTCATCCAACCAACTGGATCCTTCTTCACCAACTCATCACTTACCCAACAACAACAAACATCTTTAAAAATGCTGAGTTACTATTATTGTCATTTTGTCTCTTTTAAGACAAGAATCTGCTCTTGCAGAGCTGCCGTTTGTTATGGTGGGTGAATGGAGTGTGAACAAAAGAGCTGAAACTGCCTATAACTCTAGTTCTACTGAGCCTATGGCCCTGATGCCCTCTCATAAGTGCACTTTTGATACAGTCAGACTCAAGTGGTTACTGCATAGATTTTGTAACTCCTAACCTAAAGAGGGATATAAAGAGGCGCTCTGAACTCTTTTAGTTTGGTTAAATCAGAATACTAAAATACAGAACACAAATTCTTTATAATGACATAGTTCTACATCAAAGAAAAACTTATCTATAGAGACAAAATAGCACCAAAAGATCTTTGTTCTTTGAAGTGACCAAGAGCAGCTGTTGAATGGTATCAGGACTGTTTCAAACAGACCTAATAAAAAAAAATTGTGCAGTAAAATCGTAAAACCAGAAGAGATTATCTTTAAACATCTAACCTTGCTTACTATCTGCTTTCTCCATCCAAGATAAAGCCTTTTCTGAATTAGCAGGTACTGTTTGAGATCTGCTGCACAGTTTGACTTGAACAAACCACTGAGAAACAAAACTGACAACGCAGAAGGCCAGGACAGTCTGACAGATGACACCATGCTCCTTGGAAGATGGATTCAGATATAAGTAAGACACAGACGGAGACCTTCCAATCAGTCAATCCACAATAGAAATACAGATGATGTTTTTAAATTAATTAACAACTTGTTGAGGGCTGCAGTGGATTCTTCTTCAGCTGCAAGCTTAAAATTAGAATGCATGTTTCTCTGGAATATGCACAGTGTTATTCAAAGAGGAATTAATTGGGCGAATCCCACTAGTTTCTGTGCAATGTGATTTTGCAGTGGATCCTGACTGGCTTCATAATCTGTGAAATGCTTGTTAAATTTCATGCTGGTTGTCAGGAGGGTTTATAAGTCCCTGATACGTGGTGTGGCTCACTGCACATTCAAGTGTTACACACTGCTTATCCTGATACTCTTTTGAGCTGGTCTGATTAAAACCATGTCCAAGCTTTCAAGTGATGAATTATATTAATATCAGAAAGAATGTCCAGAGTAGATCAACAGAGGGGCAAGAGGCTAGGAATAAGTACATGAAACAGATTCAGCTTTTTAAAAGGATCCAGCTACTAAATGGCCTCTGTAGTCTTCCATAAGAAGTGTGAATACTTCAGTACAATTCAAGCTGAATTGAATAACTGTTTTCATATCCAAATTCAAATACCGTCTGTGCATATAAAACAGTTCATTTATTAGTCCAAATGTTACTGTTGTAGAGCTCTTGGAAAAATACCCCCTCTTTCTTGAGCTTGTTCTTCATAAAAAGAAAGCTTTGGAGGGCCACCTAGAGAATTAAGTAGAAACATGGTTTCAGGTCCATATAACATAATACTGAAATATCACACAGATACTGAAATATTACATACAATTTACACTTAAATAATTCAATAAATGGTAGTCTTGAAAAAAAGGGAGGGGAGGGAGTTACACCAGACTCCTCAGAGAGGCAGAGAGGAGGCAAAACGGTAAAACACTTCTCAAACGGGAGGTTCCCAAAGCGTTTCCTAAACTAAAGACAGAATTGCATGGTATCACTTAAACCAGCTGTGATTTGACTAGAAATGGGAGGAAACTTTAACTCAGTACTATACCTCATTAAGAAGAGAAATTATCTAAATAATCAAATGGATTGATATTCCTGTTCAAACAGTTCATTGATCACCACCATCAGCAACACTTGATTCCTTCTGCTGAGACAGGCTGCACACCCCCAGCTTGTGTTACCTTCTCTGCAGGTTGGCCCCATCCATGTGGCTGGGCAGACACAGTTCCCGTTGTATGGATTGCACTGGGATTTGCTGGCGCATTGGCATCGCAGGGAGCAGTCAGGGCCATATCGGTCTGACCTGCATTCTGGAAGGACAGAAGTGTTTGAAAGAGGTGGAATGCTTCCTAGTAGTCTCCCTGTTCTCTGGGATCAGGAAGCTACTTAGACACCTACATCTGTTAACATTAAAAACTGACATTTTGGAAAACAGTGCAGTCTTCAAGTTTTGTCTACCACATGGTCTGCCCAAACTGCAGCCCAGCTGTCCTAAAGAAGTTCCCAGAATGGAAATCATTACTGGTGTAAAAACAGGGGTTGACAGCCCAACAGAAAACATCTTGGGATCTGCTCAGGAAAGTTATTGTCAGCATCTTGGATCCACACTATCTCCTGCCCCTCATCTTGCTTCACAGCTTGGCTGTCAGGGAGCGCTGGCCAAAAGCCTTCACTCACAGAATGTGAAATTGGAAATTAATCCATTTTATATATACTCTTATGTCTTGCTCTGATTGCACAATTCTGCTGCCTCCTGGAAAATTAAACTCACGCACACACAAAAATTACACTTCCAAATACAAATACGTTTCATAGCCAGGCTGGTAAATCCTCATTGCAATATTTTATGCATCAGAGTACAGACAATGAAGGGGAAGTGAGCAGCAGGTCACTAGGCAGTGTGTGAAGTAAACTGTAAACAATAACCCTCTCTCCCTCACCTTACTGGAAAATGCTGTGAGTAACTAGGGCATTGGCTTTCTCCTACGAGCACCCTTGAGTAAGTACAGTTCTGCTGAGCCCCTCATCAGCTGCAGCCCCCGTACATGGGAGAACTCGCCCCGTGTGCTCCGAGCTTGGCCTTTTCAATTAGGAAATGTTATGAGAAAAGGTCTCCTCAAACACCTCTGGATCTGATTTTAATTTATGTAATACCACATTTTCATGTTAATAACAATGTGTATTTAAGACATCTGTTTGAAAGTCTGCAATGTTAATTTACTACAGAAAAAGAACGCCCATAAAAGTCTGTTATATTCTCTCTCTCTCTCTCTTTTTTTTTTTTAATTAACATTTTGCCCGTTTAATGGGTACTTTACCAGAGTTCAAATTAAAATCAGGCCTTTTATCTTTATGGCTGCTGCACAGTCACAGCTGCTCACAGTTATATCACAGATGAACTGAGCCTAATTGAAAATAAAAATGCAAATAAAACCTACCCCATAACAGCTTTTCATGGATGGGGGCTACCCTAGCTGATTTGAGAAAAATAAAAATGCCTCGCAGTTTGCAAGAAGCAAACCCTCGATTCCCATTTTTGGTGCTGAGCTTCCCCCTTGCGTTCCACTTCTGCCTAAAATTTCCCTGGAAAGCCCTGAGGACATTCAGTGCCATGTGGCTGTGAGGGTGGCTGATGTTCCACATTGGAACAGCACTGGGGTGGCTTCATTCTTGACCACAGGACAGTGCAGAGAGGGAATCAAATAATTTTCGATTTTATTTTTGTAGGTTGCACTAATCCTTAAGCTTCCAGCAGTTACTTTATATTATTAACTGCCTGTTCAAAGATGTTTCCTCCCTATCCTAGTACAAAAGGAGAAATAATATTCCCCCACTGTTTCAGGGGCTCAAGAGGATTATGTTCCTGGTGTGAAGCTCCATAGTAGCACACGGATGTTCACTCCTTTTATCTTATTTGCCACAGCTTCAGGATCACAAATCTCTTATACTTGATTAAACCACTGCAATTCCTTTTACTCCAGCAATTACCCTTTATTTACTCCATCATAATCATAGAATCACAGAATGGTTTAGGTTGGGAGGGACCTTAAAGCTCATCCGGTTCCAGCCTCCTGCCATAGGCAGGGACACTTTCCACTAAGTCAAGTTGTTCCAAGTCCTGTTCAATCTGGCCTTGAACTTTGCACAGCTGTTGCAGCACCACTACCTTCAACCATAGGGATTCTGCTCTACTTTCAGGGGAATCAAATCCTGAGCTGGACATACTTTTGCATTGGTTTGAAAAGGGTCACAAATGAAATTGGAAATTGGAGCCCTTGGTGCCCATCTGCATTCTCTGGAGTCCTCCCCACTATGTTTGCAAAACTTCTTGGTCTATTCTTCTTTTGTTCTCCAAAACTCAAGGCAAAATGACATTTTAGAGCTGACCCATAAACAGTTTTCCTATCAGTGTACCAATTTAAATATTGATTAACTCATGAGGTACAGCCTGCTGATAAAGGTGTTGATAACCTACCAGAGCAATTTGCTACAAAACAATGTGTTCTTGAACACCAGCAAATGCGCTTTTACAGTATTCTTAAAACAACAGGTCATAGTGGTTCAACTATCCATAATCCAGCCCTTAAGAATATTACCCTTACCAATGTCACATTTGTCTCCAGTCTTCCCAGGTGGGCAAAGGCACTTTCCAGTCTCTGGATCACAAGGAGCATCTCTGCAGTCACACTGATGCTGGCACCTCTCACCAAACCAGCCCCTGTCACAGCCTGACAGCAGGAGAACAACTTAGATGCACATTTAAAGATGTACATTAAAGCCAGAGTTTTCCCAGGATGTCTCAGAGGAAAGCTCATAAACTCTCTACTGAAGTCAGTGTAAATGCCAAGTTTAATGAAGATTAGAACATAGTGCAATAGGCATAATACTTATATGAACTCTCCTTATGTTGAGTTTGTCTAATCTAACCTTTCAAAGGTATCTGTAAAGCTGTCCTGGAAATGTAACTGGCACTTTCATTTTTAATTAGGACTCTCTAGAAGACCATTCCATAATACTCTGACGTGCACCTATTTAATAATCTTATGTGGAGTTTTAGAAGCAAATTTAGAATCAGTAAAAGAGACTTATTTTTAATAAATGACATGTGGAACTCATTGCTGAAAGACATCATGGAGACCAGGACTTTCACTGTATTAATCGTAACCAGATTAGTTAATTTATAAGGGAATAAGAACACCCAGCTGTATAACAGGAAATCTGTCACAATTTCAATGTTTCAGAATATTCATAAAGCTCAAAATATGGAAGAAATTGCTCTCAACAAACAAATACTTGAGTAATTACACAAGGCTTTTTGAGTTTTACTTTGATTTTGTTTTTTTTTAATTTGCTTTCTTCTTTCACATTGGAGGGGTACCAGTACCTTTTTCACAGTGGACACCATGATAACCCAAAGGACAAATGCACTGTCCTGTCACCACATTACAGCTTGCTCCATTTTTACAGTCACAAGCATGAAGACAACCCAGCCCATAAAATCCAAGGGGGCACCCTGAAAAATTAAAGTATAAAGTGAGGAATGTTCATGAAGAAAATCATGCACCCCACTAAAATCCTCTGTATTCTCAGCTATGTTCCCTGGGAGCCAACAAAAATGACAGTTACCCTTAACTCTAATAACACCGTGTGCTTTCAAACTTGTACCACCCAGCATCAGAGACAGGCAAGATCTGGAAGCAGCTGGGTGATCTGGGACACCCCAAACATTTTAAATTAACCAGTGAGGTGTTTCTTGACTACTCTGAAGCCCCAGATCCCAATTATCCAGAGTGCCTGAACTTACTGTGCTCACAGGAGTGCCCGTAGTAACCCTCGGGGCATTGGCAGCACCCTGTGAACCTGTCACAGGTGCCATTGTGCTGGCACAAGCAGTCCAAGGCACAGCCAGACCCGTACTTCCCTGGGAGACATTCTGCTGGCAGGACATGGGCAGAGAAACAGACAAACAAAAAAACAATCACTGAAAACACTAATCCCCAAAAGGTCATATGGGATAGCTGGTATTGCTAAGAGATGATGCTCAGACAATAACTTGCAGACCCAAGAAGATTTGCTATGAAGACTTGGCATTTATGCATACGTATGATGCATTTACATACTTTGATGAGAAACAAATATTTGAAATAAACATTTGAACACTTTCCTCACATTTTTAATAGTCTGCCTTTTTTAATTTGTCTCTTCGCATACTCCATGTTGAACCCACACCGTGTGTTGTAAAGCCATGTACTGAATGGTATAAATGATATCTTCTTTTTTTTTTTTAGTTTATCTACAGCAATATTTTCTTTTAGGCACTTAGAAAGTGTGAGAGAAAACATGAAGCTTTTCCTCCTCTGTGTCATCATTGGAGTTCACACTATTAAAATTTCTAATAAAACCAGGACGATCTTTTTTACACATAGCTACAGTCTTTCCATGCATAATGAGATATCTGTTTTCACAGAACCAAACACGTCTCAAATTACTGAAAGCCAAGTCATGTAAAAGGGACTGTGCCAATATAATTAACCTCAGCATCATCTCTGAATAAGTTAACTTCCCACTGCTGTGATAATTTGAATCTGTGCAGATGAACTTAAATGAGCATGGCCGAAGAAATAATCAGATTCAGAACTCTACAAATGCCAGACAAGATCTTTCAAGGACATCATATCTAATCACTATTAAAAGGATGCCTGATTAGCTGTCTTTGATTTCCAGTCAAAACACACTCAAAAACACACTGTTGTGGAGATCAAGACTCGATTTTCCAATAATTTCACTGTCTCTGTCAAAAGATAAACAGTGAATCTCTTTCCAGTGATACAACAAACAGTTCCTCATACAATATGTGCACGTCTACCCACCATGCTCCACTCCAGAGACGTTTTACCTAGAAAATACACTCAAAATCCACTACTCCATGTGGTGACACCTGCATCACCCTACTGAGTCTTGGCAACCCCAATGCAGCCCATGGGTGACTACGGTTTTTGAGTAACAGACAAATAGAGATGAACACAGATGGCCTATGCAATGTCAGATTAGTCAGTTACTGGTTAACTGCAAATTTTTTAGTACCTGTCCACAGTGATTATTCACTCTCCACAGTATTCACACTGTGAGTACCTCCACGTAGCATTTTTCCTTATCTCCCTACTTCTTCTCTGCACACACACACACATGAAGTGGGTTTCTGAGTCTTCTCAGGAGCAAAGTGTATCTCAGAATGCTGCTAAAAAGTGTCATTTCTACATCACTCTTTTATATAAGGACACTTGCTTGCAAAGACCAGTTCCTGGTAAAGATTCTTATGGAGTTTGAGGTGGATATTCTAGAGGTGTCAGGAACAGAAAGGCCGTAAATAAGCGCCTAAGAGAGTGTGGGGGAGTTTGAACCATGGCAGTTATGATTTAACAATGATATTTGTCTTGAATGTGAACTCTGTAAACCCTTGCTTGAGTGCACACATCCACTGCCATCAAAGCAGAAAATCACCTTTCTCACAGGATCTTCCTGTCCAGCCCAGTCCGCAGGTGCAGGTGCCATCCACATGGTCACAGATGCCACCGTTCTGACAGGTACATGTCAGGTGGCAGTTGGGCCCATATTGTCCCTGGGGACACACTACAGAGAATTAACAAAGTTTGTAAAGAAAAATAAATTAGCATCCCCCAAAAAAGGATGAAGGTGACAGGGAAAAAATACAAACACATGCTCCCCACAGGCCTGGTGTTTCCCATACATGGTGGGACACTACTCCATGATTAGTATCAGTTTAATCGGTTTAATTGTCTTGCCATATCACCTCAGCCTTGTAGATATCCCAGTGCCCTGGTACCAAGGGTGGCAGAGCAAAGTGGGGAGATGCGGGCAGGAAAAGGGAGGGTCACAGAACAGAAAGGGACCAGGGCTAAGTACACCAAACTGCAATGTTATCAAGCAAAGGCACTTGGAAAAGCAGCTATAAACAATGTTTGGTGCAGAGTAGTATTATTTGCTGGGTAAGTATGTCACCCACTGACGAGATGACCTCGGGTCCCGCTTCGTTACCTTGCTGACAGCCAGGTCCCATTTGGCCAGGAGGACAGCTGCACTTGCCAGTCCGTGGGTCACACTGACCTTTACCACAGGCACAGAACTGGGCACAGTCCTTCCCATATCGGTTTTCAGGGCAAGCTGAAGAAAACACAGGCTTTTGTTAAACACCCTGATGCCAGTTTTCACTTTTAACATAGGCAGGATCTTACAGGTAGAGTTGGGTTCGCTTTTATTCCACTTAATGTGCTTCAAAGCAACACCTATGAAACCAAAACCCATCCAGAGACATGACTGTTTCATCCTTTGAGACTGGAAGTTATAAATATAATCCATTATTTCACACTAAGTATTCAGTAGGTTTCCTACCAAAAAGATGAGTGTACAACTGAAACATTAGCTGCTCATCCTTAGAGCTAAAAAAAATCTTTCCTTCCTTAATATGAATGCTTTTCTGGAGCAAAAGCATAAGCAAAAGCAAGAGCAAAGACATAGGCTACTAAACATTCAAACATTGCCTTCCTGTGAAAAAGCTGGAGAACTTCACAGAGACTTTGGAAACAGCACAGAAATTCAGCCACATTGTTTTAGCTCTGAAACAGAGAAGTAACAGTATGGTTGCCATGGAGTATTTACCAGTTTTGCCATGACAAAACTTGATCTTTTTCCCATTTATTGAAACTAATGGCACCATAGCGTGAAGCAAAATATTGAGATAATTTCTCAACCTCAAAATTTTGGACAGGAAGAAGGAACTTGAGCAACTCATGATAAGCTGGCTCTAGAAATAAATTTGGGCAAGCAGGTTGTAATCCTGGGTTGAGTGTCCTTGCTCCTACACAGGCAGAAGAGAGGGAAAATATTTTGCAAGAGATTTTTTACAAAGCAGGAATCCTGATTTACAATTCAAGGAGGAGGTAGCTGGGATCTGTCTGTTTTTCTACTGACAAACTCCTATGCAAATTATTCTCTCTGCTGTGTTTTGACAGAAGCAGAACACAAATGTTGGCTTACTTTTACTACAGTCCGCTCCAATGAAACCAGGCGTGCAATCACAGGTTCCTGACTCAGGGTTGCAGTGGCCTCCGTTCATGCATTTACAGGGATTTTGGCAGTTTGAACCATAAGCACCTTTTGGACATCCTGTTTTAAAAGAACAAAATAGCAGTTAGGCTACTTCGCTACTGGATCCATTGAATTTCATGTCATAAACACTTCGTTGCTTTCAACCGAAATTTGACTTTTTTTACTCTGTTCACTTCTAGAGGGCCTGGAGCAGGCATTGATGAGCAGATGGCTGCCTTGGGCAACATGGGCAGCACCGACTTATAATGTCAAACCCTTGGAGAGCTGGACTGAGTGCTGCTGCCGAGCCTGGTCCGACTGCTCCTGGCTTTGTCCTCCTTCCATTCCCCGTAAGTGACAGTAGCAAGGAAAGCAAGCCCAGCTCTTCAGAGGTTTTCCTCTTGAGATTTCTCTTCCAAATGAACCTATTCCCTCTTTCCCTCCTACAGAGGAGGTGAGATAGGGCCCTGCTCCCTCTTCCTTTGGGCAGTTGCAGCCTGAGGTTTGCCTGAGATGGTGACAAGCCATGAGCCATCTCTATCTCTTATAGCAGTCATTTGATGGATACTGGGGCAGGTTATGTTTTTTAAAATGTTTAAGTTGGAGAGGGTTTGTTTCCTCTATAAACTACTTATTGTCTGTGAACTGGAGCTGGCATTGTAAGTGGTTGCCCACAGAAACTGTTGGCTGCCCCATCCCTGGAAGTGTTCAAGGCCAGGGTGGGTGGGGGCTTGAAGCAACCTGAGATAATGAAAGGTGCCCCTGCCCATGGCAGGGGTTTGGAACAAGATGAACTTTAAGTCCCCTTCCAACCCAAACCATTCTCTAATTCTGTGCTCTGGCACATCTGTGTGGCTGTGGATGGAAGACCATGAAAATGTGCACAGGACAGTAGCATGGAATTTCAGAAGGCATGTTCTCAGGAGTTATATGAGAAAGATGGTTTAAATGCAAAGCCAGAAAATTCTCTGAGGGAAAAACCAAAGCAGTATTTCATAAGAACCAAAAGGATCATTAGACCTGGATGGATTGTTGAGCCAGTGTTACATGGCAACAAGCTCTTCATGAAGAGGTTTCCCAGGTGATAGCGAGGATTTCTGTTTTCTTTTTGGACAGATAATGTTTAAGGAGCATTGAACAAAAGATCAGGAAGAAATGAACACCCTTCCAACGCTTAGTTTATGTCTTCAAGATGTGCTTTTACAGTGATCTCCATCACAGGTTGGAACTGAGGAAAAGAGCTGGGCAGAGCTGCTGAGCATGTGCTTCCATCTTTCACCACTGAAACTCCAGTGTGCCACCAGTGAATGGTGGATGAATGGAGATACAGGTTATTCTCCTAATTTTTCAGTGTACTGGAACAGAAAGTAGATGGTGCTTCAGTAGTGTGGTGCTTCACTAGCATGGTGCATCAATAGCATGATCATCATTGAGCAGTTCCACTAATGCTACTACCTCTAAATGTCATTACTTTGCTCACTCCTCCTCTTCCCTGGCAAAAGGAAAGTCTATGGCTATGCTGGAAATCTGGTTGAATGTATTTTCGTACATGTCTCCAAGCAACAGATCCCTTGCAATCTGTGCATAAATAACTTCATGTATTTTCTCTTTCCTGGAAGCATGAAACCATGGCAGGAGTGGCTGGAGAAATCCCTGGACTTTCTGAACTACTCAATAGAGATGGAGAGCTTATAGAGAAGCTTTGAAGGGGTGCCTTGTCAAATAAAACTGAACACTGGCTTCTGGCCAAACCAGGATAGCACATCATGAGAACTAAACAGATACACAGTTTTATAACATGCAGATACTCTCTTCAACCCTTCTCAATGAACATTATGTCATCAGTGCTTCCATCCACCAGTACACAAAATCTCTTTCATATGCAAACAATGGCATCTAGGAGTTGAGTCCTGCAACACCTATTTCACTCCCACCAAGACAAAGTTAAGGACACACCCAGGCTCAGTGATTTAATTGGACTCTATGTGAGTTTCTATTTTCCTCTTCCCTTTCCTTTTGGTCATCATTTGGCTTTTCTCTTTTTATTAATTTTGTTTACCACACTCTCAAACATGTTGCTTCTCCCTGGCAAAGCTTCCAGTTGTTCCTTAGCTCAAGACTAGCAAGAGTTGTCCATTACTGAAATGGATGAAGTAGTTCCCCCCCCACCCCCTACTCCCAAACTTATTTACTCTTGCAGCACCATCTATATTCCATTTCAAGAGGGAGCAGCACAAGCAGGGCAAGTTCAGCTGCTGTGACATGCATATATTTATTAACAAGGCCATCTCATCTGTTACTACTTTGCAGAAGAATTTCACTGCAGACAGTGAGGGCAATTTACACCATGTCCTACATTTCAGTAGGCTTTGCCTTTCTAAAGAGGGCAATTCTCTCACCACCAGTTATCTCATAAAGACATTTTCTAATTTAACAGTTTCCTGTGCTTCTGTCTTACGTTTTTCTGTGAACAAAAGGGTGGCAGCCAGATTTCCACCTCATTTCCTTATTTTCCTTCTGGTTTGAGTGGGTTTGTCATGATCAAGAGCTCCTAAATCTTTTCACACCAATTGCACACACTGAGGCTTTCTGACCAATGTTATTAATTGCAAAGTCAAAAAATCCCTGCTAACACATCCTGTTACTTACAGTCTGAAGTGAAGCTGGTGAGTCCTTTCTGGCTCTGGGTACCCCCAGCACAGTCAGTGTCACAGAAACATAACATGTTTCTGCTCAGGTTTTCTTTAATCCATTACAACATCACTTTTTGCCTTTTATTCATTTCACCCAAGCAGATCTGTCTGTTCACCAAGTTATGGACAAGTGATGGGAACCTCACTGCTAGTTTGCCTGCTTCCTCTGGATCCTGCCAAGAGACTGTTTCAGCTCTTCACTCCAAAATTTGAGAACATGAAAGCCTCGTTGCTCTTGGCTCCTGGAAATTCGACTTCCCAGCCAACTACACCTTTTATAGATACTTTCTTGAACCTTTTTTCACAGTACTATAAATATAGCAACAGTTGCCAGAAACTGATTCCAGCAGCATCCAACCACATGTTGACTGGACTGAAGCCCATTTCACGTGTTTGGGAGCGGCTGCCTGTGCTGGTTTTAATATTCTATTGAAAGCTTCTTCATGCTGGAGCAGCCCCAGTTCTCCCTGTAGTGAGGACAATGGGAACATGGAGTATTCTCACCAAAGCCATGCTAGCCATCCTTGGTTTTCAGTCACTCACTTCACTGACTGAAACCTAAAAATAACTCACATTTAATTGTTTTCCTTCTGTTTTTGTGCCTGTCAATGCAATGCTCAGAGTGGTACAGGGGAGAATAGGAAAAACCCAACAGAGATGAATATTTTTCTCTCTCTGTGAACCTTCATCATTCCTTTATTTCTCCAGAAGACGTTTAACAAACCTGTATTTAAGTGAAAATTTGCTGTGCAAGACACTGTATTTTTGGAATCATGAAGTCTCATGTCTCATATGCTATAGGTTTAATCCCATCTCCATAGAAATCCATAGCAAAACCCACTCTAATGCAGCAAAACACAGATTTCATTTTGTAATGAATCTTTTTATATCTTTTGTATCAGAAGTTCAGTGTCACTATTAATGTTTTAAATTTTAAAATTTTGAAATGAAATCTTAAGAATCTAAGCAGGTTTGAGGACATTTACTATAATTTATACTTTAAATTTAGTGCTACACCCAGAGGTAATGGCTACTGGGAGATTGCTACACAAAAGTAATAGGGAGACCATGATTAAGTCTTTTAAAATGATACTGTTAAATAGTTGATCTCCACTCCTGCTCTACTATAATATTTATTCTAATCTAATGTATAATGGATCCAGATGTCTCTAGCCAAGATGTTGAAGGCCAGATTTCGATCTCACTTACAGCAAAAACTGATGTACAAAGGAGGATAGAATCAATCCTTTATATTTTATTTATAATTTATATTTTAAAGAATAACTTGCAATGACATGATGGTAATACAAATGCCCATCTTTAAAATGAGTCTCTTTCCTGTTTCTACTCAAGAAATAGAGCACAGGTTTAACCCTTACTAGAGCCAAATATATTGCAGCTGGCCTTTGTATCCAAATTGCCAGCCAAAAAAGCAACTAGACCAGAGCCACGCTGGATTCCTAAGAAAGGAAACTCAGCATTCACCAAAAAGAGAAATACTGAGCCTGAAAGACAACAGCTTTTCTTTTTTTGCCTTTTTCTTTTTTCCCCTCAAAAAGAGACTATTACAAGCCATGGAGTAAAACCAAAATTAAAGTTGTAAATAAAAAGGTAATTAACTGTCTCCTTTATTGGCTACCTTGGTATATGTTTCTTATCAGCTGCCACGTTCCACTAGAAACAACTTTACAGATGTCCTAAAATACCGGCATGAGGCATGTGGATCTGGGAATATTTCTTATGATGGAGTGTTGGGCCAATTGGTATTTTGTCCTTTACACTAGTCACCATTTTTCAATCCAGAGTAACAGTTGGTTTAATTTGATTGTTCCTCAGAAGGCCCTACAACTGAAGGGACTTTATGAATCACACAGATTTATTGCCAATTGCAGCTTGTTGTTTTCTCATAACCATTTGTCCTTACTTGAGCACGCAGAGATTTTGGGAAGTATTTTGGACTTGGAAATCAAAGAGCCATGCAATACCCACGTGTAGCTCAAGATGAGAGGTGTAAATGCAGATAATGTAAATGTTCCTTAGTGTGGCATGAAATTGGAAAGAATTTAGCCACTAAATCTTAAGGTTTTAAAAATCAATTTAGATATTCTAATTAATTAAATTTTTGAATTAAATTTTTGACTTAATAAAAAAATTAATTCCTTGCAGTAATACAGGTATTTTTATTATCGTAAATTAAGCCATTCTATGCTTATTCTTATACTATTACTTACTTCTTGTACTAAAATTTATTTTTATATATAGAGACATATATAAAACCCTCAATCTCAGTCAAGGCTGAGGGTACTGACCAGATGAACTCAAAGCACCAGCACATGCTCCTGCATGACTCAGTCCTCTCTCCAAAAGGCAGCAGTCCCCAAAGATACTCACGGAGGTGGCAGAGGGCCCCATGGTACCCTGGGTGGCAGGAGCAGTTGCCGGTCACTGGGTGACATTCCTCATTTTTGGCAGAGCATTGACACACTCCCTTACAGTTCTTCCCATAAGTGCCCTGTGGACAAGCTTTGGGAAGAAGAAATGTAAACCAATAAATTAAATTTGTCTTGGTAAATATAGCACTCAAAGAGTGAGCTCAAATTTATTAAATAAAATCCCTGCCTATGGAACAACGCTCTCCTCTGGGACTCTGGATTTATTACATTTACTTGGGGGTTACTTGACTGCTTGATTTTGTTTTGTTCAGTCAATTTGTGCCCAACTGTCAAGGGCCAGATACAATTTTCTTGTCACTAGAAAAAAATCATAGGGAAATGTCAGGTAAAATTGACTAAAAAACCAGTATAATTCCCAAGGGACCAGGCGTGTGGATAAAGACATTCTACCTTCTGCAGAGAGTTTAAACTTGCAAAGTTGCTGTGGCATCAACATCTCCACAGGTTTCATTCTGCCCGTAGCCACATTGCCTACAGGTTTGGACCTTCCACGTCTAATTCTTAGGTCTGACTTCTATTAAGCTGACCTGGATGTGGGTCAGGATTTAGAATCCTTTGGCGGAGGATATGGGACACCAATATCAATTCTTTCAATTTTTATTTATTGCTGTTTTCACTTTTGCTAAAATGGGGCTCGGGCAAAGCTTCTTAAGGAGGAACCAAGTCAGGATATTGAAGGTGGGGTCAGAGCAGATGCCTGCTTCCAAAGACAGCCGCAGGGGACCAAACTCCACACTGGAGAAAAGCCAAATAATGTCTTTTCCATCAGGCCCAAGAGCAAGAATAGGTGGTCTCTCATGTGGACAAGGCCAACAGAAAGCTGAGCTGCTGCTTCACTGACAGCACAGCACTGGCTGTGAGCAGGAGCTGGGCTCCACTGGCAGCTCCTCAAGCTATCTGGACATTGTTTAGCCCCCAGCTGCTCCCTGCCAGCCTGAGAACTGCAAGCCCAGAGAGAGCAAACCCCTCCAGTCCAAACTGTGCCTGGCACAGGGCTCAGAGACAGCCAAACCATTTGGGCGAGGGACAAGCAGCCCTTGGCCATCTTCCCTGCTGTCAGGGTGTTGATTCCTCCCTCTTCAGGCATTATATCATCACGTTTTTATTTAAGAAGTTAATTTCTTAATTAATTCACAAGAAAAGTGAATTTTTATAACAAACTTACTTTTCTCACAGCTGTGGCCGGTGAATCCTGGAGGACAACTGCACATGCCTGTCAGGTGATGGCAGGGGCTACCAGCGGGACATCGGCACCGCTGGGCACAACCTGTGCCATACCGGCCAGGTAAACAGGCTGGAATGGGGACAACAACCCTTGTCAGGGCACGGGGCAGGGACCAGGCAGGACAGTACAATGCCAGCTCCCCCCAGAGGACTCGCTGCACCCAGCCCTGTGAGCACCTCCAGACTGACCCCATGGAACAATGTGGGAGCGAAAATATCCTGCCACCAGCTCTGGATTTGGAAGGAGCATGAGCACCAACCTGAACTTCCTTCCTTCACTCACGTTTGTCACAGTGCCTTCCTCGCCAGCCCTTCTGGCAGTGACATGCTCCGGTTTGGTGGTGGCAGGACAAGCTGTGCACGCAGTCACACCGCTCCTCGCACTGCTTCCCAAAGAATCCTGGAGGGCAGGCTGAGGGGAAGCAGAGAGAGCAACAGCTCTACCTGCTGCAAGGAAAGCATCCACCACTGGTCATCAGCCAATATAGTGGTAATGTATATTTACCAGACTGCATGGCCAGAAAAATATCAGTGGAAGAGAAGATATTAAATTTAGTAAAAGCATTTAGTGCTGGCTGTTAATGGATGTACACAGGAAGGTTTGCACAGACTTAGTCATAGTGTGGAGTACAAATCCAGATGGGGGCTACAGAGAGGATGATGCCACTTGCTTTGACACAACTATGTACAAACCAAGCAACAGCTCTTTGAGCAGTAGAAATATGCTGTGCCCATGCACTGCTTCCACTTCTCAGGTCCCTGCAAAGCAATCAAAGAGAAAGTGAGACCAGAAGGAAAGGAAGGTGGGCACTGTGAACGCTTTACAGGTCACACTGGTGGCTGAGGCTTTGAGAGTCCTCAGCACCTCAGGAGACATCAGAAAGCTGCATGTGACTTGAAAAAATCACAGCATCTCAGTGGTTGAGTTGAAAGCATGTTTCAAGTCACCCGGTATCTACTGTGTATGAGATTTAATCCCTATTTCAGGCATTTACATGGCTCTAAACATGCCAAACAGGTATGTCAAATCTGGATCTCAAATCTGGATCTTATGAAAGATATGCAAATCTGATCTGTCACAGTCCAGTTTGCTGAGCTCCCCTCAGTGATCCCGAGACTCAGCAGTGGGTGGCTGGTCTGGCAAATTCCTCTCTTTTATATGCTCTTTCCTGTGCCTGTAAGGTAGAGAAATATTTTCATTTTCTTAGCAGGCAGGGAACAGAGGTAGGAGGAGATAAAATGATTTGGACAAGAGCATGGTTGGGCAGAGACACAGTGGGAGTGGTATGAATCCTGATTGGCCTCCAGAATACTGGAAAATTAAAAAAAAAAAAAAAAAACAAATAGAAAAGGACTTCATATTCTGAAGGCAGAAATGGTTGATTGTCAAAATCAAGTATCTGCAGAAGGAGCTGGCCTTACCAACATCACAGTGGTTCCCAGTCCAGCCGGCATGACAGATGCATTTCCCTGAGGGCTGGTCACACACCCCATGGTGGCAGCTGCAGTTCTGCTCACAGCCCTCTCCACGCTGCCCATCCTCACACTCTGAAACGAGATGGGGGAGACTGACAGAGGGGCAGGCTGGAGGAGCTCCAGGAGGAACACACTTATGCCTCTGCACTATTGTAAGCCACTTAAACTGGTCCTGAAAACCTTCAGTAGAAGAGATTTTGAAGCCTCTCTTAACAAAATTCCCTATAAATAAATAATTTTCCTCTTGGAGCATTTATTGCTTTTTTCTCCTCAAAGGAAGGTCATTACCTATTTTCCCTGTCCCCAAGGGACAGAGAATAGCTTATTCTTCTCATCTGTCCAACAAATTTCCAGCACCATGGTACATTCAAGTGCCAGTACCATACCTTCCTTCAGTCTTCTCATCTCTGAGTAAACAACCCAAATTTTTTCAACCCTTTCACACCTGGAGATCTCCATCCTTCTGCCTCTTTTATCCGGGTTGTTTCAAACCAGACCCCACCACAACTGAATTTCCTTGCCTGAACTGAGGTGCTGGAGGGATGGGGGACATGATGAGACTCACCCAGCTCACATGCTGTCCCTGTCCAACCCTGGGGACACTGGCACTCGCCTGTTACTCGGTCACACGTGGCCTGGCCATGGCAGATACAGCGTTGGAGGCAGTTTGCACCATACCATCCAGGAGGACAGGCTGGAAGGGGAGACAGGATAAAAACTTCCATTAGGAAGCACAGGATACAGGTTAAACACCACTTTTCCCAGCTTATACCCCTTCTTGTTCTGGAAGATGCTGTGGGAGGTACAACCAAGTAGAAATCGGGACATTGATAATGAATTACTCAGATCACTGTAAAACTGGTCTGGGAACAATAGGTGATGGAGTGAATTAGCTGTGATCCACCAAATGGCCTTGAGATTTTCTGTTTGTACCCACAAAAAACCTCCCTTGATTCTCACCAGCTTTCTCAACACCAAGGAGGGGAGTTATTGATTCATCTCTTTTCAGAATTTCTTCATACATTCCTCTTAAAATCATAGGTCCTCTAATTAATCCTGCTGCCCACAGCTGGCTGATGACATTTCACATTTTACCCAATTTTAATTACATGAGTTTATATTAATTCCCATCACAACCAGTTTCTATGGACGGAACCTGATTTTTTGGCACAAAAATCCCCAAACTTCTGTCGTCTGCCAGAGTGACACCTCTCTAGGATGACAACAGGAGCAAGATTTCACTCTGCAAAAGGACAGCCACCAGAGGATGACTCTCCCAGCCTTACACAAGTATTCTATCCCCTTACTTTCAAAGAGAAAAGAAATCTCCAAAACATAGAATTTAAAATAGACCGTATATTTGACAATGTCTTCATATTTGACAACAGCTTTTTTAACTTTTGCTTTTGTTTTGTATTTTTGAGGCACTCAGGTAAAACAGAAAAATTTAGGTCATGTCATTCATGTCATCAAGAACAGTTTGGTGCCTTCCTGATCTTTTAATCCTTCATGGAAAGAGGTCTTTATATCAGGTTTTAAAGGGGAACCCACTTAATATATATATTCCTCTACCCCTGCCAGCCGTCATCCCCTTTCTTTAACAGTCCTCTTGGTGTGCTGAAGGGCAGCTGCTGAGTAGAGGTGCTGTCTCCAAAGCTCAGATCACCCAGGAGCATTTGCAGCAGCATTCCTGGCTCCATGGCACTGCTGACAGCCCAGGGACCTCACAGGGAACACACAGAGCAAGGAGCCTTCTGTGATGGGGATGGACAGACTTTCTAGCAGTTGGGATGCTGGGGATTAGGAAGTGCAGCACAAGCCACAGTGCAACCTTTCTTTGCCAGTCTCTTTTCTAAAGGCTCCCTGGAGTTGGGCTTGTGTTTGAATCACACGTATGGGTCTAATTGCCCAGGCTGGAAGGCTCAATGCCTTTCACATGTTCTGGATTTAGCCTATGCCTGGAACAGCACATGGCAATGACAAGGATCAGTTGTGTGCATGGGAAGGTAAAGCGGGCCATAGAAAAGAAACAGCTTCACTTCTGTGTCATAATTGAGAGTTTTATGGACCTTTTCTCCCTTCATCAGCCTTCAAAATCAGCTCTATTTCCAGTTTATGGCTGTTTCAGCCTCCTCTGCCCTGTGCACTCCAAGCTCCTATACTTGGCCCCTGCAACACAGTGTCATGGATTTATTTAACAGACAGATCACGTCATTGTGAGGATACGGAACCAATGACAACACAGGGCAATGAGCTGATAGTTAAAATACCAATGAACTTCCCCCAAGCAGATGTTTTATGTTTCCCTCCTATAATCCATCAACAGGGGGTTGAATTTCCAACTGTACCTTCTTGGCAGGTGATTCCTTTCCACCCCGGGCTACAAAGGCATGTCCCAGTTACATGATGACAGAGGGCTCCGTTGTGACAGTGACAAGTGTTGCTGCAGCCTGGCCCATAGCTGTTCCCCTGGCAGGCTGTAAAGAGAGAATTCCATAAAACCCCATCAGGAGACATTAAAGGAAGCACTGCAAACCTGAGACACAACCCAGTGCCAGGGAAATCAGGCTGGAACTGGGTCCTGGTGACATGCTTTTCACATCATAAGGGTGTCTAAGTCCATATATAATCATAGAATCATTAAGGTTGGAAAACACCTCCAAGATCATCAAGTCCAACCTTTGGCCTAATACCACCATGTCCACTAAACTATATGGCAAAGTGCCTTGTTTTTGAACCCTTCAAGGGATAGTGACTCCACTGTTCCTGGAAATATATATACAACAAAATATTAACCATGCCTGACACTAGACAGAGTAATAGAATTATTTAGGTTTGAAAAGACCTTTAAGATCATCAAGTCCAACTGTTAACTCAGCACTGCAAAGTCTTTCACAGTATCAGCCAATACATTAACTGCAAAAGGTATTTTAAAAACTTGTGCAAATTAAGATCACATAAAATGAAACTGCTCTGCAACACTTGCAGTTTAGAGATAATGTGTCTTATGAAAGCCTAACACAATAAAGCAGCTGAAAAATATGTATCATAGCACATTCTGAAGAAGTTTTTATCGAAGGGCTGGACTGCTGGGGTGATGGATCAGCTGTCATCCTCTGCCCTGTGGAATGTCTTTGTGCTAAACTAATGGTCCAGCAGAACTGCCAGCCTGACAGCCTGAGTATTTATTTGCATCCTGGTAAGAGAACTGACAACTTCATTGTTTTCAGTGTTCATTTTTCACAGCTGGATGCCTTTGCTCACCCAGACTCTCATTCTTTGGTCAGAGAGGGGTGATATTTTCAATGAGTTTGGTTAAGCAGCTGGCTCCCAGGTGAAAACTTAATGCAGCCATCTCGCAAGCATACGCTCATTGTGGCTCCACTTTCAGTGCTGTCGCCTATGAAAAATGGCAGTGATAAAATTCCTGCAGTTTCCACTGCACTGGAGATTTGGATAGCTTTAAATGATGGAAAACAGAGAGTACTGATACCTCTGTTTTCTTCAGACATCACCCAAATAAACCCTCAAAGCAAGTTCATAGAGCTGGATGGCCTTCTTGCATGGCTTTTGTTCTGCCTTGTGGGTGCTTTTCTGCACTTGGATGAGGCTGTCAGAGCTTCTCATCCCTGCAGCATTTGTGGCATGCACTGGAGAGGCCAAAAAAGCTTAGCTCCCTGATCCAGGAAGAGTGTCCTGCCCTTGCTGGTTGTGACATCTCCCAGGCTCAGACCCAAACGATGACTTTTCACCCAAACCTCTATGCCTTTGAGGGTGTCAGTGAACATGATTCAGTGCTCCAGGAGGACACGTCCATGTAGACAAAAGAGAGGTGTGAAACCATCCTGATCTCAGAGGTGAACTTGGTTGACAGTATGTGACCCATTCTCAGCCCTTTTCTTCCCATCTGAAGAATTCCAGCTTCCCAGCCTGTTTCTCAGACACTATTTCTCCCAGGACTTCTTTTCAACAGTATTCATTTTTATCATCACTTGGACCTCATTCACATTGAAACCACAAGAAAGAGAAGGAGCTCAGTCCCATCACAGCTAAAAGTTTGCTCTGCAAATGAGGCTTGGTTGCCAAGTGAAAATTTCATTCCATCCTACAGAGCTCTGGCTCAGTTTTGGGAGCAGAGCTAAATATTTCCACAATACAGACCAGAACTGTAGCATAACCAAGCCAAAGGAAAAACCAGCTCATCACCAGGTCCCCTGACTGGTTACCAGTGGTTTGTGTGACGTTTTTGGAATATGTGTGCAAATATCCTGTTACACTTATTGAGAAGATAAAAGAGTGTTCCAGTGAAAATTCTGGTAAGAATGAAGACATTTCTGGAGATGAAAATTTTAATTATTCTATTGGGTAGATAGAAATGTTTTTAGCTTCTTGATGGGACAATCCTGATTATCAAAGTACTTTACTGAAGATTAAAATAAATGATATATTGGAAATATTTAATGAAGTTGCACAACTGAATGTTCAAATATCCCTGGGCCTTGTCTTCTTTTTTCATGATGAGTAGAAAGGGAAGACTCAATCCAAAGGTTTTTATAATTAGACTTCTCCCTGTTTCAAAGTTTTCCTCTGTGCCTTGCCTCTGCAAGAGGAGGATTTATTTGTTAGCAGTCTTTAAAATTCCAATTTTGCATACAGAGTAAGGAACACATGAAACCGGAGATTTTCTTCTATACTGGCAGTTAACAGCCATCCAAAGTGCCTAGGAGCACAGGGAAATGATGGGTACTAATGCTCTATAGGGTGTCCAGAAGCTTTGTTTTCATGCAGCTCCTGTGGATTATTCTCCACAAAATGAAGCACTGGCTTTAAAAGAACAGAGAATTTGCAAAGTCAAGTGCTCACACACCACGAAATGTCAAATCTGTTATCAGCACATCTGGCAGAACTGATCTTTCCATGCTAATTTATTTTTCAAATCTCCTTTTTTACCACAAGGAACCACTTTTGTGAAGATCCTGCTGAGACCAAACAGCTCCAGAAGGTGGCATTTTTAGTACTAATACAATTAGGGCAAAAATCAGATGGTTAATTGTGTTTGGCCTCTACACATCATAACCAACATAAGATTTCTGGAGGCTTTGATTGGTTTTTCTAAGACTGCACACTTTGGATGAGTTTGTATAGAATCATAGAATGGTTTGGGTTGGAAGGTCATCTAGTTCCAACTTCCCTGTCACAAAGAGGGATGCCCCCCACTAAGCCAGGTTGCTCACAGCCCCATCCAACCTGGTCTTGAACACTTCCAGGGATGGGGTATACAGAAAGGAAGGATACATCTCTGTCACAATGAAATGCCAAATGTCAGATCCTCACTTCTGTATCACTGAGGCATCATGACACTCACCGAAAGTTTATTAAAAAAAGAAAAAAAAGGCAACATGCTTGGCAGATTTCATCTCAGATTAACATAATTCATTTTTCAAACAACTGAAAACCATGGTCTGGTAATGGAAAGCATTAGGCAGCTTCAACAAAAGGCATCACTGTCTGTATTGCCAGTAATTAGATAGCAGAGTATAAAATGCACTGCATGGCTGGCTTAAGATCAATTCAAATCCCATGATGTCAAAATTATTCCTCAATATCCTCCAGCACATTGCCTGAAATCTGATTACTTCCACATGAGTGCTGTCCTTTCAGCTGCTAGAGCTGGCGGGTCCCAGGAACCAGCAAGGTGAATATTAAACACCCAGTGAGGAAGGGGAGTGGTGAGCTGTCTCCCACCCCTGACTGCCTTACTCTGAGCAGCTTTGGAGCAGTGTGGATGAGGTCCAGTCACAAAATCAAAATGAAGATTCATCACTTAGCCAAGAGAAAAGGAGGTTACGCTCTGCACCGTTAACTGACCTCACTCTTTTACTTACAGAGACCTTGGAGGCTTTGGCCTCTTCACCAGTGTGAGGAATAAATCAACCAGCATAAAGTTCTAATGGTTCTGGTACAACATAATAAATAGGGTTTTTTTTTCTAATGTGAGGAGAGGGGGTGCACAGGAGGCCACGGACAAAGAGCTGCATTTCTTAATTGAATTTAATGAATTATGTAACAAAGCTTCCCGTCCCTAATGCAGGATAAGGAGTGGGGAAGGGGCATGGTGACATATTGCAATGCCAGTAAAAATGGGGCTGTGACCAAGGAGCAAACATCACACCTGTTCAGCAGCACCTTTGATGATAAAATCGTGTATGGATGGAGAATAAAATTGCCACAATACAAGCACATTTCTCTGTTCTAAATTAAACCAATTTTCTGTTGCAGAAAACCATGACCTATGGATTAAAGAGGTGTCATGAAAGTGTTCACTAACAATCAGAGTTGGTTCCTTGTGGAGTTGCTCTGGATCCCAACTCTACACCACGGTCCTGCAGACAGCAGTCGTATTTTCAAAAGGAAGCTTAGACCATGACATCATCCCAAAGTGAAATGAGGAAGCTGAGAGGCTAAAACCTAAAAATCTCAAAAACACCCACATATTTGCTAAACTTTGCAAATAGGCTCAATGATCTCCATATATAATGTCATGTTGTTAAAGAAAATAATATAAATTCCCATGAAATGTAGTGAAAAATTTCTCAGAAGAGCAAATTTTTCATATGTATACACACAAACAACTTATTAACTTAAATGATGTGGGATAATCCATACTTTTGAGTATCTAGGAAGTTGATACTTGTTTCAAAACAAGTAACTTTTCTAATAATATTTTGTCATGCTCAAATAACGAAATAGTCCCAGTTCTGATTTTTCCACTTTGCATATTTGTAATCTGTCACTTTATAACTGATAATTAGATGAGATACAGCAGAAACAGATACACAACATTTCATCTCTTAATGTCACAGAAAAGTAAAAAGCAGAGAGTCATCATATGGTAGGAGACAGCTCTGCTATTTTAAACTTCATGCTTATCATGTTTGACAAGTGCCAACAGCACTAAAAAAAATCATGTCCATGGTTTATACAGCTACCAAAACTTGTTCCCTTTTTTGGCATCTTTGGAAAGGAATATGACCTATCTAAAATTGTACCCTGGCAGGACACTCTCATTCCCAGAGGAAATCCATGGCAGTGCTGAAAGAGCTTGGGAGCAGGGATGTACATACGCTGCTTGCAGGTCTCTCCCAGCCAGCCCGGGAGGCAGTGGCACGTGCCCAGGACGTGGTCACAGCCAGCAGCATTCTTGCACTTGCACACCTGGTGGCAGTCAAGCCCAAAGAATCCATCTGGACAAGCTGAAAATACAAAATATTCCTTTTGTAGTACAGTTCCTGTTTGGTTTCTTGTATTAACTCCAGTTTAACTTCTCGCAGAGGCGTAAGAACCAAAGTTGCTTCAAGGACTAACCCTGCACAATTCTGTTACGTGCATCTTGGAAAAACGTGACTCTTTTACACATGCAACAAATCTCTGCACAGAAAAACATGGCTGAGAATACTGAAAAGTCCTAAAACAAGTGAGAGAATGGAGTTGGGTTCACATAAGCCAGTAATTTTGTTTCTGTAATGGACAGAGGAAATATAGTGCAAGACTCCAAGGCTATCCCTCATAATTTTCCTCCCTTTGGAAAAACAAAACTTCTACTCTCATATACTGTCCTGACACTTTTCTAAGGATTTTTTTAACACTGAACATAAGCTATAGTGGTGCAGTTCAGTACTGAAATGAATAGCTGGCAAGGAGAATTAACAGAGAAAACCAAGACAAATTAAACATAGTAAAATAACTCCAGGCAGCAGAAGGAACTCCATACCTACATCTGGGAGACCTAAGGAAGAGCACGGATTCAATTTATATCCTTACCACTGCTGACAGCAGTGAAAATAAGCATCAGTGCTTATTTGTGGGCCATCATACCTAGAATGCTGCACTACAAGAATGCTAAGGCTGTTATGTAGAGTTAAAAAAACCCAAAATTAGCAATTATGTTGTCTATGTAGCATTAATTTAACCTCTCTGCATACAAATATTTGTGTGTTTAGGTTACGTAAGTACATGTATAATTACGTCACACTAAATAATAATAAATCTGTAGACAGAAAATTGTATGTCACTTTTTCCACAGAACCCCTGAACAAGTCTCAGGAATTATGCTGCTCATGAGTTAAGCAAAAGATAAGTTATTAAATAAAAAATATTCAATAACACTTATCTCTTTGTTCTCCTTGTTCAATGTAAACTTATATTTAAAACACAGTCCTCATACTTCAACCATGAAATCAGACGATTTTCATCATATACACTAACCAATGACCCTCCACACTAATTTCACAGCTCTCTGTCAGGTCAGAATAATACTGGTATCATCATAGAAAGATTTAAGTTGGAAAGGACCTTAAAAATTTTCTGGTTCCAACCCCTTGCCACAGACAGGGACACCCTCCACTAGATCAAGTTGCTCCAAGTCCTGTCCAACCTGACCTTGAACACTTCCAGGAAGTTATCCATGTGCATCTTTCACTGTTGGACTCCTATTCTTGCCCTATGTCTTCTTCATGCCCAGGCTTCTTGTCTCAGTCTACTTTTACTGCCTCTTCCACAGACACAAATTCAGTTTACCAGCAGCATGCACTGCTGCCTGCTTGGCTACAAGTGGGGGGAATTCTATATCCACAGCTACAGGCAAACCTGGACCTTTATCCAGTGACGGCAGAGTGACACTGAACATCTGCTTTGGCTCCTCTACTCTCAGAGCTCCTGCTCAGTTTGTGACGACACACAATTGTTTCATCTACTCAAAATCAAAAGGCTGCTCTTCCCTTTATCCTGTCCAGACTGCAGCTTCTTCTCTGGCATTTGTCTGAAATCTGAAAGATTTCAAGCGTCCCACTCTTCCCAAATATGTGCTGCCTCAGGAAAACAGAAAAGAGCCTCATAACGATGTAACCCTGTAACACACTGATCAACTTCTGCTCAGTCTGTGCTGGAAGAGAGCTCTAAGGAAGAGCCACCAGTGTGTGGTTTGTTCTTTCTGTCCCTATTTATTCTGCTTCAGCAGACAAGGACGGGCTTCTCCTCCTGAACCTGTGGTGACTTCAAAGTCTGACAAAGTTCTTCTTTGTTTAACATAGGGACTACACAGCCTTGTCAGCTATTCCTTGACAAGCACAGTATTTATTTTCCCTTACAGCAGTCTTGCTGGGGTATCTTATGGTCACACTAAATAATGATTTACTGCTGAAATCCTAAGGGAGAAGTCCAGTCTGTCTGTCCTGTAGCAGCACTGATCAGCAGCTGAGATGCAAAAGCCAAGTGCTGCCCTCAAGGGCAATACATTGCAGTTATTAATGGATCAATTAATACATATACTGTAGGAATGGTCCCAGACTCCTGCTGCCTCCAGTTAGTGGACTAATTGTCTGGAATTTGGGGATATTTGGACAGATGAACCAGTGAACTGGGTAATTCTGCTGGCCTGATCCTATAACTGGACACAGCCTTGGGTCATACAGCACATACCAGAGAGCAGCGGGGAATGGAATTAAACAAAATTACAGGATGGTGAAAGCAATCACAATCTTCAAAGCTGGAGCTGCAGATGCTCAGCACTTCACAGAATTAAATCAATTATAACAATTGCCTTCTCAAACAGGAGCAGCCCCAGTTCAGGGCAGGGTGACTTGGCTCACTTGGCACATTTCTAACAGAGCTGTGAGTGTAGTGAATGCACACCTGGATTCCTCCGGGTTTGCTGGTTGGGCAACTAGGCTGCCTGACATCAGGAGCCCATGGCCCAGGTTTCCTGCATATTAGATGTTTACATTTGGTTGGAGTAAGCATTGATATATTTGTCTATTTATCACAATAAAAATTAGGTTTGGGGTTGTGATTTTTTTGTTGCTGGTTTTGTGGGGGGGTTTTTGTTTGTTTAGTTTTGGTTAGGTTTTTTTTTTGCCTTGCCTGTTTAGCTGTAAATGTACTAAAACCAAAGCCTCACAGCAGTGAGTGAATACAGAAGCATCTTTTCTAGAGAAGATGCTACTTAGGTTATCTGTGCTTGAACAGGAGCCAGAAAGGACTTTACAAAGCCACCTTTGCTATGAATGATCCTTGCCTTTGCACAGCCCAGGAATTCAGAGGCATTAACTGCTGCTTCAGTTCAGGAGCAGCCAGAACTCCATCATGTGCCTCTGATACCTTCTTCCCAAGCACAACATTCTTCACTCTGATAAGGAAGATATCTAGTGGTACTGCTAGTAGCATCCACCAAAAATGATTAATTTTCCTTTGGTAATGCAAGACCTTGTGAACAAACACACATTATTTCACCAGTTCTGATTGTATTGCTTGCTGCTTTCAAGAAAATTTCCTAGATTGTTCCTACAGACTGAAAACATTTCTTGGTAGATTGTTTTGTTTTCAGCCTTATTTGCAAATGTTACCTATTTTTGCAACTGAAACAGTTCTGCTCCATTTTCAACTCCTTTGAAAGAGTTAAGAGATTCACAGGGTTCCTTTTCACAAAGGACTGAGCAGGGCTGAAAGATGAAGCAGGCCTGGACCACCTCCAGAAATGTCTAATTTTCTTCCAAGAAGTGTCTTGATAGCTTTATTCTGACCCATCGTTATTACATATGACCAGAACACTGCTGCAGAGGCAGCAGTATGACTGAATGACACCAGATGAAGAGCAGCTGATCAAAGGTGACTCCGAGCAGAGCAGAACTGAGATGCTGGTGGACGGACAAAAGTACTTTGAAGAGTGTGAGGTCTTTTGACAAGCTTCCTGTGGCTGAGGGCACAGAAGTTCAGTCAACTCCCGAATAATTCACAGCAAGGTCTCACAAAACAGCAGCCTGCAGCAAAAGTATCTCCTGCCATGAGTGAGCTTGGAAACTGTCTGGTACTGGCAGATAATGATGATGATGCTGGTGTGGCTTTGGCTGTTTTCTGTATTACTGACAGGTGATATATGTAGATTCAGATTTAGCAAGGACTAAGATTACATTAACAATTCAAAAAAATAGTAGTAAGAGATTACAGAAATTTGTGGCAAATAAGGAACTTGGAAATGGCCACTGAAGTGGTGTTTTGCTACAAAGGCTCGCACGTAACCTGTGAAGCCCTACTTCATACTGAAGGTGGTATATTAATGAAAAGGAACAGCAGTACTTTGTTCCCACCTGAAGAAATGAAAACCAATTCCAGAAAACCGAAAGGCAAACTTTGCGACACCTGCAGTTTTACCCTGAATTTGGATGCCATGGTGCCACAATGCAAAATACTAAAAGCAACAACTGCAGGTTCAAACACCCTCACTGTGCAGGGGTCATATTAATTATTAATATTATTCAATACTAGATTTTGTAAGGTACTGTCTTCTCCTAGGACTTTGAACTTAGAAGACTTCAAAAGTCTCAGTTTCAGCATTTCTGTAATGATAGAAAAGTCCTTCCCAGCCATGGGATGAGGCATCAGCAGGGTGTATGAAGTCCAAGGCAACTCCACAGTTCTGGGTCTCAATCTCTAAATTTCTGCCTGTGAGGCACAAAGCCTGGCCAATGTGGGTGGATTGCCAAGAGGACGGCAAAAAGCACATCTCTGCCAGAAGGAAACCCTGCCAGTCTCCCAGTCACTAGAAACAGAAGTGCTACAGCTCCTCAGAGAGAAGGTGCCAAGAAGGTTCTACCAAGGGCAAACCACCCACGTTTTCCTCCTTCGTTGTCTTTTGGAAGCAGCCAAACTGTTCTGGCTGAAATGTTCTAATTTAAAAGGTAACTCAGGTCAGCCCTGGGCAAATCGCCTGCCTGTTTTAGAGAAAACACGCAGAAAATGGTGTTTTATGAATGGTAAGTGCTAAATTCCACTGTCCCCTTCATGATCTTCTTTCAGGAATTAAAAAAGAAAAAAATGTACAACATGACTGATTTGGGAGCTGAGAGTTGTATTTTTTTTTTGTTTTTCCTGTGGATGTTACTCAGGCTTCTCCATATTCCTCACATCTAATTTGGCAAAGGATATTTAGCCTCTTTGTCACCATTATGATTACTGCTGGAACAAACAGATTTACACAACAACACAGATAACTGCTTTGGCTTTTTTTTTCCAATAAAAAACAATTTATTTTTTTTTAAATAATAGACTTAGGAAAACAGAGCCCAACTAAATCATATTAAAAAGGGACATAGAGGACATACCATAAATTATGAGGTGCAGTTTGCAGCAGAACCTTGGAAAGAGTATTTATTTAATATAATAGTCCCTGGTAAGAATGAGAGGGAAACAACAAGCAACATCTGAACTCCAGCCAGTGTGTGCTTCGCTACATTCCCGTCCAGGCTGTGGAGCATCTCCCTTCCCATGAGAGGGCAGCAGCTGCCTGTGAGTGCTGCTGCTTCCCTCTACCATGGCTTGAAAGCTGGCATTGTAAAGTGGCTTATAAAGCTGCTTTCTAAGTAAAATAATTGTGGTTTAAGGATCACAATTTGTAGAATCTTCCATTCTCTACACTTAAATAAGTTTCACAGTGTCTGACTATGTGCTGTTTCTGTTGTATTTTTTACGATCTACACAATGATGCAGCATGACAGCAAGCTCCTTTGATGATGCCACAGACTAACTCATAATAATGTAGCTAAGGAATCCAGTTCAACACTTTACCAAATTACTAGGTGATAGAAGATGATCTGCCGGATTTGCTAAAGTTTAAAAGTATGTCTGTTGTTAAAAGAGTTCCATTGGTATGATGCACATATCCATGTTTTCCTTTAAATCATTTCAGGGAGGCACTAGAAATATGCAAGTGTAAGTCTGAACAAGCATCTTCCTGTTCAGTGCTCAAATAGCAGGACTCTGCTTGAAAAGAGTCCTCATAAAGATGTGATATAGCAAGAGCCTTAATCTAATTAGACGTGTGCCCAACACCAAACCTAACAAGAGGTTTTGTTGAGTTAGGATGAAGCTCACATTTTGGCATTGGTTGCCAACTAAGTTCAATGTTTTATTTAAATCTGACACTGTAAATTGTAAAATCAGCTCTCTGAATAAAAACCCCCCTATCTGCATAAACCCAAGAGAGACCACAGGGAGTAGCAGTACCTCTTTCACAGAAGGTTCCTGTCCAGCCCTCCGTGCAAGCGCAGGCTCCGCTGACGTGGTCGCAGGCAGCTCCATTCTGGCACTGACAGCTGTGCTCACAGCCCGGGCCAAAGCTTCCCTCAGGGCACCCTGCAGCACAGGAATCACAGCCACATGATGGGTTAATTCTGGAGTAGATCAGCAATAACTGGGGAATTTTTAGATATGTGGGAAATCTTACTATTTCCAAAAGAATCAAGACAATGGTAAGGGTTTAAAACCGAGGAGATTGAGTGTTCTTCTTGAGGTGCAGGTAAGTTGGGCTGTTTTTATCTATTTTAGAATAATGCCAAGGTGTTGAAAGACTAAATTCTGCACAAAAAATACTATCTATTTGGAAAGCCTATGACTTCACACGTTCTGCCTGATGACACTTTGCCCACTGGTCTAGAGTTACTTATGTGCACATCTCCTCTGGGACTTCATCAGCTGTGGGCGTAAAAGCTCCTCTGTTTACCTGCAAATCCTCTTTCCCCAGAAAGCTGGAGAAAATCTGAAATGTGGTGGTTCCCTTCCCTTTTGGAGAAAGCTCCAAACTGAATGCTGCACACATTACTTTCATGCTCTGCTTTGAAAAATTCAAGTGAAAACATTACATCTGGGGGACAGATTAACAATTACATTTCCACAGCAGTTAATGGAAGGAGTTATAAGATTTGCATGGTACTTACTATTGGAAGAAAGAAAACAGCATTTGAGAAAGAAAATAGTTTCTTCCAGGATTATAGGAAAATCAATTAAGAACAGGGCCAGTTGCCTAATTCACATTAGATATTTTGGACAGGCTGAAACACAGAGATATACTTGGCTAAACACAATATTACAGTGCCTCTACTCATGTTTGAAAGTCTTGTGAACATCCCTCTAAATGAATTATGTAGCTTATTGCCAGATCTCTTCTAGAAGCATATGATTTTAGTGTTTACATCAAAAAAGTGATTTTCAGGCAATCTGGAAAGAATCACAGAAAACAAGAAGGGTCCTCAAAGACCACTCTATATCTGGAATAAAGGGGTGGGTTTGGTGTTGCCTATTTGGTCCCACAGAGGGGCAGTAATCAGAGATGGTGTGAATTTGGGTGCTTCTGCAGCTTAGTGACTGCTAACTGGAGCCAATGCCTGTGTCTCTTACAGAGAAGTTGGGACAGGAGGCAGGAGAACAGCAAGGTACCTTTAGTATTTTTTTTTATTTCAAATAGTCACAACAATAGTCAAAACCAGGATGTTTTTTAAATATGGATATGTTTGAATGCATTTTTTGCACTTACAGGTTAAATTCAGTCCCCACATTTGCATCCCCTCCTATTCCCAAAGCTGCAGATGACTGGGCGTCCTGCCTCTCACACTAGTTTAACAAATAAACACATAGAAGTGCACTTGTGCCTTAAAAGCTTGATCCTTCACAGTGTTTAGTTTTCACTGGAAACTTCAGAGTTCAGAGAATCTATGCAAGGAAAATCTGATTGCAGTGCAGCAATAGGTGTGGGGCTCTCAGCAGAGCTTCCTTCAAACCAACTGTGTTTAGCCTGGAGCTGAGACTTTCAAGGTGATGGCAAGGGGTCAGTACATTTCACAAATGATTTTACAGTCCACATCACAGAGAATCTGCCCCTGCCCGAGCAGGCACAGGCTGCTGTGATGCATGTTGAGATCCAGCCACCCCTCCAGAGAATCTGTGCTTCTGCCAAGGGAAGGACCTCAATCTGCAGGGAACTCTCCAGAGATAAGATCTCATCTCCAAGGCAGAATAAAAATTTTAGGGAAGAATTATGGTTTTCATAATCTTGCACACACACACACACACACAGAGAAAGAGCAGGGTAAAAAGCAGATTGAATAAAACAGAAAACCCATAGACAGAACTTTAGGGACCGTCAGATGTTTTGTTAGTGGTGATGACTTCACTGATTCCCTGGCCAGTCAAGATTAGAATCAGCTATTTGGCCAGTTTCTGTCTGGAGAGATGCTATTTTGAGAGAGATCAAGAGCGAAAGAGAAGTGGAGCTGGCAGCTCTTTCTCTGGGAGCTGGTCTTCCCAACACATTGTCCTTCCACTCCCTGTGTGCCAACAGCAACAAGGGCTGCAAGATCAACTTTCCAGGCTTTTTGTCTTAGGTCACGGTGCCAGATTAATTGTTTTGACATTTCTGTGTGACACCAGCAGTTAATCCTGCCTACGCTGCTGAGAGCCTGGTAGCTACATCTGTGCTACTGCAAGACTGTTAAACAAATAGATAAAATGTTTATTTTATTTAACAACATCAATATAATCAATAATAATAATAGCAGCTCGACTATGCAACTTACTGCCACAAGATGAAGTGGATTCCAAAAGCTTGCATGGAATGAAAAAGAAATAGGGACATTAATAGAAAAAAAAAACAAGTTGTATTAAATATAGTGATATCACTTCTCTGTGAAGAAGCTCCTGAGTCACAAATTGATGAAACCTGGGGAGACATATCAGGAATTATCTATAATCCTGGTTTTATGCGCTTAAGGCATTTGCTATTGACCTCTGGTAGAGATGAAGGTGAAGGTCATGGGCCTCTGGTAAGACCATTACACATTTTTATTGTTAATAGACACAAGACCCTAAAACTTCCTGATTTTTCTTCTGTTACGTACATGGGAAGTATTTCTATATGACTGACCTTAAAAAGAGATTTATGAAGGAACAGTGCAGCCCTAAAACTGAATAAATAAAACCAATATGGAAACTTTTATGCCACAAACCAAATATACATCAATCCTATCCTCTCACACAAGGTCCTAACATTAAAAATAGCTGCTGAGCCCAAAACAAGTCTGAAAATGCCTTTTCTGGAATTCAAATTAGGGAAAGTATCTAACCCCGACAAAACCCAAGTGCTCTGTGACGCACTGCACAGATCGGAGGTGGTAACAGTCTGGAGGTCCTTCCTGCAGGGAATTAGCAGTAAAACATAATTTTTGCTGCTGGGGTTTGCAAATTCCACGTGTTGACAAAGTGGGCACTCACTGTGCTCACAGTGTGTCCCAGTGAATCCCGGCTCGCAGAGGCAGGAACCAGTGACAGGATCGCAGCTGCCGTCGCTGTTGTTGCAGGCACATGTGTTCTCACAGCCTGGTCCCCAATGGCCACTGCTGCAGGCTGCAATTTCAAATGGGATTTACATTGAGAATCACCTTCCAACACACCTAATATGTTATTTCACTCCTAAGTGAGAGAATAGAAAATGCGTGAAGTGGTACAGGATCTCCGGACTAAACTCTCAGCTGCAGCATGGGCAGAGATCAATGGAAATAAAGACCAGTTTTACTGAATTAAAGCTGAAAGTAGGCAGGTAGTATCCCATCCCCATAAAACTAATCATTCGTAGTAAATCCATACCAATCAATCCACAGTCACAAGCATATAATTTGATGGAAATAAAGTATCACCTATTGACTCACTTCGCAAAAATCTCCATAGCCAGAATAGTTAATGGGTAAAACGAGACAGATCTGGGAGCATCCTCCATGCTTTCCTCAAAATACCAGGAAGTGCAATATGGACACAGAGAAATTCCACAATGTTTGTTAAAGCAACTTACTGCTTTCATTCTAATATCACATAGCATTGATACGATTACAATTATGTACCACAGCATCTCCTTTCTTTCATGTAAGGATAAAGATGAAAGTGTCAATTAGGGCAACAAAAACCTGGTTTTGGAGTAAGGAACCTGTTTCATGTCTGGTCTGCAATAGCTGAAAGAGCTGCCTTACTGAGACATCTCTGCAAAACAACTTTTCTCAGATGTTATGCTGAATAGAAATAAAAGCTTTTCTTTGCCATGGTTTCTCCATCCTTCAGCCAGGGAGTCATGGAAAGCCATCTCAATGGCTCTACATGCTACGAGCTGGTTTGATTTTTAAAATATGCATATTGGTGGAAACCTCAGATTTTCCCAGCATTTTCTTCAGTACAGAGCCTGAGTAGTCAGGTCCAAAACTTACTGCTGTCAACATTGGCAATTAATTTAAATGATCTTATGTGTTTAAGAGCAAGTTTAGAAAGAGGTTTGTATTCTGTTGGCTTTTGCAAGAGGCATCACAATGAATGAAGTGGAAAAGATGTGTCACAGAAAAAGGAAGGAATCAAGAAGCATGGCTTCACGTTTATATGGTGCTATCCAAAAAGGGCAAATCTACTCTCTTACACAGCCACCAATATGGAGAGCGATGCTAAAGTCAACAGAAGGATGCTCTGCTCTTCCAGAGAACAGAATTTCTCAGAGCATTTATATTCCCAAGTTAAAAAGTGACCTTTAGACACACGATTCTACATGCCACTCACTTGTTGAATAAATCTCCCCCAAACAAAATGAAAAATGGAGAATTAATCTCAAAACTAATCTGTGCTGAAAATGAAAAACAAAACTGTCTGTCAGTCAAAAAGCTGACAGGACAGATGGTATTGGGCAAAGGGATCCATAGTGTTGAAATAAGAGCTTATATCAATACTTTGCGCTTCATCAGCCATCTATTTCAATGCTTTGAACCTGGATAATTAAGGATTATAACCACCCAGGCTGTGCAAACCCATAAACACACAATTTCAGAAGCAGTAAGATTAGCAAAAGTATATTAAAAATCTGTAACAGACTAAGAACAAACAGTGCTGGTTCTTCCATGTGCAGTTGATTCCCTGGGAGACACTGTGCACCCTGACTTGCAGTGTTTGCAGTCATGGCCAGTCCAGCCCGGGGGACACGAGCACTCTCCGGTGATGTGGTGACACTGAGCACTGCTGCCACAGCTGCACAGCAACAGCCACCTCGGTCCGTAGGAGCCATGAGGGCAGGCTGAGAACAGATAGACCTCACCTATGTCTTAACTCAGGCACATGCTTTAGCTGAATCCAAAAATCAAAATGGCAAGGTGAAAGAAATATCTGTAATTTGTACCCTGAGTGTCTGGGGCCAAGTCCTGTAACTGAAATAGCTTCAGTGACTTCTGGGTACTGGTGTGCATCAGGCTCGCTCAGAAGAGAAAAAAGTGCTGAGCAAACCTTCCTCAAAAGCCAATTTGCGACTACCAAGGATTAAAAACATGCCACCACGGAGGGCTTGCACAAAGCAGGGCTGTCCCTGAGAGCCTGTCTGTGCAGCATAACAGCAATAATCAAGCAGCCGTTGACACCCAGAGGCTGGGTGAGCAGCACAGACCAGTTGCTTGAGCTTATTCCCATGGTCTCTGGCTACAGGGATAGCACTGACACTACTTCTTCCTCACTATTATTTAATCCCAAATTATATACATTAAGAAGTGCTGCTGCAAACATAGCCCAAGGTGATGCTATACAGGCCAGCCGGTCAGCACCCCTTGCCAAACAGCAAGGATTACAATGCAAATGTTGTGGCTACTAAACATTTTATTGCTAAGTACAGATTGCCATAAATTAGGTCTAATGATAACATCCATTTGGGATGCAGTTTAGCTGGTCATCTGCATTTATCTGTAATCTCCCTGCAATGTCAGCCTGGGGGATTCCTGAAACTGAAGGGCACTTTGTCTTGGAGCAGCATGTCTCATCTCACAGAACAGCAAGAAGGTAGAAATCAAACCATAACCTGAATTTTCAATCTTTTCAATTTCTTTTCATGGGTAAGGCTGATGCAAGAACTTACAGTCAGAGCAGGATGCCCCAGTGTAGCCTGGGGGACAGTCACAGGCTCCAGTTTCTCTGTTGCACTGTCCCCCGTTGGTGCAGGGCTCGCAGGAGAACTGGCAGTCTGGTCCCCACCAGCCAGCTGGGCAATCTAGGGAAAAAAGCTCATGAAGTGTGCCCAGTGCCATTTTCTGTTTCAGGACATAGATTTGTGCTGTTACCTTGAAGAATTTAAAAATAATAGTAAAACTTAGCTGGATAAAGTATTGTTATGTTATTTCTACAGACCTACAGCCCTGTCACAGTAAACTGCAGCACATGAAAACACAGCTAAAGAGAGACCCAAAGGCTCTCTCCCAACTTTCATTGCAGTGTTTCTGTTTATTGGTTTGGTCTGTGATAGAGCAATGTCAGGAGTATTAGGATGTATTTGAAAAAATAATTATTGCACTCATCAAAAGGAATCTCCAGAGGATGGTAATCTGCAGGAGGGGAGAGCTCGTGTTGTATTTTTGCTGGGCTGAGTGGGGGTCAGATGGTCAAACAGCCCAGAGGGACTGGATATGAGGTGGAGCCCAAGTTTCTGTACTTCCTTCTTCCTCTGTGGAGAGAAGCCACAACCTGGGTCTATGCAGGTCAGATGCTCCTGAGGTGTGTGACAGACAAAGCTCTGCAAGTGGTCAAGGTGCATTCTGTGCCTCCTTAGTAGTTCAGTGTCCTTGAGAAATTTTACACCCCTTTACTTAATTACTCACAATAACATTCCCCTTTTTAATTCCTTCCTCTGCTCCAGGTCCTTCATATGCTGGTTGCACAATACCTGCTTTTGTCCAAGGACCTTCTACCATTCCTGTGTGCATATGGCAGCACAGTCCCAAGCTCTGCTCTGGGGTTCTGGGTTCCTACAATGCACCAACATCTCTAACCAACTTGTATAAATTCAGCTCAACATACAAATCACTGTGATTAACTGGAGCAGAGAGATGGGTGAGGGTAAATGATTCACACCCCCCCCCTTTACAAGTGATTCCACATGGTAGATGTCATGTTCTGCACCAAGACTGATCCTTTACCCATTCTGCAAATGAAGCACATTGCACTGCAGCAGTCTGGGTGGGAGACAGAGTAACTCCACTTCTCATTGTGTCTTCGAGGGCAAGGCATTCATTACCCTGGTCTGACACCTAACACACCTTGCTCACATGTGGCACCAGTCTTCCCAGCCGGACAAACACACTGCCCTGTCTTTGGATCACACGATGCTCCTCCACAGCTGCACCTCTGCCTGCAGCTCACCCCAAAGCTCCCAGGCTGACAAGCTGGACAAAAGAAACCCAAAGACATGGTTAGGAAGCATTTTGAAGATATTTGGAGGCACTACCACCACCAATTTTAAACTGAGCTGTGCTGGTAAAAGAGATCAATATTAGCATTAGTGTCTCAGCAGCTGGTGGTCTGTAATTAATTACAACAGAGCCCTGGAAAATTTGTGCCTGAAGCTTTAAAAGTAACTATAGTTACCTGGACAGATGTTAGTTTTGGTTACTGGTCTCAGGCTTGTGCCTCTACCTTTGCAAGCAGAGAGAGACAACAATTGCCAGGCTCCAAATATCAGTTTGGTTTCAGTGGGGAACTGCCAACTCGTATCAACAACAAATGCACTCTTTTATTTGCAACTTCTATATCTGGACATAAGTTTCCCAGGGAAACATGCAGTGAGTACCTACATAAGTGGCATTTTTCTCCATGAAACCCAGGTGGACAAGGATGTTTGCAGACTCCTGTCTCAGGATCACACGAAACATCAGGAGGACAGTTGCACCTCAGTTTGCAACCAGCCCCATAAAAGCCAGGTGTGCACTCTGGAAATGGAAGCAGACACAGAACATGTATAAGAAAAAGGAAGAGTTAAGAAACCTAAACAAAAACATCAGAAAACAATTTGGCAGAAACTTGCAGAAAATATATTAGAATGTGCATTTTAGAATTACATTTTAGAGGTGATAACAAATACTTAATAAACATTTTCATGGACATTTCAAAGGGGTTAATGCTTAAATTCCATCCAGAAACAGGGTGGCAGAATACTTTAGGATTTATTCAGTTACAGCCATTACAGAATTCTCTTCTTATATGTCTGTAGCTTCTGCTCTCTGCCTTGGTGCAAAGCCAGTGCTGGGCCAGGGATGCTCCCTGCCAGAACTGAGCCCATCACTAAGAAAGCTAAAAATATTAAATATTGTCACTATTGTTCTCCACCAACCCCCCCAGAACTAGTGACATAAATTCAACACATTCCTGCCTGCACAGAGAAGCATCTGAAGAGAGAATCTTTATTGCTTTACTCTGTTGCTGTCTGGAAAGGGCTACTGAGACATGCAAACATGAATGTGGAATACAATTCTCTTTGAACTACCCCCCAAAAAACTACAAAGAATAAGATGAATTCAAAGAGCTGCAAATCTGAAGGAAAAGCAGCATTACTAAATCCGTTTACAAATCACCCTGCTGCCATAAAACATGGGTTTTGACACTTATTTACTGTCTGTGTGGAAAAAGCAAAGAAAAATGAAAACTCCCACAATCTTCATTATTTAGGGCTGTATTAGAATTTGGGTTCTGTATTTCTGTTGTTATTTGGTCAGGTTAAAACTCCTGCATTCTTGAGCTATATTCCCCTTGATGTCCCTGTGCTAGCTGGGCTGAAAACCCACAGACTAAATAATTAGTGGAATATGAATGTATTAGCAGCAGCAGCCAAAGAAGCAGATGGCAGAAAGAACGAGAAATTACTAGGACAAAGGAATAAACAGATATGGGGAATCTGAATTTCTAGGATACCTCTGTGGCACTTTTTGCCATGATAGCCAGGCTTGCAGGTGCAGGTGCCATTCCTGACGTTGCATTCCAGTGTGTGCTCCTTCACACACTGACACTCCTCCGAGCAGCCCACTCCGAAGGCCCACCTGGGACAGGCTGCAGCCAGATGAAAAAGAATCATTAGCTCTGTAATTGTGCAGGAATTGTTTGAAATTGCACACTGCTGCAGAATGCAACTGCTGCAAGAAGCAAAACGTTCATTTCACTTTCAGCAAATGCATCCCCAATTCCTATGGCAGTGCCTGTTCATGTGTGGGTGGGTAAAAGAGAGTTTACATGATTCCTGTATTAAGTAATTCATTTCATGTCAAGCAATACATGGTGAATGCAAGAAACAGAAACATTTCAAAGAAAACTTAGGTTTCAGACTGAAAAAAGTATTTGGATGCATTCCAACGCAAAAGCTTTTATTAAAAACGCAACCAAACAAAAAAACATGAATGATTTTCAATCTTGCACAGATTTTATAAACAAAACTTGTAAGTACAAAGAAACTTGATCATCTGTTTTGTGATGTTTTTGGTTTAATTCTTTTTATTTCCATTTAACACTTCACCTTCATCCTGCCCCTGCTTCTCAGCTCCCAACTCCAGCTGAATTGACAACCACTAATCAGCTCCAACCAGACTTTGACCTTATCAATAACCCTAATGTTATCCTGCCCACCCCACCCCAACTCTACCTATAGTTCTCACCTTTGAGCATCAGTAAATCTCCGTCCTTATGGCAAAGATTAATTGCTAGAGGAAAAGAATAATGAAGTTTCTGGGGCATCCTGGCACATGTCAAAAGTCCTGTCCTACTACTCCCAGCCCATCACAGAATCCAAAGCCTCACTCAATTTTATCATAGAATAGTAGAATAGCTTGGCTGGGAGGGACCATAAAGACCATCTTGTTCCACCTCCTGCCATGCGCAGGGACACCCTCCACTATCCCAGGTTGCTCCAAGTCTCATCCAACCTGGCCTTGGACACTTCCAGGGATGGAGCAGCCACAGCTTCTATAGGCAACCTGTGCCAGAGCTGCACCACCCTTACAGTAAAGAATTTATTCTTAATGTCTAATCTAAACCTGTCCTCCTTCAGCTTAAAGGCTATTGTCCTGTCACTCTTTCCCCATGTAAAAAGTCACTCTCCCTTCTTTTTGCAAGCCTCCTTTACACGATATGGAATCCTTCAAGACTGTTATGTTGCGCATGCATTAAACAGATACAAAAAGTGCTGGGGACTTACTGAGGTGGCAGAAGCGCCCGTAGAGCCCGGGGTCACACAGGCAAGCACCATAGAGTCTGTGGCAGTAGCCCTTGTTGGCACAGTTGCACGGCTTGTTACAGTTCTTCCCAAAGAAACCCTTTGGGCAACCTTTGAAGGGCACAGACACAACAAGGCATCAGCTGCTAAGGGTTAGAGCCCCAACTCCAAACCTGTTTTCTTTCAGCTCATGCTACAGAAAGCCTGGGCTGTCTAGTGGCTGACCTGGGGCTCCATGCAGCCCAACCTCACCAGCCACTTGCTTTTTCTCATGCTCTGTTTTGCTCATTATTTAAAAAAAAAAGAAACACGGAGGAAGAAGTGGAGAGGCCTCAGGCCCAGATGGAGCCGTACCATCCTCGCAGAGCCTGCCATGCACTCCTGGTGGGCAGTGGCAGTGCCCCGTGCCGGGGTCACAGGAGCCTCCATTCTGGCACTTGCAGATGCTGGCACAGTCTCTGCCGTAGGTCCCGGGGGAACAAGCTGTGGAGAGAGCAGGAATGGTGAAGAGAGCAAGAAATCCACCCCCCCTTCTATACAAGAAGCAAAATAATACTTCAGTCTTCAAAACTGAGCAAGGAGAGAGCCCTTTTATCCAACGAGCTCTAAACAAAGTCATATTCTAAGGCAGTGCACATCCATCTTATATTTACTAGAACATTTCAAAGGACACTGGAATTAACCAAATTGTGAACTACTGCAATGTATCCACCCTGCCCCTGCACATGCTCCCCTCCCCACAGCTCAAAAACCATTGTCCGTCAAGTCCAAAGCTTAAAAACCAGGGCACAGGTTTGAATACTTGGAGATAAATATTTTAAACTTTTTTTCCCTCTCCCAAATACTGTTACAAAAATAACATTGTGTTTTTCAAATGTAGTTTCTGTAATTGCCCAGATGGTCAGGGCAGCAATGGATCCACAACAGCAAAAAACAAACTGCGAGTGAGGCCTCACTCCACTGTTTGCAGCCTGCACTGGCTGAGTGAATACAGCTGCTGGAGTGATCTGACTTAACTGACATTTTATCAATGTACATTAAGAAAGTTGATGTTTCACATCAATTTCCATTTGGCTTCTTTGGTGCGTTATTAGAGAAATTTAGCTCCAGTTTTTTCAACTGTTTTAGCTTACCCTAAACTCATGAACTGTGCTGTACATCAAAAAAGCAAGAGAAAAGAGTGAAAGCAGTCACATATGACTAATTCATGCAGATTAGATATTGTATTTATCACTATCAATGCCTACTTCACCAGACTGCAGGTTTGGCTCAATAACACAGTCCTAACCAAGTTCTTTAAATTCCAGAGGGGAATTCCACCAGATTACATGCATGGATATCTATTGTAAATATATACCAAAACCATTACTATTTATGAAATGAACTAAAGAATTTGGATCCTCCCTTGAAATTTTTATAATCTATCCTGAGCTACTAGAGCACCAGGAATAGAAGTAAGAATATGCTAACTTGATAGTTTGAACTGTTTTAGGCAGACTGGAAATGATAATTTTAATCCTCTCCATTCCTATTCTCTCAAATGTCCCCAGTGTTTACAAACCTAACCCACAAAAAATTTCCCAAAATTACTATAGGCAGACTGTTAGTTTCAATCACTTGCTGGATTTTCTGTATTTCTGTCCTTGTGATGATATCTCATAAACAGTCTTGATGGCAATTAACCTGAAGATTGCTGTCTACTGATGTCAAGTAATAAATTTTCATTGACTCTTTGTGTCACCAGTGACAGGATAGACTTTCTGAGTATGATGGTCCATCAAGTCACACACCATGAAATGGAGGGACCCATCTCAAAAGCTCAGGAAATCTAGTGTATGAAGTCTCAGACAAGCAAGAGACAAGTTTTGCCAAACTGCAGATGAAGAACAGCACATCAAGAAATCACCACTCTCTTTTCAGTTGATTTTGACATATACTTCTGAATAAGAAAGATCTTCTGCCAGGAAACAGGAATAAGAAGAGTGGAAAGCTATTATAAAGGGCACTGACTTGGCAAGAGAATTCTGAAAAATACAATTTCTCATATGAAAAATTAATCGTCTCAAGAAAATTATGCTAATAAGGAAAAGAATGATAAGGAAAAAAATGGAAAATATAAGAAAAAAAATTAAAAAGGCAATGTCTTGTGTTGCTATGATGGAAAATGTCTCTGTCCACCGAGATTGTCACACCAACTGCTGGGACAGACTTTCAAAAGTTAGCGAGGCAAATTGTGGAATGAAGCATGGATGGAAAACTTTGGCAGTTTTTAGCAGCACAGTGCATAGGAATGGACAGCAACAAATACTTATGAAGGGTATGAGTCTGTCCTGTCCTGCACTGGAGGGCAGGGACCTTACTGTTTGAGGGTTTGTATTGTGTACTGCAGTATCCCTTACAATTTCTATTGAATGTGCCCCAATACAATAAAATTTTGATGATGAGACAGCTGTGCTCCTTAGACAGCTTTACAACTTAGAAGTACAATAGGTTATTCCCATTTCCTACCTGCAGTGTCCCAGCAGGAGGACCAAGTCCCTACCTCTCACACCTTCTGTACTCACTCTCATTACAGATAATTCCAGTCCATCCAGGAGGGCAAACACAGCCACTGCTGTCACTGCCACACTGGCCCCCATTCAGACAGTCCTCACACCTCAGGCTGCAGTCATGGCCAAAAGTGTTATCAAGGCAAACTGAAATGAAAAAAATACAGGGGCCTTAGTGAGCAGCCAGACAAAATGCTTCTACACAAGCTCTTGCCTATTGTTAGGTTGCAAATACCACTGATTCAGCAAAAAAACTGGTCCAAAATAGAGATTCCTGAATTTTTCTCTTGGAATTTTTAATTCTAAGTAAAAGGAAAGCTGGGAGTTTACCTGGGACTTACTCCATTAAATTCTCTTGCAAAGAGCACTTCAAGCTACCTTCTAAAATCAAATATGTTGCCTTCAGAAAATGTGATTTTGCACCTAATGCTTGATAATATTGTATATAATTGAAAGCATTAGTTTGGAGAGACTGTCTTCTGCTTGCTAGGCTATGCCAGTTGTTCTACTGCAGTATGTTGCTCATTGATACTTTTAACAGCATAGTTTGAGTGTTATTTTAGGAAAACAAAGCAAAATACACATTTATCACTTTCTTTTTTCTTCATTGATATGAAAAGTTAGTTTATTTAGGGAACCTTTTATGAAAATGCATTCTCCTTCCCTTTCCCCACCTTCCTTTTCTCCCTTGCACCCTCATGGTCAGTTTATTGCTTTTGAGGCTTTATGACTGTGGCCGAAGGCTTTTTGGAAGGGAATTTTGAACAGCACTTGAGAGTGAGCTGGCAACTTATTTCAGCCTGCAGTAAGTCACAAGCTGGTTGCCTTCCACCATCAATTTTCTATGTGAGGCCAGATTTCCTCTAGGTCTGAGCACCCAACTATTCCCTTTTCTGTAGCTGACCAAATGCCCCAGCTTTCAGAGACATTCAGAATCCCAGTGATCCCACTGAGAATGGGTTACAAATTTATACTTCAGGAGAAGAACACAGATCACCATTAAAAACATCATACTTCCACGTTGAAAAGTCATTGGAGTTGTAGAAAATATTTAATTACTTACACCATCTTATTGATAAAACATGATATTTTTATAATGTAGATAGCAGCTGAAAAGTATGTCTGAAAGTATAGGCAATAAATTGTTATTTGGGAGGTAAAAGAACTTACTAAACCTTTTAAATTTCCATTTCTCCATCACCTTTCCATACAAACCACCACACGCTGCAAAGCCTCAGCCTTAGAAAAAGCGCAGCTGCTCAGCTATGACTGATAACACCCAAATTTCTGTGGCTAAGTATAAATAAAACATGCAAAAAGTGGTCAATAAATATTTGATTGTGGTTTCTAGGCCTGATAATTTTGCCTGTGGTTGTCTCATTTATCAGTTTCCCAATTTGTTATCGGCGTTGTTGAGTCCGGCTGGATGCTATATGATTGGGGGGGGGTGTCTTCACAGTTTTGTTCATAAAAATAAGTTAATTTTTTATTTAAGTCAAGACCAGATGCTGATTTCTGCCTGTAGGGCACAGTCCTCACATGAGTAATTAGAGCTTATATAAAAATCACAGAACACATATAGGAAAAACAAGAAATCTCACTCCTCTCTGGTGACCTGCCAGCACTCAGCGCAAAGCAAACACAGGGTTTCACCTCATCATACTTTTTAAGTGGTGAAGTTTTCACTTTAAGGTGGAAAGACTGAAGTCATGCAAGGCCCAGGTGGGGTGCAAAGGTGCTCTGCACCCACTCCTATTGACAGTGGGTGCTCCTGTGCTGTTTGCCACCACTTGAGCTGAGTCCTTGGCCAGCCTGAGCTCTATGTGGGTGGGTCTGTGCTTTTCCTTGAGAACATGCCTAAAGCATCAAGAGGGACCTAAATTTCCAGAGGGTTGTTTCTTCCAAAAACAAAAATGCAAATATCTTAAGCAAGAAAACCTTCAATTATTCTAAAAGGATTTGTAAACAGGGACATATACTGCCTCCACAGCTGCCTTTCCCAGCATCAGGAGGAGAACGTTTCCCAAAGGATTTTGTGCACTGCGGTAACCCACGCAATCCTCTCACCTCTGGGATGAAGAAATCTCTCTGGCTGTTGTCCCTGTGGGTCTGTGCAGACACCCTGTTTTCCAAGCAGCCTCCCAGTCCTTGCTTGTTGTGCCGCTCACCCTTCCCCTGCCTCACCCCGCATCTCTCCCCATTCCATTCAGGCGGCCTCCCAGTTCCTCTAATGTGTCCCATTTGGGATGGAACATATTGTAGTGCCTCATCCCTGCTGGCATGGAGACAGGCAGCAAGCAGGATTAATGCTCAAACCTCTTCTGCTTCTCCCGACACCTCAAGCCCGGCCAGCCCAGCACAACTCTCGCCCCAAATCCTCTTTCCAGGACCATTTTCTGTGGCATCTCAGAGTGATGCTTGGCACTCACCGACCCTGTGCACCAGGGTGAGCTCTCCTCGGGGGTCTTCATTCTCGTAGAGAGCACTGAGGGCGTAGTGGAGGAGCTGAGGGGGACCTCGGAAGTGCAGTCCTGGAGCTGCAGCAAACCCCGTTGTCTCCTCTGCATCCACCTCCTCTGCTGCTAGGGCTGACACAAACACAGGCCATCAGCACCTGAGTCTTCCTGCATAACACTTTCCTCTAATTTGTATTTTTTTTATTATTATGATATTATTATGATTATTTTATTATGATGTTGCTAGTAGGTTTTCCAGCAACACCCTTGTGCAGTCACAGTCCAGTAATTTTTTCACCTGGACTTAAAAAAAGAGTTTCTGCTATCCAAAAAAAGAGAAAAGGTAAAAAAAAACCCCTAAAACATTTCCCCCCTTTCTTCTGGAAATAAACTGTTCCTGGAGAATTAAAAAAAAAAACCTCAATGAGGAGATTAATTTTCCTCACTGGAAGTTTGGAATTATTTTTAGTTAATGAAGGTCATTACTCTCACTCGTTTTGGAGACGACAAATAGAGAGTGAGGCTGGTTGTGCAATTTATTTTCAGGAACACTAAAATTTGAGCCTTAAAATGATGGGAAAGCAGTTGGCTCTCCTTTTAGTGTTGGTTAAAGTATGAAACTCTGCCCAAAGTTTAGCAGGTGCTAAACTTGGTTATAAAACTGAGTTGCTCAGCTAAACTCTGTACTGGTTACATTGGCAGAAATCCATAGCCACACCACTGACTAATGCCATGGTTGATCAAAGCAGAATTTGGCTACCTTTTTATTTCCACAGGATGTTTAACTTCATCAAATAGTGCAAGAAAACTGTCAAAATAATATTTATTTCTAAAACACGAGCTTTAGGTTTTCAAACATGTCCAGGGGATTTAAGTGTTCATCGCCCATTAATCTTTGGCAAAATCCATTACTGGAGGATGAACTTGGATTCACGCAGTGCATGTAGTTCTACCTTGGCTGTGTTCAGAGGTGGCTCAAGTTGGGCTCCCAAAATCCCAGGATCTGTGAAAATTCCAGTTCCAAAATCACATTTTAAATACTTAATGCCCCTCAAGGTATAAAAATAACTCACCAACACAGGCCCATCTGTTATCACCAAGCCTATACCCCTCCTTACAGGCACACTTGTACGACCCCAAGGAATTAACACAGAAATGGTCACAGTTGCCATTATCCAGACGACATTCATCCACATCTAGAAAATCCAGATATAAACGGTGATTAGGTGCAAGTACCTCTGCTTGGAGAGCACATGCTGTGCACACGGTATTGGACAAATTATTCTGCACATTAAAAAACACAATTTTCTTCATCCTTTGGGGCTTCTGTTTCTCACTAGTATTGGAGATATGAAAACATTTCAGGGCAACATGGTGCAGATTATTACACTGATGTTTTTGTTTTGTGTGAAAACAGCTGCTTTAAGCTGTTAATCTCAGTTGATCCTTCAGTTATTTTGAGGGCTCTTCTTTTGTAGAAGGAGTCTTTAACACATGTCAATATACAGTGTCCATGGAGAGAGGACAAAAAGTTCCTCTCTGATGGCTTGTCTTCCGTATCCCCTCTTCTCCATGATGGATGCTGGGTTATTCCTGCTTCCAGCCTCACAAGGTGGAAATTACACATTTGTAAAACCTTATCAGCAAAGCTGGCAGAGGGTCAGTAATTCTGTCAATTAGGGCAATGCCCACAGAGCCCTGCAACAGACTTGGACAGCATTTCTTCTACCCTGTGTTTAGTTAGACTGAGACACATGTACCAAAGGATTTTTGACAAGGACATGGAATGATATAGGACAGGTGGGAATTTCTAGTGGAAGGTGGGTGGGAATGAGGCGATCTTTATGGTCAGTTCTAACCCAGACCATCCCATGACGCTGTGACTCACCGTCGCAGGCACAGCCGTCAGCGTTGAGCTGGAACCCCCCTTTGCAGGCACACTCGTAGCCCCCCGCGTAGTTGATGCAGAACTGGGAGCAGCAGGACTCTCCGGTCTCACACTCGTCCACCTCTGCAAGGAAGGGGCAGCACGTTCAGTCCTTGCACACAGCCTGAGCTGCTGCCACAGTTCTGCTCGTAGCTGTTGTGCTTCAGCACATGCTTTTTTACGTCTTCCTCTCCCTTTAGCCACATAAAACACCACCTGAATCCTGACGGCATCTGTATTCTACCTTCTTACATAGGAGACAGTTCTCTCCATGTCCAGGAAGGGGCATCTTCTCCACAAGTCTTAGCTGCCACTAGGTGATTTACAAAACACCAGCTGGTCTCACTGGTGACCAGTGATAGGACCCAAGGGAATAGCATGGAGCTGGAACAGCATGTCAGGGGAGGTTTAGGTTGGATATTAGGAAAAGGTTCTTCCCCAAGAGTGTGTTTGGGCTCTGGAACATGCTTCCCAGGGCAGTAGTCATGGCCCTGAGCCTGACAGAGCTCAAAAAGTGTTTGGACAATGCTCTCAGGCACACAGAGAGATCCTTGGGATGTTCCTGTGCAGGGCCAGGAATTGGACTTGGTCCTTGTGGGTCCCTTCCAACTCAGGATGCTACATGATTCTATAAAAAGACAACAACTAGCAATCACCAACCCTCAAATACCTGCTATTTAACAGTAACCTACATTTAACCACTTGGACTTCTTTACATTCAGCCTTCTTCAGTGCAAACTAACAGTGAAACAAAGCTCTGACCCAATAAGGCTTTTGCTGGACATCAGCAGCCTAGTAGGTGCAATTGTAGTTTTTGGTAACTATTGCCTTATCCTGCTCTGTGTTCATCCAGAAATTGGTATCATCAACACCACTGTTCTGGCGATTAGATACAAGAACTGAGCTGCTATTTTTGCACTGCAGGCTCCTGGCTGCTGTCAGCCCATGCAGGCTGCTGAGCAGGTCAATGGCCATCCAAGGGCCACCTTGTCAATGCTGAGTCTGCAAAATGCTTCTGAATGTTGCCGAGTTGAGCAGGTGCAGATGGGAAAGGTCAGTGTCTCAATTAACCTTGGAAGGAGCACTAACTTTATGAGGAAACACAGACAGGAGAAAGAAAATGTAATTAATCAATTGAGGTGAGGAGGTCAGTGTGGAAATGATTAATGCAGGTTATTTGAATGCAGTGTTTTCCAGAAATGTCACAAGCTGAGCTGCCCTGCAGGACATCAGGCGATGCTTTCCTGTGGGATCCAGCAACAGCCCCTGGTTTGTGTAGGAACGTGAAATATGTATACAACAAAAAAGAGAATTTTGCTGTTAAGAACAAATTTTCCTGTCCTCAGCCTTGCCAAACCCTTCCCTTGTGCTCTCCCTTCACTTACTGTGTCTGGAGCAACTGTTTCCCTCTGAAATCCCCATCAGCAGGTCGCTGAGTTGGGATGTGGGCAGGAGGCTACTCTGCCTCCTGTCAGCCATACACAGACAAGACTGTTTAACTGTTTAAGCTCTGGCCTCCTAGACCTCTTTTTATTTTGTTTTTTAAGCTCCATCACCACATGCCCTTGCAGACCTTGGTGCTTCCCTCCTCTCCTGCTCCTCTCCTCTCTCTTGCACTTGGTTTTTTTCCTTGCAAGACTCATTTTGTCTGTAATGCCTCCCACACTCACCAGTGCTCCCATTCTCTCTCTCTCCTCATCTCCTCATGTCTTACTGCATGCTTTGTGATGCCTTCTCCTTTTTGCCCCCCTCTCTTCTTGGCTATTCTTAAAAGCTTTAATGGCTTAGTGACAGCAAGTCAGATTCAGAATGAGATACAGTTTGCACAGCAAAAGACACAAACAAAAAACCCGAAAATCACATAGTAAAATTGCTTAAAACATGAATGAATTTCTAAGCCCTCTTCCTGAAATAAACCCAAATCTAACTCTATTGCTTTCACTTCCCAAGTGAGACTTCTCACAGCTAGAAGCACAATCTCATCACTGAGCAAATCTAATGGAAATACAGCAACCCCCATAATACAAAGTGAGGTTTGTGCATGAAACCTCAGAGCAGCTGTGCCACTGCTCCCAGCCACAGTTGACCTCTTCCCAGCTACCGGCCGAGAAGGAAAGGAAAATGAAGTCAGGCCAGTGATACTTGGGCTGCCCACAGAGAGATGACAGCTGAAGATGCACCAGTGCCATCTTCCATTTGGGAGGCAGAACTCCTTCCCCTTCTTAGTGAACAATCTCAGTGAACACGCAGAGTGAGGTGAGCTGGAGCAGTGCTGAGGAAGCACCAGAGGATGGCATCAATTAACACTTCTAGAAGAAGGGAAGGGACGGGAAGGTATTTCCCTGACCCCTTTCATAGAGTGCCCCACACCTCCCTCCTGCATGGGTTACCCGAGCAGGTCTGTCCATCCATCCCGAGGCGATAGCCATCATCGCAGAAGCAGCGGGGCCCCGCGGTCGTATGCTTGCAGTGGTGGGAGCAGCCCCCATTGCTGGACTGGCAGCTATCCACAATTTCCATCTCGATGCCTTGAGGAGAAATAAATCAAAAGGATGTTAAAAAGCAAGCCCAGGGGAAAGTCACTGGAGAATCAGCCTTCAGCAGCCATGAGCTGTACATGGGAATATAAACTCAGCTCCCACACACACCCCAGAAGAGCACGCTATGGAGTCACTGAGCTCCGGTTGTTTGTCTCCGTGTGTCATAACAGTGGATTCACTTGACTTCAGCTAGCTCAGTGTTCTACCAGCCTGCCTGCTACAGGAGCCTTCACAGGTTTCCTCAGATTTATGCTTTATTTGGCCACAACCCTTGCCCTGGAGGAGGAAAAGAACCTTCAGAGGAGCCCAGGTAGTCCACCTCAACCCAGCCCGTGTATACTTTCCAGAGAATAGCTTTTAGTTTTTTTGTGGGAATGGCAAAGAGTTGGATTCTAAAACATTCACCAAACACAAACGCATTAAAACTTCCATAGCAGAGTCCTGCTGGTGAAACAAATACCCAGCCACAACACAAAACAATCCACAGGTTTTTACCCTCAGATATGCTTTCTAGGGACACAGGGCAGAGACTTTGTCCCTTGCAGCTAAGACAGGGTGGTACAATGCCATTGCCGTTTCCCTTCACCCTGACAGTTTCCCACATCCTCCTATACATGGCTGTGCTGGACAGTCCTCACAACCTGCTAGCTATATCCAGTGGGAACCCTCTAAAGAAAAGGGAGCACCTGGCCACCTCATTCCCACCCAGGTACTCCATAAGATGATTTCTTCAGGATTAAAAGAAACTATAGGGTCATTTATAAAGTTTCTCTTGAAGGACTAGCTGGATTGTCTTGTTTCAGGGCTATTCAGAGAGGGATTAATTTGTCATACTATGTAGCTGAGAAACACCTTTCCTAAAGAAGCCACTGTACTTCCAGAAACACCCCAGCTCAGAGTGGTGGCCATCAGATCTGGCACAGAATTATCCCAGGCACATCTGTGTCTGTGGCTCTGGTCCTACCTTTCTTTGTGCTCCCAGGGAGCGACCTGTTTGCCAACAAGAAATGCAAGTCTAGCTGGAAGAGGGTATAAATTAGGAGAATAAATATTGAGGGCTACATCTCATGCATAGTATGATTATTTGCACGAGGGATAAGAAATCCTGTCTCCTGTCCAGTACATTAAGCTGGGATTTAGAAAACCCAGCGATTAAATGCAGAATCTGACTTTATACACAACCTTCATAATTTACTTTGTCTCAGTTCTTCATCAGTAAAACTGGAATAAAAGCTCTTCCCCAAGCCACTGGGGAAATGAAAGAATAAACAAAGATTGTAAATTGCTCAAACACTGGGATAATCCTGATCATAAATATATGCAGAATGTTTTTATTTTTATTGTTTGTTCTGCAATATTGTACATGAGGCACAGAGAATCACCATCCCCCGAGATCTGCTGAACATCCAGAAAATATATTATCAGAAAACCACAATGAAATCTAAGTGGTCTAAACCTCTTTTTTATGCCTATAACAGTACATTTCATATTTACGTATTAATCACATTTCCTCTGCCATTGCACCACTCACAGTTTCCCATCACCTATGAAATAACTCTCCAGAATGTCTCTCACATAATTGGTTTTTGTTTTTAATGTATGCTAATGCTTTGAAACTGAATTTCATCCTTAATAAGTATTTCTTACACACGCATTCTTAAATAAAGCACTCATTCTCTGGCATGCAGCATATTTTCCTAAGGAAACTCTGCTGAAAGGTCTTGCACAGCATTATTAGATTGAATGATCTTTGCCCACCTCTTTGCTAAAACAGGTCATGCTTTTGTCTGCATTCCAGTGAGCTTATGTTAGGTCCATAATAACCCCAACTCTTACACATCACCTCCTTTATTAATCTAAGTTTGCCCTCAAGGACAGTCCAGGGATCACCTATCAACTAAAAGTGCTGGGAGTCAACCCCCCTTCCCAGAAAAGCAGTGTTGATCAAGAAACCCTGCTGGCAAAAGGCAAGTATGTGAGAGAAGAAAGCAGGGATCACTTTAGTTCAGAAAATTCTAGTCGTTCAACTATTTTTTCATCCCCTAGCTTTTTTTCCCTTTTTTGAAAGCATCCTCTTAATAGTGTCAATAATGTCACAAGAAATATAAGCAAACCCAGCTAGGTAAAGACAAGAGCAGAACTTCATTTTGGTTTCCTCTTGCATCAGGTCTGTAAGAAAACTGAGAGGAGGAGGGCAGGAAGCATTTCATAGAACAGCAATATTCTGGTAGCTCTGACACAGAATTCACCAGACTCTGAAGATAAACCAACAGGGCTATTTGCTCTTTGAAATGCAGTAATTAAGGTCTGTGAACACAGGCTTAGGAACATATCACCCTGCAAACCCAGAAGATGCAGCAGCAGCAGATGAAGAAAATAGTATTAAGCCTGAGCTTTTGCATACGTTTATTTTGCCTGGGAATGCTGATCCCATCGAATTAAAAGCAAAGCATAGCAGTTTGCAGATAAAATAGGCTGAAGTGCACAGCTGTAAAGGTGTCACTTACGGTAGCACTGCTTTCCATCAGCCCCCAGCTCGAAGCCGGGATTACAGGCACAGGTGAAGGATCCCAGAGTGTTCACACAACGATGAGCACACCTGGCTCTGCCTTCTGTACACTCATCAATGTCTATGAAGCAGAGAGAAAGGCAAAGACATCCATTTGAATATTAAAATAAAACATAATATTGCTCTACATGGAAGCATGTCCAAACATCTGCTGAAAGGGATATCCTGATGTTAGTCTACAAAGGGCAGCAACTGATGAATCCAGGAACACTGAACTTACATTATACTCCACAACAATCTTTTTTTTCTAAACACAGTTGACCTTGAACTTCTCAGAGTGAATATTTACAATATAACACATTATATCTGCAGTATCAACCAAAGCAACATGTTTATCATTCCTGTAAAAAGAGTGATGGCAAAAGACACCACGTGAAGAACTCAGAAGAAAGTCCTAACTCCCAATACTCTGAAATTATTACCAGGTCCTCAATGCCATTATATTTAAACTAATGAAGTAGAAAATAGCTAATTATTTTCCAAATGTCAAATAATCTGTATTAAGTGGCGTCTGGGTTTCAGCAGGGAGAATGGAGACGGATCTTCTCCATCGCATCCCTGAATCATGCAGCTGTGCTCTAACCAGAGGAGCTTAACCCCACCTGGCAGAAAAGAAAAAGGTGCAGAGCTGTAGGTGAGGAGACTGTTCTTCCCCCACTGCTGCTGTGGAGCACAGCTGCACAAGACACCAACCCCTGTGCAAAGATTGTTATTACACACAGCAAACCCCTGACCCACCTCCACCTCCTTCTTGTTCTGACAGTTTCCTTGCAAAATACGAAATATTTATTGCACCAGTCCTGGGTCAGTGTCTTGTACACAAGAGGGAACATTCTAGTGTGTAGACCCTCACCTTTTATCCCAGCAATCCACTTCCTAATGGTGTTTTTCCTCTGTATGTGCTGTAACCAGTGCTGTACTTGTGCCCCTCATAGTTGAACACAAGTAGCCTGATGAATGCAATCAGGCTCCTTGCAAAGAGAGGCCCCAGGCAGTGCAAACACCACACACTGGCTCATGAAAATTTCAGGACAAATGACAGCTTCTCTGAAGCAGCCCTGTGAGCAGCTGCTGCTTAGAATTAAATCAGTTATTTCTCCTTTTTCTGTAACTGTCAGTTTTCAAGTAGAGTATGTTGGACAGTGCTGTAAATATTCTTTTCTTCTTTTAAAAAATAATTATAAAAAGTTGGAAGACTGATTAACAGCCACTATCCTGCACTTTCTTAAATACAGCTAAAGTATGACATTTCAGTTGCCCTCTTTCTCCTTCCAGCTCATTTTCCAGAGTCAAATATCAGCTTCAGTTTTGCAAAGGACAACGAAAAACTTCTAGGAGTAAAACCCAATAATTGTATATCCATGGTAAGACATGATGTTTAACAATTCAAAAGATTGTTGCCATTAGGTTGGGAGAAAATTTGTTCCAATATATAACACTGCAAGTTAACTCAGCGCTTTAGTTTATACATAAATTAACAGAATTGTCAGTGTGTATCTGAGATAAAATGAGTAACATGTTGACCATACTGTTAAACCCACTGCTGCTTCCATCTAACAATCATCAGTGAAGTGTCTAAAGTACTTGAAAATACTTTGTTTTTTCAGTAACTTACTCACGAGTAATCCCAATAAGAGGGGAATCACTGAGATGTGCCATGCTACCATAACAGGGCTTCCAGGCAACTGAGTAAAATACTCAGAAGAGGAAGCAAGTATTTTGCAAGGCACCCAGAACCCTTTATACGAGACAATAATTTAAATAGTGGCAAAATTTCAGCCAAATTTTTAAAAGGAAAAGTTTAAAATTAGTGTCTGAATATTTAGCTTGACCCTGACTTGACTTAAAATTCTGTGCACCAGAAAGTCCATAAATGCTTTTTACTTCATAAAAATGCTAAACAAGCTTCCAAGCATCACATTGGAAGAGAAAACCATGTATTTTGATCTCTAGTTCCCCTACCTTCTGGGTCAGAAATGCTACAGATCCTTTTAACAATCCCAGACTAAATACATGACTTTGGAATTCAACTTTTTGAGCTCCACTCTTTGGAAGTCTTACACATCACTATTTCTTCCTTCATGGTAGTTTCTTCATTAATATGGAAACAGTTCTCCTGCTAAAAAGCCCTTTGAATTCAAAATAGGTTTTCAGTGACCTGGTTCAGAGTGTTACTTGAACCAATTTTCCAGAGCTGTATCTGGGACATTATTTTAAAGGGACCCTACAAGAATAACACTTCAGCATCCACAAATCCAGTTGCTAGAAAGCATGACTTAGGAGATCACAAAGGAATTTTCATTACTAAAATAGTCTTGGGCTGACATGAACATCACAGAGAGAAAAGCTGTTTCAAAAAGCACAAATATATTGGTATAACATATTTCCACCCAAAGCTCAGTGAGCCAGAGCACTGATTAGTAACTTTCTTCACAATAAATAGTCCATAGTTTCTTACCTAAACAGGACTTTTTGTCTGCAGAAAGATAATGCCCTGGATGACACTCGCATTTTGCAATTCCTCTCTCATTTTGACAGATTTGTGAGCATCCTCCATTCCCATTTGTGCAGGGGTTTATTGCTGAAACCAATTAGAGCACACTGTCAACTGAAAGGTCACTTTTTGCCTGAAAATGGTCTTACCTGCCACCGTTACGATAAAGTAGCTGTAAGAGATTAGACTGGGGGAAAAAACTGACAGAATTTGGTGTACTGTAAAGCCGTTGTTTTTCTGGATGTTATTTCTTCTGTTGCTGGATAGCATTTTTCATAGAGCAGCAATGATGCTTTAAGCAGCAGGAAACTGAGCTTGTATTACACATTGGAAGCAGGACAAAAAAGTACATTTTATTCTTATTTTGCTGTACCTGAAGAGATTTCAAGAGTTCTCTAAACAACAGCAGTTAGTGCTCCAATATGTGTGAACCCATAAACACACACAATGGATATTTAAAACAATGAATATTTAAAAGGCTCTAGTGGAAATAAACACTGAAAAGCCCCCAAAGACATCCTTCAGTCTATAAACGTATGCCATTCATGTTGTACATCAAGGTTTTTTCCTTTTTTTGAACAACAACACCTTTTCAAGGATAAACAGTTCTAAGGGGCAAGTACTTAGAAACACTTTCATAAAGTGCCTACAGAAGTCTCCATCTCAAAGATTGCACTGAATTTTATGGGTTTATTTCTGGAACATCTACCTGCTGGAAGAATACTGAGGTATCCTTGGCACACACCAAAATAGGCCTACCCAGGCTGTTTAGACAGGCCTAATTTGGGTTGAGATCTGATATTCTGCACCAGGCTGAAGTTTTGGTTTGGAGCACTCAATACACCAATATGCTGGTGAATAACATTCTGTAGGTAAATCTGTAGGACACCTTTAAAATGTGTTCTCTAGAGCTCTGCTTAGTTTCAAATAAAACTTTTTAAAATGATGCCTATTTCCTTACAATTTGAGCTCTAATTCAGTTTCAGAATTTTACTAATTATTGTCTGATTTGAGACATATGACCAGTATTCCTCACTCTCCTCCAGCCCAACATCTCCTTCCCATGCTCTGTACAAGCCAATTTCTATCAAAGCCTCAGGAGGAAATTCCACATCAGTTCCACAGCACTGGCAGTGGAGTTTGTGTTTGAGGAACCCTGTGGAAGGAGTGAAGGAGTTTTGCTCTAGACCTTGCTGCTTTACTTTTCCAGTGTCTATCCACATATATGTAGCTATGCAGGAGAAGGGAATAGAAGAAAGACCTCTGCTTTCCATAGATACATTTAAATATGGGATAGGGTTTTTATTTTCTCCAGTTGTCACTTTTCTGTGTAGCCAAGTGGCATTTTGTTGCCACTGTTTGGCAAAGGAGAGTGTTGCCCCAGAACACCTCCAAAGTCTCTCCTGTCACCTCGTGTCATCTCAAGAACTCAACCATTCCAGTCTGCAAGGCTGAGTTTGACTTGACAGTATTTAAAAAAAAAAATTAAATAAAACCACTGTTAGGGATGTAGAACTGAAACTGGACTTCTGACACGATAGGTTGCAAACAGGTTTCCAAGGAACAGCAGTACTTTGTTGTACATGACACTTTCAAGGCTGACAACCTGGCTCTGCAGCCCGACAATTTGTGGTCTATAAAGGATTTAGCTCCAAGCAACAACTCACTCCTTGCTGATATGAAATATTGAGTTATTTGCCGATTCTTTTTCTATTTGGGTAAATTAAATGAAATCACTATCAAACAGCATCTGTTAAACCTGCATATTATAGAGGTTTTCAGAGCAGCTAGAGCTTTAATTTGAGAGTGATTATAGCAAAGAGTAGAACTTGTAATGCTCTATGACACGACAACAGGCAAACAACAAATTATATGGTAGATGTTAGTAAAACATAGTAATTTGAATGAAGAGAACAGCCTTGGAAGTCCTTAGCTGAGATAAAAGCTTGTAAAGGAAAGATGTTCAGGACATAAGGCAATCACTGACTGACTTGCTTTCCAGTGTCATATCTTTTTCCTGTAATAGGCAAGTTTCAGGAAAAGCTAGCAATGAATAATTATTGTTCTTTTTCCTACACATTTGGGTCTTTTTTTTCACGTAATAACTTTAGTAGAGAACAGATTCCGTCCTACAAGTTCTAATCCAAGCAGTTAAACACTATGGCAAAAAATTTACTGGAATGGTTTCATTTCCAAGATGTCCCAGGACACAGAATCATGGAATGGTTTGAGTTGGAAGGAATCTTAAAGATCTTTCATTCCAAACCCCTGCCATGGTCAGGGACACTTTCTACTAGATTAGGTTGCTCAAAGCCTCATTCAACCTGGTCTTGAACACTTCCAGGGATGGGGTAGCCACAGTTTCTCTGGGCAACCTTTTCCAGTGAACCTTGTGTGAAAAAGCTGTGGTGATTGCATTGATCTGGGACAGCAGAAATGTTCTTGGTAAAGTGAATGTGCCTTGCATGTTCTGTGGACCAATGCTATAAAGAACAGGGTCTCCAGACCTATTTGCTATAACCTCTAGAGCACCCAAAGAAAGAGAATTGGACCTTATAAAATTAACTTTCTTGTTCACAGCAATCATGACTTTATACTGGAGAAAATTTAAAGTGGTTAAGATTAAAATTGCTAGGCTTGAGTGTTTCTCTATAGCTTTTCAGGACTATGGGGTAGATCATTAGCTCCCAAGTAGTCCTTAGGAATGAATCCACACCTGCAGAGCAGCTATACCTGCTGTGGTAAATACTCTCATGACGTTGAACTTCCTCCATCCAAACCATGACTGCAGCAGCCACACTTTGTGGCTGGAAATTACAAGCAGCAAGGCTCACCTCCTCCCACTTTTTCTACTTAAAATATCTCTAATTGCCAACCCAAATGCATTCATGGCCACTTCAGCCTCATTCGCTCCTGTAAAAATCTTGTCCATTGGTTTAACTAGCACTTTTCTCTTGCAGGCATTCATTCACTAAGATCTTACTGGGGAAGGAACGTTCTACTTGCTTTTCATTTTGCCAGCTGAGCTCTACTTCAGAAATCCTCCTTCCTCTGAGCAGCTGTCCTTATTTATTTTGATTTACATGCCCTGAACACAGGTAAGCAGACACCCAGGCCAGCTCCAGGTAAGGTCTCACCCAACAGACAAGGCTGACCCTGATCCTTCTCCGCTCTTCAATAATTACTGGCTGGTGACAAACCACTGCCCTTGGTGAGTGGCTGACCCTCATCAGCCCCACGATGTGACAGAGTGAACATCAGTGGCAAAACCTCTCCCATTAGGGGTCCCAGCATGCTGGTTTGTCTGCTCAGCTGAACTAGTTGCTGAGATAGAGCATGAAGTGGCACATGGAGGTTTGAGCTGCTCTATGACTCAGGGACAACTTTAATCCCACCAGGCACTGCCACCATCAGACCCCACTGATCCAACCACTGTCCCACCACAACATAAAAAACACCAAAAACTTCTCTGTAGGTGTCTGCATGTGGCTTGGCCAAGGACATCTTGAGTGCCAGAGGCAGGGGAGGAGCCATGAGAGGTTTGGAAACAGGATGGAGAACATCAGAGGAAGGTCTCTGATGCCCTGTCTGCACTAAAGCTCCCCTTTTCCAACTCCTTCTGACAATCTCAGGGACAAAACATGGCCAGCCCATGAGAGATAGAGGCCAGCTGGGTATGGGTGCTCACTGAAGTGCAGCCTCTGAGGAGGGCAGGATCTGGGAGTCCAAAAGCAAAGGATGAGTGCTCAATGCACACAGCGGGAGCTGGAATCAAGCTGAACAGCAGGATTTACTTACACTTTATACACAGCATATAAAATCTCTGAGCAGAAGAGGAGCCATATGGAAACAGTTTTTTGACAGGAATTTTAGTGCAATAAATCCATAAATTTGGCCCTATCTTTCTCTGGCATATTCAGGGATGTATGTGTAAGCGCTTGTGTTGGGGAATGGGGGGGGGGGTTTGCCTTAAGAACTGCTGAATATGTTAAGATATATGAGAAAAGAAAAGCAACAATCAAACTCAAAGGTAGCATTGCTGTTGTGCTTGTGAGAGTGCTTAGAAACCTGAAAGGGAGGATGAATGAATCAGACAGTGAAAAGCCAAAAGCAGATAAAGAAAAGGCTTTACATAGAAGAAAAAGGTTATACAGGCCAACTCTATATACAACCTGATGAATAATAAACGTTACAATTAAAACATGAGTAAGTTCCTAACCTATGTCATCATTGTCAGTGTGCAACGAACATCCAGGGATCTACAAGGTCAAAATCTTATTTGAAGTTGTGATTTAATGTCCACTTCACACCTCAAATACACGTAATTTAAAAATCTTGTTAGTAAATGATTCCTAAAGCTGCTTTTGGCAATCAGGGGAAATAAGAATGAATACAGTGACCCAAAACACCATTCTGGGGTCTTTTAAACTGCCTTTACTGTGTCTCCAGCCAGGTAAAGCAGGACATACCTTCACAGGATTTGGCATCCCTCTTCAGCTGGTAGCCTGGCTGGCACTGGCACTTGTAGTGGTCTTTGAGCTGAACACAGTCTTGCTCACAGCCCCCGTTGTTAATGCTGCAGGAATTGAGGGCTGAAGCCAAGGAAGTGTTGAAGGAATGCATGTCAACAACCTGAGAAACTTATTTCCTCTTTTAAATACATAAATGACAGTAAAAATAGGCAAACCTTGCTGAACTACTTTCATAAATGCACCTGTCCCCATCCCCTGAGTGACTACCCTCCCTTGTTCACGGGGCTTGTCTGACACAGTGTCCCATGCCAGTGAAAGCCTGATTCCAGTGAGAGGCAGGTGAGATCTAAGGGTTGTAATGCTGACTGAAGCACAGCACCCTTTGATCTGACAGCACCAAAGCACTGACAATTCACTGAGGTAAGGAGGGGAGAAAAAGAGCAGCCCCACTGGCACTTGCCCATTGATTGTTTTTTTCTCTCCTTGCTTTCACTGATTAAAAATAATAATAATTGTCTTTCAGGCTGACTTCCTCAGCCTTGTACATAGGAAAATGCAAATGACAGGAGTCACAACCTCCACAGGACAGGCTTACAAAGCAAACCACAGGAACAGAAGGTCTTCGGTATGTCTCTAGAGATGCCACTTCTTTCACCCAAGCAAATTAATATTCTTTTTTGTTCAACACATATCCCCAGCCTCTGGAGAAACATTTTTCCTCCTGCCAAAATATGTTAACACACACCCACACCTATTCACACGCTGCATGTAAAAATAAGAGTGATGGTTTGAAGCTGCTATTGTGCTGTATGGATGGAAGTGTGAATGTGTGCATGGCTGCATTTATATATATTTTAACAGCAGGAATGTAGTATGTGGAGATTTAAATCAGATATTAGGAAGAAGTTCTTGACTCTGAGCGTGGTGAAGTGCTGGTACAGTTTGCCTGGAAAACCTGTGGCTGCCCCATCCATGGAAGTGTTCAGGGCCAGTTCCAATGGGGCTTGGGACAATTTGGAATGATGGAAGGTGTCCCTGTCCATGGCACGGGGGTGGAACAAGATGATCTTTAAGGTGCCTTCCAACCCAAACCATTCTGTGATTCTATGCTCTCTATGATTCTGTGTTCTCCATGAACAGCTGAAAACACTGTCTAATTGTTCTTGGAAGGCACCAAACTCTGAACCCAATCAAGTCAGTGAAGAGCTTTGATATTTATTTTAGGAATATTCATATTAATCTGTAATTCATTTATCTGTAGTAGACATTAGCAAACACTAGGTGCAAAACCTGCTGCAGGGTTTGTTTCACCCTATGCCACCAATTAGCAAATAGTGAGTTTGTGCAGTCAAGCATGTGTTAAAAAAGCAAAAAGAAAAGCAATTTTTTACATTCTTGTGTATGCATACACAGCAGAAGGCAGGAGGCACCTCACTGCACAAGGATCTGACCCTGACTTTTGATCTCCACCTGCCCCGTTAGCAATGGAACTTGAAAGTAGCTCCATTTCTACATGGGAGAATGAATACAGCAGACCCCATACATGCTGAGCTTCCAGCTTCCTGCACATTTGTATCCAAAGACCTGTTTTTCAGCAATATTCAAATAAGATGAAAAACATCTTAAAACCAAGTGACAGAATATATATCTCGTTTTTTAAAAAGTGCCATTTTCTCACTCCCTTCCTGGGTATAAGCCAATTTGGATGCAAGAGGAGATAAGCAGAAACCTGTCGTGATGAGAATTTTGGAGGCTTCGAAGGCAGAAGGGGGCAGGTGTGAAGTCCTGTGCTGAAGGCTTGTGCAGGTGGGGTGTGCATTCCAGTCCAGCGTGGGGCTCTGCCAGTGGCTGGGCAGCCCGGGCTTCCTCCGGAGCAGCCAGAGAAGGTTTATCACAGCTGTTGCCAAGACATCATGCTGGATACATGAGACGAAGTGCCAGACTGAAGGAGAAAAGCCTCTGGGGACAGAACAGGATGGATTGTTCTTGTGCTGCCAGGCATGAGCCAGTCTTTGATCAGCAAAAGGGAGAGACTTGGCACGTCATGAGTCTAATTCCACCTGTGGCAAAGGGGCTTGTGGCTGGAGGTCTGAGCACCTCCATAGGGTCCAGGCAGAAATATGGGATGCTCTCTGTTTTTAAGGACTTACTTCTGAAGTTTAGTGGAAAACCAGCCCCCGAACAGGAACGGTGGCAGAAGAATGGCTGCGGCCCTTTGCCATGTCTGGGGATGCTGAGGAAAGGATGCAGCACAGCAGGAAGGGGAAAAGAGGTTGGAGGCATCATGCAGGAAAGACGAGGATCACAGGATCACAGAATCATAGAAAGATTTGGGTTGAAAGGGACCTTAAAGACCATCTTGTTCCAAACCCCCGCCTGCACCCCCCACCATGGGCAAGGACACTTTCCACTAGACCAGGTTGCTGCAAACCCTGTCAGAACTGGCCTCAAACACTTTCAGGGATGGGGCAGCCACAGCTTCTCTGGGCAACAAGTGCCAGGGTGTCACCATCCTCAGAGTCAAGAGTTTCTTCCTAATATCTAATCTCACCCTACTCTCTATTAGTTTGAAGCCCTTTCCCCTTGTCCTGTCACTACATGTCCTCATAAAAAATCCCTCTCCAGCTCTTGTAGGCCTGGTTTGCTGATAGTTGAGAAATATACATTTCTCAACCCATTACTGTTTAGAATAATGCTCATATTTTTCCAAAGAGCTGAGTCTGAAGCCATAGTTAGATGCATGTATAGCAACCATGGGGTTAGAATGTAAAATCTCTGCAAGACTGTTTTCCATCACCTTAAAACAAACTTTAGCAATGTAAGAAATGTAACTTCAGATACACAGTTATTTTTATATAAATATTATACTTTTATTTATGTGAAGAAACAGATTATAGAGTTGTAGAGATGCTTGCTTTGTTACTTCCTCTATTAAGAACCTTAGTGTGCTAAATTCACCATAAAAACCTGTATCTCAACGTAACGCAGACCTCAAAGATAACAGCTGGCACTAGAGATAAATCGCGGTCTAATGGTTGTGCTCTGCTTTCACTTCTAGGAGTTCAAACAGGAATAAATTCCAGTGAAGACAATGAATCTGCAACAATCCAAAATCACAGCCCAATACTACAATAAACACGTTCTTTCTGAGTTTCAGCTCTTCAGATACCAGTTGGTTAAACTCCAATGAAGTAAAAAACATTGCAATAACATAATCAAGACATTATGAACAAAACAAACAAAAAATTGGACAGCATTACCGTTGTTTATTCTAATTTTACCTAATTTGTAGTGAATATTTGGTCTGGCACATATATCTAAAAATGAATTCAACAGTGAGCAAATTTTGTGGGACCAAAAAGCTAAAGAAAGAAAAGGAGCATGGAAAAAGATGGGATGCTGGCAGGGCACAAAGTATCAGATGTCATCAAAGGATTCAAGAATGAAGTATTTTACTTTCACACACTAGTTATCACTGAATAAAGCAACGCATTTTAGAGGTTCTTTGTCTTAGAATACAAGTAGAAGTTTCTAATGAGGGCAGGAGGAATGACAAACAAACAGACTTTGTCAATCTGTGTATTTTGAGGCTCTTAATGGCAGTGAAGGGATGGACCACCAGCAACTAACTAGTCAGGATCCCAAATACCCTGTGATGATGGGGCAGCAGGACTGACTTGCTGGAAAGAGCTTGTGACAGAAGTTCAGTAATATTCCATGGATCACGTGAGAAAGTACTTATTCCTGGTTTTTGACTTTTCAGATGTAGGATGAATTTCTTATAAGATGATAGATCCACTTCCTTATGTATGGGAGACTTCCAAGCCATCCAGGCTGCAAAATCTGCTTCGCCTCAAATGATTTTGGCACTTTTGCTCCCAGAAACATAGGGTTGCCAAAAAAAGAAAAAGACGTGGAAAGAATGAACATAACAGAAATCTGGGCTGGGTTCATCTGAAAAGCCTGTCTAAAGGGATGCTTGTTTCTTATTTCTGCAGCTGAGATAATCACCTTCCATAAACAGCTCAGTGCCAGAACAGTCCCTTTTTATTCTCAGCATGTGGGAGAGATCGTTACACCCTCTAAAGTATCCATGGAAGAAATACTATTGCTAATCCAAGCCCTATTTGAAATGCTACATGTTCTGTTTAGCTGCACCAGGTCAAAAGAGAGGTGCATTATTTGGTTTACTTCTCGATCGGATGAGTGATGAAGCCTTAATGTGCAGCAGAAGAGACAAACTCTCCATCCTCAACAAGCAGCTAGTGCCCAAATTCTGATTCTAGGCACTCCTTGACTACTGGTTTATACAAAACGCTTCTCTTTGTTCTCATCAATTAGTAACTGACTTGTGCTTCAACGCATGAGAGCTTATTATATCCATTTATTTTGGTGTCTTGCCTAAGCAGCTGAAATAGAACTCAATATCCTCAGTCAGTATTGTGTATATCCATTATCATGATAGCAGCTCTCTCTGAAACTTACTCCTGTCTCTCATTTTAGGATTTATTTCTCTTTCTCCTTGATAATTTCTGAGAGATTGCAAACAGAGATGAACATTGTATGAAGTATTCTTAATAATTTCTTAAGAATACTTACATTTGTGAAATGAAAACTTGTTCTCTTACGCTGTTCATAGCTTAGACAACTCCAAACTGAGCTTCTTGAGAAAACTTTACTAAGCTATGTCCACAGAAAGTGTTACACATTGCAAAGGCAAATTAATTTCATTGCCATAATACCTATTTCTTATATTTACCATTCAGTTCTCTTGCTCTTTTTCCCCAAAGTCACTTTAGGTTTTTGGTTTGGTTTGTTGCTTGGTTTTGTTTTGTTTTTTAAATTCTCTCTGCACCACAGCTGAAAATGAGACACTTCAGAGGGAGTAATGTAACACAAATGTCACATCTTTTACTTCTAGGTCTTCTGTGGTCAGATCTTATCAGAGATAGATTAATTTCTCCAATTTAATTCACAGAAAAATACTACTGTTTCTAGTTAAATATGAACCACTCTGCTTTTATGTTTTGTTTTTTTTTTTCTCACACTATGGTTTCTTTACCCATTTCTTCTCTAAAGAAAATAATCAAGAAAAGATTGAGATTTTAAAATATTTTTTAATTGCAGTTAATTACCAAAACACGGAAAGTCTCTGAATATGACAAACCCAACAAACCTAAAAGGGGTAAGTGTTTAAATAAAAAAAAACATTATTCCCGCAGCTTGACCACAGGTACCACCTGTGTTCTAGTTGCATCAGTGAATGTATTGCTGTGATAATACCAGGAATGACTGATGACATCCTTGGCTGACGTTAAGCACAACCAAGGGACTTTGTGCAAGAACTCAGACAATTATCAAACTGTGACTGAACTTATTCTGCAGATGTGATCTGACTGTACTTGACTGTTCTTCTCATATTACCTCAAATCAGGATTAAAAATTTAAACAAATTATGACCTTTTCTTCTTCCCAGATGAAAGAACATTTTAATCCTTTTTGCAGAATTCAGCAATCTGACTTTTGCACTGATTTAAATGCCATACAAAGACTATATATTTTATATTATTATTTTTAGCAGCATGCAGAATTAACTCTGTTAGGTCTTGTTTCAAAGCTGAGAGCCCAACCTAAGAAATACAGGATTTGTTTTTAATGTCAGAGCTGCTAATCCTCTCCACACAAACAGGCATCATGTCACGGGTTCAACTGCCGAGTTCTGTAGTGCTCTCATTAACGTGAGCATACACAGCGAAACTCCATACTGTAAATCACAGAACCATTTAGGTTGGAAAAGACCTCTAAAATCATTGAGTCCCAGGACAGTGCTGGAACATGCAGGGAGATGTGCCACAAAGAAAAATGCTCAGAATTCAAAAAATGTTTAAATTCCATTTGAATGTCATTTGAAATTTGACATTGCATTTAAATGTAATTTGAAATGAAGTCCCCCTATTTCTTTAATGCCTATTGCAAAACAGAAGGAATTTTCACAAACATGTGACACCATCACTGCTTTGTTCACACACAAAAAAAAAGAAAAAAAAAAACAAACAAAAAAGGAGTAAATTTGGCAATACCTGAATTCCCGCAAGCTGGAATGGATAATGATATCCTTTGTGAATTAGTCAAAACTTAAGACTGGAGGAGTCTACAAACCTTTGCACTTAGACAAAGACAGGTTTAGCAGAAAAGAACATGTATTGGAAGTATGTGAAGTGCTTGTTAATGCTTCCTTACCGATGCAAGTGCGGCCGTCAGTGTGGAGCCTGTATCCCGCCCGGCACTGGCAGTGGAAGGAGCTGGGAGTGTTGACACAGCCTTGCTGGCAGCCACCGTTCACCACTGCACACTCATCGACGTCTGGAGAAGGAAGGGAAATGGTGAGGAAGGATTGCAAGGGAGCCCCAGCACAGACGCATCCTGGTTCTCCTGGATGGCACACGGCTCATACATAATGCAACCCCTGCACTGGGGCTGGGTTGTTGTTTACTTTATTTCAGTTCTGCAAACAGAGCAAAGAAAATCGGATTTTTATGGTATTTTTTCAAGTTCCCGCAGGCACTTCCTCTGTAGTCTCTACTTCTGAAGCTCTTGTTAATTAGAGTGGTTTGTGGCATAGCTGTTTCCTTGGGGCCAAGAGAAAAACACAGGTAAAGAATTAGGGTTAGATAACACATCTGAGCCTGTACGTACTGCTGGTCAAATGTTTGGCTTTTGTAAAAATTTGCTGTATGAGGATTTCATTTTGCATCAGGCCTTTAATCCTATTAACTTTTGAGGGTACAAGCACATACAACTGTCATAAATGGAACACATTATGTAATGGAACACCATTACATTTTTCAACCATGGAAAGCAGAGAGAGCTTAAAAAGCATATTTTAAAAGAATGAGGATTTCGTGCCACATTTTCTGTGACTCTTTTCATAGAATCATGGAACGGTTTGGGTTGGAAGGGACCTTAAAGATTATCTCATTACAACTCCCTGCCATGGGCAGGGACACCTTCCACTAGACCAGGTTATTTCAAGCCTCATCCAGCCCGGCCCTGAACACTGTGAGGGATAGGGTAGAACATTGCCCCTTGCTCTTCCTTGCGTTCACCTGAACTTCCCAGAGCATCTTCTCAGATAACGTTCCAGAAAAATGACGCGAGTTCCTGTTGATACCTTTTGCGAAGGTAAGTAGTTATCATTTCACATTTCATATTTTAGGGGATTACATTCACTCAAATGAAGAGGAAAACAAACATTAAACCACCTTGAGAACACTGCTGTAATGTTTCCTCTGAAAATGACAGACAATGATGGACAAAGATCAAGAACAGTTTAAATAAACAGGTGAAGGTCTAAAACAGATCCACAAACCCCAGTTTCTGAAAGTACCACATAAGCACTTTTTTGCACCTTTTTAGCAACACTGGGCTACTGTAAATGGCATTTGATTGACATGTTGACAGTCTTACCTGAAAAATCAACACAGAGGTCACTGGAATAAGGGTCAATTAATCCCATTTCCTGACAAAATTTCACCTGGCAAACATTTGCCTAGAATATGTCTGTCCTTCTTCCCTTAAAAGGCCCCAGGGATGGCAAGTCCACCTCCTCCATCTCACCCAGGCGTGATGATGGTACCAAATTGTCTCAATTGCCAAAGACATTCTCCTCTCTAAGACAAACTTCCCCCCTGCGACAGACACCTATAAAGAAACCGTCTTTCAACACTAAAGCCTCTCCTTGTTTTAATTGCTCTTTAGATCATGTTTTGAAATCATTTAACAAGGAGCAAGTCCACAACTGCTCCTATGGGGAAGTGATTCGTCAATGAAAGGTTTCCCCTCCCATTATTGCACTTAAGGAACAAGGGGTCTTGCTTTCATATCTTTGCTGTGGATATATCTGCTTTGCAAGATGTTATGGTTCTATTTTAATGAAAACTTTTTCCCTTTTGTTTGCGGGTGGGAGCAGCGGAGGCCGCCGCTGTGGAGCTGGGAGGGGCCGCCTGAGCCGCTCTGCCGGGGCGGCCGTGGAGCCCGGGCCGGGAGTGGTGTTGTGGAGGCCCAGTGCCCCGCAGGGTGCAGCTTGGCAGCTTGCGCCAGCCGGGCACCGGGCGCGGCCGCCTTTTGCAGCTGCCAG
>WEIV01010172.1:4784-32054 GCA_013390005.1 Calyptomena viridis | reverse complement strand
CCTCGTCCCCCATGGGTTCCCAAATCCTAAGAGGGGGGAGGAATTAATTCCAGTCTTGCCCTCTCTTGTTCTCTGTCTCCACTCTTTTCCCCTTCTGTGCCCTGGGAAGTCCCTGGAGGAGCCCTAGTCTTCACCTAAGCAGGGGATACCTAATTTAATTTTGGGTGCTTATATTGTTTGGATAAGGGTGTTTTTCAATACATAATATATATATATTTTTATTCCTTTTTTTTGTTTTAATAAAATCCTGTCTATCCTTATACTCAAAGTCTTGAACAATTTGATATTGAATTCACTTTTAATTCGCTTCGACTGTCCTTCCTCAAATGGAGACACAACATGATCTGGAAATGCACAACATCCCGGTCCTAAGGAAATGTATTTATAAAGTTACATTTTAATATTTCACAGGTGAATTTCCCTCATCTAAAATCAAGTCCTGTTGTTGACTGGTGTTTAAATTCAGACCATTTGCTAATGTGAGTCACTTTTTGATCCCTCCTCTATATTTGCTATTTATTAGACAGTATATTACATACATTTCCTGCTGCCTGGAGACATCTGGAATATGCTTTTTTTAAAACAGAAATTTTGCTTTTTAAAATGTAAACAGTAAATAGAAAATGTTATTCACCTTGTTGAATTCCATATTGTCAAGAACCAGTGTGCTGAAAAATGCCAGAATGAAATCAAACCCAGGCAAGTACTGGTATTGAGTATCAGAGACATAAAATAAGCAAAAAGATTCAGAAAAACAGAACAAGGAAGCATATATAGTACACCAGGTTCTAGTATTTATATCCCAATAAACTCAAACACTGGGAGCTTCAATACAATAATTTTGTAGGCTATGATTGGCTGCAGATTTTCTCTCATATACCAAATGTATACCAAATATCCTAAGTTAGGATATTGGCACTTACAAAGAAGAAAAAATAGTCCAGCTAATAAAAATCAGCTTGGAGTTAGTGCTATTTGTTAGTCTCAATTTAAAGATTTAAAGAAGTGACTTGGTTTAAGGGAGCTCTGCACTCTGCGACAGCTCTTCCTTCAGTGGCATCTCCCTTGTGCTGGCACATCCCAAAGGGCCATAAAGCAGTTATATTGCTGAAAGGCAGTATAATTCAAAGAAAAATAAAAGATCCTAAAATACTTGTATATATGAGGTAGATCTACCCCTACCCTGAGATTCCCTGCAGCAAATGGGGGGGGGGGAATCAGAGGCGAGACCCATGGACCCACAATGCAACTCCATGACATCACATGAACAGCAAATTTGATGACAGATGATCCCTTCCAGCCTGAGACTTCCTCTGCAAGATCAATATTTAAAGGATTATATGCTGAAAGATTCCTTCACATCCTACAGATAAAACCAAGAAAAATGCAAGGCACAGTTGCCTTTCTATGTCTCCTTCATCTCAAGGCCAGGAAACAGCTTCACCCCCTGTTAAAGAAGAAAAATTCCTTAATTATTTTGTCTAGGGAGCAGCCTGCAGAACAGACACTGATCTAAATGCTTCAGCTGCACTTGAAAGTTTTAGAAGTCTAAACTATTTGGACTATTATGTTCAAATTGCTATGCAAGTAAAGGACACATACAGCTTGTGCCATTGTAGGCACACAAGTAGCCATTTCTTTTTATACATGAGAATAAGTACAAAATGGTGAAATTATTCTAGAACAATGAAAGTATAAAAGTATTTAAAAGTATTCTAGAAATGGAGAGTAATTCTATTGCAATTCTATAATATTACGGTATTATGGAAGATTATATCTGGATCTACGACTATTTTAGATCAGTTTCCACTGCAGATCAGACTGAAACACCTATGTGCTCAACTTTCTATAGTAACAATTTAGGATGTTTATCTGAATAATCTGAATTTCAAGTCACTCATGACTTGCTTATCACAAGTCAGACTGTGATGAAAGCAACTGAATTCCCACAAAACAGAGGGAGAGCATGCACCAAGACAAGAGGGAAATGAGAACAGTGCCTGGGCTGTCTTGCCAAGGGGATTATGCTGCTGAGTGAGCAAAGCAGAGGTGGCATGTAGATATTCTCTTTCTCACCTTTGCAAGATTTCAACAGGGATGCATTATAGTGGGATTCCCCAGTAAAGGTATCTGCCTGTGTCCCATTTACCTACTTTTCGTTGGGAACAACCTGGCAGGAATATTCTTATACTCAGTAAAAGCCAATAGTCTATGTGTTTCCAAGATGTGGAGTATTTTAGCTATCATGACATGCATCTTTTGGAGCTATTCATGCTTCTGAGGTCATTTAGACAGACCTTTCTTCCATCCCAACACAATGTATATCTCAAGTTCCAAACATGGGAAAAGAGGATGCAATGTACAAACATGGGAAATGAGATGCCTAACCCACTGCCAGCACCGTGCCCTTTCCAAGGGCAGCTCCTACTGATGAAGTAACAAATTGTGAAGTTCTCCACATTCCTGACTGAGGGCCCTGCTAATCTTCAAGGATGTTTGTCCCTAATTGATTTGGCTGGCAACAGACTGTTTTCCCTGCCTAAAACCTGTTTCAATAATCAGTTGTGTGACTGCTTGCTTGGAATTCAGGGTCATCACTTGTCCAATCTCTGGCAAGTAAAGAACAACATGGAGTTGCAGAGGCCAAATAGTTGTGAGCATCACCCACCTCATGAACACCAGAGACTTCATATGGATGAAAAGATTTCTGTCCAGCTGGGAGCTGATGTAAGAATCCATTCTGGATTCTTGCTGGCGCAGTCACTCACGTGCAGGGACCCAAACCACCGCAAGACCATCTGTGGATCTGACCCAAATGACTTTCGCAGAAGCCTAACTACGTCCTTTTTAGCAGAAATCCTAAGGAATACTACATAATATTGGAATGAATGACACAAATGTTTCCATTTTCCAGCCACCACAATCCCCCCAGCTTGCCACAGAAAGGATGTGACCAGCAGGGATACACAAAACCCTATTGGTATTTACTTGAAGGATGGTTTATGCTGATGGTTTTAAATTCTGATTATAATTAAAAATAATTATAGTTATTTATTAAAGAATTCATGACCAGAAAAAGGAAACACTATCTAATCTTTGCAGCATGATCTTAAAATTCAGGAAAATCAGGGTTTGTCTTCTTTTTACCCAGGTTCCCCTATGGGTCGTTGATCTCTACACAATATTGTGGGGATAAGTCAGTAATGATTGTGATAGAGAAAGAGGAAAGGTTGGACCTTAAGAACCACAGTGAGAAATCTTAAGTGGCTCTATTTAAAATTATCACAAGTGGATAAACTGTTCAACTGAAACGTTAATTTGGAAATAAGTTCCAACAATCTGGCTTACCCCTTCCTTGCCCTGACCAGCTCCCCCATCTCTTCAGCTGCAGATAATTTAATACATCTGACATGAAAACTCTGATTGTTTGCTATTTAACACAATATTTAAAATCAACAAAGATGCATGACAGTTCTTTCCCTTCTGTTATTTGTAACTACACTGTGACTACTCTCTTCTATACATTCTAAAGGCTGTTTAAACCTCACACAAGTTATGAAGTGAAAATATCATATGGTCTTTCCCCACTAATTTACATGATGTATTTTACACATTAATTTAGTGTCTCTAAATTAAATAATTTATATATTTATGGAAACGAAAAGAAACAGGGTTGGTTCCCAGCCATTTTTAAGTTAATCACAAAAGTCAGAAATTATTCTATAAAAGTAAAACTTAAAATAAGATCCTGCTATTGCTATAAGTAGGTAAATTTATAGCAGATTCAACTCACAGTTTCCTTTAAATCACACAGTCTCTCAAGTCTCGAGCTTAAAAATGTCCGTAATTTGACAACCAGTGTGAATCCCCTCACAAATGCACTTACTTCTAAGCAGGACATAATTTGCTCTTGCAGCAGAAGTTTTTTAAAGGATCTCTCCTGCTTTACTAACATTAAAATGGTTTTCAGGGTTTGAAACTTTGATTGGAGGAGGTTTGAAACTCATGTTGCTAGAAAAATATTTGTCCATCTTTTCCACAATGAAGGAAATTTGGCATTGATATAAAGTCTAGGAAGTAAAATACAAGTTTAAAGTCTGGTCAAAAATAAAGTCTAAAATTAAACAAAAAAAACTCAAATTATGTACATATTAATGAAAAACTTTTTTTTTTTAATTGATTCAAACAAGCAGCAAAGATTGAAAAGAGCAGTTTTGGATGGCTGGGAGATTTTAAACTATGAAACCCCAAGTCTAGGGCCTTTTTTATGCTTCACGAAACCCCACAAATATGCTTACAAGCTCTTTTGAGTGGTCTGACAGAACCTGGTCTTAAAACACATTCAGGAAACAGCTTTCAGCATAGATAAATGTGCTCCTGCAGAGCCAGCTGGGTCATTTTGAATTGTTAGTGCTCCCAGGCTTTTATTTTTGCTCCTCAGCTCTTTGCTCTGCCCTTTCCTGGCCCCTCCGATGGATTAGATGAGCATCCACTGTCGGCTCTGGTTCCAAGCCAGCCAGGTTACCTGGATCACAGCAGCTCACTCACATTCTTGAAGTCACAGGTGTCCAAGGCAAGGCTGCTATAACAGAATTAATTAATGGAATGGGTTCAGCAAACCATTCCAAAAGGAGCACGTCAGGTCTGGTAAGAAATAGGTGAAAGGGCCAGTTGGGTTAAAATTCCTTACCCAATTTAACCTCCACAGTGAGGAAGGACCCTTGTCAGAGCAGTTTTCTACCACATTTCTTCACCCAGGATTAAGGACACAGCAGTTTTAACCAGCACCCATTTGACAGGACTACCCAATCAGCCATGCACAGAAATAGGCTTTCCAAGTTACCTGATTAATTATCGTGAAAATGGGGAAGGTAGATAATGGCACAAAATTGCCAAAAATTTTTGTACCAGGTTCGTTGTCTTTCAGTCTGTTGCCTTCCTTCAGACCTCCCTGGAGATTCAGTCACATCATGGAAAGAAAGCTTCTACCTTGTAGTTGGCACCTTGCCCTAGACTTCAGATGTTTTTCCAGGTAGTTTCAAGGACTTCCAGCTGTGCTTAGGTCGGGTTTCTCTTCTCTCATCTCTGGTTTATCTCTTTATACAAAGAACACCAAAGGACAGAGACTGCAACACTGTGAAATGCTGAACAGCAGCGTCATCAATGGGACCATGTCTGTGTTAGGTAATAAATATTTATGTCCAGATCTGAAAGGAGACACATCTCCTGATGCCTGTTTTCAAGGAGGGAAGAGGACAGAGGCTTCTTCGAGGTATGGCATTTTTGGCAGCTCCATGAAGCAGCTGCAGAGAAATGGCAGGAGCTGCTCCCAGCACACTGTGAGCTGCCCCACAACCTGCTTTTGGGGTGAAGACTTCTATGGATACTCAAAGGGACAATCCACCTCATCAAGTGTAAAAGACCTGGATTTCATTTCCTGATCTTGGCCATATTGGAGAATAACTAGATGAATAAATTGCTGTGAGACGTGCCTCAACCCTGTTAGTGGGGGCCATGGGTGATGTGAAAGAACAACATCAACTTGCCAAAGATCCTGGTAATTTGAATTCATTGTCAAATGAATTCTTCCCCAGGATGGGGGAGGAATATTTCTTTTTTTTTTTTTTTTTAATATTGCTTTCATGTGAAGATGGGCACAAGGCAACCATTGAAAGTGGTGACTTGTTCCTCAGCGATGCCTGGATCCCTCCACCACAGTTTATCTCTCATATGTCCCTCAAGAGACGTCCTTGGACAGAGAATGTGAAAAGAGAAAATTGGCCAATAACTGTACTGCCCATTTCTCCTTACTTTCAATGCCTGACATGTCACTGCCCCCCGAGATATTTAACAGTGGTTTAGCTCAATAAACATCCAAGAGCTCCTCATCCACAACTCTATATGCAAACCATATGTTGCAGTTGAAAACCCTGAAGACTATAATTAGAACTGTCCATTCAATTTAAACAAAGTCAAGAATGAAAACTATTTCAAATTCAACAAACAGGCCATTTCAAAGTGTAGAGACTGTGGAGGATAAGCTTAACAACTTAATTGACAGGTAAAGCTTCATTTCTAATCCTCATTTTGATATCATCTGTAGCCTCAGGAGTCAAAACACATCACTGCTCAGTCCTCAAAATATGCAGAGAAAATGAAAATGTCAGCTGAATGAAAAAAAGGAGAAGCATCTGTTTGATAGCTGTGTAAGCCTGTGATATGTAAACTGCTTTGGAGTCAAGCAGTCCTAATTAGAGTTTCAAGGCATTCTTCATTAAATATACACATACAGAGACATATATATATACGTGTGTGTGTATATATATATATGTTTTAAGCAATTATTGAGAATAGATAATTTGCAAGAAAATCAGGATATAGAATTGAAGTAAGGAATATAATAATTTCACAGACAAACCTCAGACGACACTGTGATGTTTTCACACAGCCACGAAGAAATAAATTTTTCCATCTTTTCACAAAGCAAATCTGTACATTTCTTCTCCTCTCTTAGTCTTTAAAATGAAAAAGAGTGATCCATTTTAAGATCTCATTGCAGCACAAAGCATCACAGCAAAGAAAAGCCAAAAAGGAAGAGTGATAGGGTTACCAGCCTCCACAGTGGGGTTATACTAATAGATATTTTGGCAACTGCACACACGTGATGACTCCAACTCCCATCAATAAGAAACCCACACAGATGGACATAAACTCTCAGTGGAGAACTGGTGCCAGGATAAGTGAATGACCACATGAAATAACAAGGGACTACAAGCTGAAGAACAGCAATCCAGATAAATGTGTAACTTTGGCTCTTAAAAAACGTTTAAATACTGAAAAAACCAGCTTCATTAATTTCACAGTTTCCTGTGGAAAAGAAGCGAGTGTATCAGTTGTAAATAGGGAAATCAGAAGGAAGCATTTTGCCTGTGCTGAAAGACAACAACCAAAATTTCATGTAATTTCTGCTTAGTAGAAAGGTTTTGAGATTACCAGCATCAGCAGCTACAGTAATGCTCCTGCAGGATTTTCTGACATGGGGCAGAAGAGCAAAGGCAAAATTTGTTATGAGGCCATCAATTTTTAAATACAGTTTCTCAGCACAATCCAGTTGGACCACGCTGGGAGGTGGGAAGGTGGCAAAGGAGGAAAAGATTTCTATGAAGAAATGCACTTAATAAGTGACAGCATGATACAGCCCCAACTCCTTGTGTGGACTCAGATCTGAGATGTATTGGGGGGGTTTATATCTTGGACCATCAGCATTGTCTCTCGGCAGGATACGGCAGTTTGAAAGAGCAGTTATGGAATAAAAAGAGAGGAATGCCTGATCTGATGAGAACACCTGATTTTTGGTAGCAGCAATATTAATGAACACTTGCTGAGCTCTGAGAGTGTCTTTACTACAACAGAATGCAGAGAAATGTGTTTTCCACACACAGTAGGTAAAAAATGCACAAGAAAATTATAGTCATGGAAGCACCTTCATAATGTGATGTTTCCAGCTTACAGTACATATGCTGTGCTGGTTGGAAATACGGATGTCATTTGTGACAAGGCTGTTAAGGACTAGGAGAACAGGAAGGGCACACACACACATCCATCCACCAAGCTGCATCTCTGCCACTTTAAACTGGAGATCACAGCATCACTTCCTCCATCTCTATAACAGCTGGCTCCTGGCATTGCTCTATAGTCATTAGTTCACAGGGTGCCTCTTCAGATACCACCACAAGTGTCAGTCCTCCACCAGACCCATCTCAGCTTCAGAACATAAACTGCCAGCAAGCCAAAGGCAGCATTTTACAGAGATTTTCCTGCTCTATTTCCTTATGTCATACATCACATGTGACTCTGTAGAGATTCAACCATGAGAAGAGAGAAATGGCATTAATACATCCCAAACCTGTCCATGCCAAGTTCCAGAACTGGATCCTAATCACAGATTCACAGAATGGTTTGGGTTGGAAGACACCTTGTAGATCAACCACTTCTAACCCATCTGCCACAAGCAGGGATGCCTTCCACTAGACCAGGCTGCTCACAACCCCACCCAACCTGGCCTTGGACACTTCCAGGGACGGGGCAGCCACAGCATCTCTGGGCAACCTGTGCCAGGGCCTCATCACTGTCACCGTGAAGTATTACTTCCCAATATTTAAAAAAAATATTTACTTCCCAATATTTAAAAACCTGCCCTCTGGCAGTGGGAAATCACTGTCTTATCATTCTGTGCCCTTGTCCAAGGTCTCTCTTCAGCTCTAATGTAGCCCCTGAAAGGGGTGTAAGGTCTACACGGAGTCTTCTCCTTTCTAGGCTGAACCTCCCCCAACTCTCTCTGAGCCTGTCTTTGCAGGAACAATGTCATCTGCCACAGAAGAATTTATTTTACTTGCTTTGTTTCCTGTTCCTGAGATTAAAAATCACATCAAATTAATCAGTTGATTGCTCCATTTTTATTACTTGTTTTTTAACTCCTTGGCTGACACCAAATCCCTTTTGGGATGGCAGCAAGGTTCTAAGGTGGGTCTTTCACAGAGCTGGTATGCAACAACAGCAGGTTTACTTCAAGTTGGTCTTCTAATATATCCCAGCCAAAGCCCTCAGGTGCTCCTATAATTGAAGTTTGAGTAATCCAATATGATGTTGATCAAACTACTGATCTTTTAATAACACAGTGTAGCTCTCCCAGCAGTTGCTATCTTACTGACAGTCATGTCTGGATTGCTTCCTTTGGGCCAAGGCTTTGAACAGAGAAGCTGACAGATTTCTGTTTGCTTTAGATTTTATCACAAATTGTTTTAAAGCTTTTTAAAGATATATCAGATGGCTCGTAAAATCCACAGGCATTTCAATATTAAAAAAAAAAAGAAAAAAAAAAGGAGTTCTATTAGCTGTCCTGGTAAATGCTTCTAAGGAGGAACATAAGCACTATTCAGGAGCTGTGATCCCTCCTGTCTCCGTATCTGTTGTCAGTCCTTGTTTACGGAGCCTGTAGGCAAAGCTACAGAAAAACCTGTAGTTACCCTGCACAATACTCTGCACTGAAAAGCAAATGTGCACATTTTTCTCCTCATAATTTCCATTTAAAGTACAAATTTAAGGTTTCTAAGCCTCACCTCTCTACACAAGTACAATTCAGCTGCAATTTCCATTTTTGATGTGCTCAAAATGAACACCAAGATGACTCATGTGCTGTTTATAAGATGCTTATATTTGCTGGTAAATACCTTGCTACAAACAAGCCATAATTTAAGTATTCAAAAGTCTTGCTTCTGCATAAAATTACTACTAGCTGTAATTTTGGAGACCATGACCAGAGCTTCAATTTCAGGCTTGCAAAACTCTTCCTACATAATGATTCTTAAAAGTATGAGTGGATTTTCTTCTCTGACAACAGCAATCATTGTATCTCTGTAATTGCAGAAAAGATTACCTGGCTTTTAATTCACATTATTCAGCTCCAACAATACTGTGCTTCTTTCCTTTCCTTTAAAATAAACTAATTATTGTCAATCAGCCCAGTGGAATGTCAACATTCTCCATAACCTGCCTTTCAGAGGGAGTCATAAATGCTAGAATCTAGCTAATATAAACTAATCAGAGCCCTAGAAATATCTCAAAACATATTTGTACTTCAGTCTATCATTTTTGTCATATTATTTCTAAATATTTTATTTTGTCTGGACAATAGCAGCCTTTTCACATAGTTATACAATGCTTTTCATCGAATTATTCAAAGCTCCTGCATTAATTAAAAGCATTAAATCCTCGTGTAGTGTAGCAAATACTACAATATTTCTGAACCTTATATGTTTTATCAAAAGCTGATCAATACAGCTTTAATCATCAAGTAGTTCGGACAAAGAAAACTTTTCAGGCCTGTTTTTTTGCTCACGCCCAACTTTCTGCACAAACTCACAACTGCAAGACCTGGAGTCACACACAGAGAAACCATGGACGGGGTGACTGTCACTGTCCCTTCCCACAACCACTCCTTTCCAAAGATAATAGCAAGTTAGGGTTCCAACTTCATATTTCCTTCCAGCTGGTAGAGCCCATGTGAAGCTCTTCAGCTCCCAGAGGAAGACAAGGGAGCTGGGAGCCTTGGGAAGCAGCCCATGTGTGTGTCTATAATCAGCTGTGACGCACGGGGAGCTTTCGAGCACCATATGGATGGGACCAGCAGGTGCTCTGGAGATGGAACTCTGCATTTGTTGTTACCTGTGACATCTAGAAACAACTTTTCCCTCTCAGTCCATGTTAGATCAGTGAGCAATAATTCATCTGATAACTGAAAGGCAGAAAAAGGTGCCAGTTTTCTGTGGGGTACGAACAGTACTATGCTTTTTAAAAGCTTTTTAAAAGACATGCCGCCTTGGAACACAGCAGAAGATGTGCTGCAGGAAATGTGTGACACAGTGACAAGCTGCACTACACCCAGCCCTGTGTAATCCTGACATAACCTGAAAATTAAACTGCCAGTTCCATAGTTTGTTTATGCAGAAGGCTATTATTAAAACCTTGCAGCTGAATTAAGCACTCAAAGAGAAAAATCCAGGCACCAAATAACAAGCTCCATGGAAAAAAGAGATCTTTTACCTCCATGGAAAGATATTTCAAGATAATCTCGGTAAATCATCATTGAAATATTAGTGGTCCCAGGGTGCCCCAAGAGTCAAGGGTGCAAATAAAGGTAGGGCTCCTTGAGCTGTTGCTGTGGAGCCTTTGAATTAGGATACTGCTCTTGACACACAACTGGTGTGCATAAAACTTCTGCTTAAAAAGTGACTGAAAAATGACTATGCCTGTTCTCAGCTCCCATCGATAAAAACATGTATCCAGGATAAACGAGCTCAGTCTTCAATAGCAATATTCACTTTGGAGAGAGCTGTCATAACTGTTAGCTTGTCTACCCTGGGGGATAGCAGATGTGAGAAACTGGGTGGTTCAGCTCACAACCGCCTTTGTTTGGTGTGTGAAAGAGGAATGGGGAGACTTTAGCAACAGCCAAGCAAGAATCAGGAAAAAACTAAACAAGGGCAATTAAAATTCAACAATCAATCAATTATCAGAGCATCAGATGCTCTTCTCAGCCAAGACTGACCTAAATGTTCTAAAGCAGGTTGGAAGTGTCTGTTCTGGTCCAAGTGATATGTCCCTTCCTTGACTGAAGAAAAACAGCTCTGACACAAAATACTGGGATTTGCTGAGTTTAATATACGATGTATTTTAATAAGATTGACAGGGTTTGTGTGTCCCCAGTATGTAAGTGAGTGGATTAGGCTGGGGAGGGCTCACAAAAGGCAAAGGGACTGGCCAGATCAAGCCAAGGCATTTGCTGTGCTGACAGCCACTGCCAGCCTGGAATGAGCTCAGGTTCCTGCCTGCTCAGGCTTGACATGAATCAGGATTTAGGTAATTAATTTAAGAAGTCCAATAACCTGCAGTCAATGTTAGCTTTACTATGAATCTGTTGTTATTTTTACTACTTATTTTGAGTATGTTTTTTGCTGTAGAACTACCAGGAATAGACAAATGCAGACAGATGACAATATTTGCCTAGGAGACTGTAACAGCCTCACACAGCTATTGATCCCAGACGGATCCCAGCCGGCTCCAATGTGGCATGGGAGAGCCTAAGGAAGGTAAGAGGAATAGCCTCCCAACCTTTCATTTCTTCTCAAGAGCCACAGACAAATGCTTAAAGACAAGAATTCCAAAAGAAGTACTGAGGAGTAGAAACAAAATTAGATCTCCAATAAAGTTTTCACAAATACCTATGAATGTCTCCAGCAGTTTCTGCCTGAAGCTTTTCACAACCATGCCCAGACACCACTTAGTTCTCCTGCCTAAATGCAGTGGTCTCTAGAAGACAACCAAAGTCTGAGTACATAATGCTAAATAGTGCTTACAATGCACAATTAATCCTTATTCTTAGTTAATACAGTTCACTTTATAAGAGAAGTAAGGGAACACTTTTTTTTTATTATCCACCAGGATCTGAAACCAAAATCAGTAATTATGCTTTTTATTTGTGACTAAATATACTCATGTGACAGGTAGGAGCAACTTCAAATGAACAAACAATATTTACATGTAAAACCAGATACTGCTTCTTGTTGAATTCACTCCAAATATCAGACATTTACCAGTATTCTGGATGTGCAAAGTAATGGAGGAGAAAACGTTTATTCTTCACTCCCTGACAGTGCTGCACAGCTTTTTTATATTTTGAAACTTAAATACTTGGAGTTTTCTGACTTAGCTCTAAAAACACAAGTTGGAGTCCCTGGATACCCAAGAGCAACTAACAACAGCTTTGGAAAAATCAGAAATTAGGTTTTACTTTCTTTCCTCTCACAAGCATTTTTCTTTTACCTATTCTTTTTCTCTTTCTTCTAGAATTGCTGTAAAATTCCAATACATTGAAGCACCTTAGTTATCAAGATTGTCCACCCAGGGTCTGTTAAGGTCATGAGATTGAGTTGTCTGTTCATATAACTCTCAGAGTTGGATATTAGGTGGGCACAGTAATTCAGTTACAAATAATTAGATAATTGTGATACAATTCCTGGAACTGGATTTATTTCCTTATCCAAAGACAAGGTCTTGAAATAAAGAAAGATGAAGAAGGTTAGGTGACTACACTTCATGAAGGACTGCTTACACATCGTGTAGGAGTGCCTTCACTGGACTGCTGTAAGAGTTGAGTTCATTTTGTGTGGTACTTGTTGCACCTGCAATAAGAACTGGTATATTTTTTCTTTTTGTAAAATATATTTTCCTTTTTCTCCTTCTGTCAAAGTATTCCTGGAAAACAACTACTTCTGTGTCATGGCATGCCAACACTATGCATTGAGTCAAATGCAACTTTCAGAGACAAGATGAAAAAGCATCTTGAATCCCTCCGGTTGTTCTAATAAAAATTAAATAAATTAATTAAAAATGCTTTGGTATTTCCCTAGAGGTACACCATATTATGTCCTTCAAGATATATCACAGGACATGGCAGAAGCCTGTACAGTGATTTGTTGGGCGGGAAAAACAATCCAAATGCAGAATTACTATTTATTCTCTTTGACAAAGCCAGAATTTGGCAATAATAAGTTATATCTCAAACCTTACTGACTTAATAAACACTTGGGTCATTTTAATGAATATTTTCTTGCTCTCAGACAAGTCTCTCAGTATTTCTTTTACCTCAGCCACTAACTCTTCTGAGGCAACAGTGTTTGGAGAGTTCTCATCTATCCTGGGATCAGGCTCCAGCCGTGACACCAGTGACTCTTTTGTTGTTGTGGTAACCAGTGGTGGCCCTGCAGAGTCACGCACTGGCTCTGGAGGCAGCAGTTCCCAAAGTCCCTTTTGGAAAGGTCAGGAAACCTGCCAGGACTCCAAGGTTTGACCAAAACCCCTGGGGATGGGGTTACTGTGATTGCAATATCACTCCAATCAGTAAAATAGAAGCTTCTTTTCATCAACAGTTAATCATAGGACTTCACTTGTCTCTAAGTTCCTTCAGTTGCCTTGACAGATGAGAGCACAATAATACAAATAAGAAATGACAGTTTACTAAAGAAGGTTAACATAAGGTCACGACCTTCTTCTAGTTGACTTCTGCAGCTTATTCATGTGTGAACACACACTTTTGTAGCTGTAGCCTCAGCAATTCCTTACAGATCTGGACTTGTGCCAATAACTGAGCTTTAAAATTACCATTAAAATGGTATTTATGTTCAGAAAATACCAGTTCTGCTTTTTGTGATGCTCAAGTAGAACAGTTTTGCATTGGAATAAAGCATTAAATGAGAATATCTAGGCATTTCACAGTGTCTCTCACCAACATACGTTGTCAGTGGTACCTCTTCTTAACAAATAAGCAGGCATCATGCACACACACACATTTCCACTCCCTTCCTCAGACCATGTTACAGCTTTCTGAGCAAATCCACCCACAGATCCTGACCAGAAGTGCCCTCAAAACACCACACGCTGGTATGCATCCCCAGGGCACAGCATCAGGCCAACAGTCATACACTAGTGAATGTCAAATATTAATTTGTCATATTATTTGTGCAGTGATTTAAATCCAGATCCCTTCTCATCACTCATTTTCATCAGACACATGCAGAGCAGGAGGGAAGCAGGAGCTTTCTGTCACAATCTGTAATGCCTGTGTCAGTAGCTGCCAGAAAATATTTCTCTGTCAGAGAAGCAAAGTGAAGTTCTGAGCATGAAGGCTGGAGAGTGAAAGCTGCAGTACAACATGGAGATAATTAGTTTTGAAAGGCTAATCAGGTCACTGCTCTGGCTGGCATTTCTATGAAGATGCATGTGCCTTCCCCTTACCAGAAAATGCCTCTTGATATAAGCATCCTCCACTGAAGTAACTCTGAATAATATCCCCCACAGAACTCTGAATAATATATCCTGTCATAAGGGCCCCCAATTATTTAGGAAAGACCCCTCATCTTTCAGAAGGAGCATGGATCCCAAATTGTGGGGTGTCCCAAGCTGTGCTGCTCAGTCCCCTTCCCCACATGGCTCCAACCAGCTACAGAACCACCCGATGAAGGGAAGGTTTAGTGAAAGCTGAGAGAAATAACTATTTTAAGATTATCTCACCTATTATGTGCTGTTGTCATGTGCATATTCATGGAGCCTTGTGTCTTGCACACACCTTTGACACCCTAAAAGGTGGAGATATAGAGCATCCCCAGCTCATTCTAGCTGTGAAATTAGGCCTTTGGTCTCAAAAAAACTTGCTCACAAACCCCCGGCAATGATTGATCAAACCAGCAGTACACTTCATTATGTTGTCGGATTCTCTTCCTTAGCATTAAACAACTACAAATGGATGAAAAAATATTTAAAACCCCCCACCAGTTATTTCCTGACGACATCTTTCCCTTTTGTCAAAAGGATGCTCTATTTTGTTTTTGAAAAACACGATCAATCTTTCCACTAATAATGATTTGCTGAATAAAATCTGTGCTACTTCCATGCTGTTTTTCTAACAATACACCTTATTTGTACCTTGGCTTATAAAAAGTCCTGTACACCAATCGATCATTTCAGTCACCAGTGAAATAAAACCAACCATGCGACGAATAATGGGAGCAGAACAATAGTGCACATCTATTTAATGTTCCAGTTTAGACTAAGGGATAACTTAAAGCACAATGAAGTTATAAAGGCAGAAAGAATGTAACAACCCAGAACAACAATAAGCCTTATTCCTCCAAAAACACTGGTTAACCTGAATGAGAAGCTGTTTTACTCCCATCTGCAAAATGACTCCTTTGAGCAAGGCAGAGGCATCAATAAAACACCAATACAGTGCCACGTCCTGAAAGACCTTCCAGCAGCACACACAGTTTTGTTTGGAAGCTCATTTTTCCCTCATGTAGTACTCAACCACTAAATAACTCAGATTGTAATATTTGATGGACAGAACTTGGCCAAATTTGCAGGTCAGTATGGGCACATGCTCCTTATCATTATCATCTCCACAAAAGTTCAAGTGTAATTAGTGTCACCACTATGTTCACTTTGTTCCATGACTTGAGCATTTCCAGTTCATTGTATGTTTCCATCTTTCCATCACTTTCAAAAACACGGCCTCAAAGCAGCTAATAATACATTCTCCTGCAATTTCTGGTCAGATAAAATATAGTACAAGAATCAAATACTTTAAGCTCCGTTTGAGTTTTTAAAGAATGTCAAAATGCTAGAATTAAAAATATATTTTAAGAATAGAAGAATTGTGCAGAAGGAACATTAATTTAACTAACTATTTTAAAGGAAAAAGGACTCTTGCATGTTTAGCAAATTAGGATTAAAGTGGGGACTACTGCTTCCAAAAACTTGAGGTTTGGACAGTTTTATGTGGAAAAAGTACTAAGTAGTCATCAAAATACAGTCCTGTTCACGGGCATATTACCAGTCAGTCCCCAAAAGGGGTAAGAGAAGGCTGAGGTGAAGTAGCAGGAATCTGTGAATTATGCAAGGTATTCCTGGGCTGAGCTCTCAACAGGCCCAGTTTTTCTCAACTGAAAGCAAGGCAGACCATAATGAAATACTTCAATCAAAATAAAATAACCATCTACAGCTTGTTTACACTGTCAAGGTGGATCTCAACTGATAGAATTATTTTCTATGGCAATCTATCATCTTTTAGTGAAAAAGGAGTGCAGCCAAATGAATTATAAAGTTAGGATAAAGCATATGACCACAGGTGAGAAACACAGTGCTTTGTACAAACCTCAAAAAGGAGTTGGACCATGGTAAAATGAAATCCTGAAAGAAAGGAATTTGTGAGATACTGTGCAACAAGAAAAGCCAGAGGAGACAGTTTCTTGTGAAAAGATGATAATACAGTTCATGAAAGCCTACCCTGAGATAAGATAACATCAATGATGCTGTTACTGCAGCAGTGAAATGCAATGGAGTGTAGAATCCAGGCATGAAGCAGAGCACAAGGGATCATATGGCAGCACACGCTCATTACTGTTTTAGAGGAGAGCTCAGGAGGAAGAAACTGCTCTGGCCTGCAATACAGCTCACCCTGGGCACCTTTCACCTGATCTCCTCTGATGATGCACGAAATGTAGTGACTGTCGGTCAGCACATCAGTTGAAGTCTCACCATAGTTCATTATGTGTTCTAACATAAGCTTATGTGATGTTTTGCTTCTGCACAAAGTCAAGCTTTTGCATAAGAACAAATTCTACCCCGTAACGCACTAACTAGACTTATATTTCCCTCAGGAAAAATATAAATGGGTTTACATAGCATGTGGTTTTAAATCCTTTTTTATTTGGTTAATCTCTAGCTGTGGAATTGTGATTGAAATGTGAAATGTATGTGTATTTTCTGATAAGAACCATTTTTCTTTAGAGGCAGATGAAATATTATCAAACATACACTTTCTTCAAGTTTTTAAATTGATGATGGAAATCCCATAATCAGAACATGGCACAGCCAATCCAGGTTAAGTGATAACATTTTTTCAACAAAATAAAACAAAACCCCAACCCTTTGAAGTGTTCTTACAGTTACATCTTCGTAATCCAGACATGAGAAGATCTGCACTCTCGACAACTCTGAGCATATGCTCTTCGTCTGGCTCCACACAAAAGCCAGCATTTCCTTCTCCTTTCCAATGTCTCCTCTGATTCTTTAATAGCAGTGAGACACAGCACAAAGCATTACCTCCACATGATTTTCCATCTTCTTCCAGTTTCTGGCCAGTTGGACACTTGCAGTAGTAACTGCCAATGGTGTTACAGCACTGATCGTGACAGCCTCCGTTCTCCATGGTGCACTCATTGACATCTGTTGGAATAAAGCACACAGCAGTCAGTAAGGAGTGGGCATCAACCACATTTCCTGGGGATTTGAGGAGAGTCATGTATAATTCCAATGGGATTAAATGCGAAAGATCCTGAAGCAACCTGAGGAGCAGTGACTCCCAGATATACGAGCCACTTAACTCAATCAAGTTGTGCCAGGGGAGTTTTAGATCAGATATTAGGAAAAATTTCTTCATGGAAAGGGTTGTCAGTCTCTCAAACAGGCCACCCAGGAAAGTTTTAGAGTCACCATTCCTGGATGGTACCATTAGGATTGGAAGACACCTCTAAGGTCATTAAGTCTAACCATTAGGTGTGGCACTTGGGGAAACGGTTTACTGGTGGGCTTCGCAGCTCTGGGGGAAAGGTTGGACTTGATGGTCTTAATGGTCTTTTTAACCTAAACAATTCTATGATTCTAAGAGTTGGAAGGCTGGGATTTTCCTCCCCCTCTTCTGCACAAGCTGAGTGCAGAGCCCACCTGGCTCTGGCTGCAGGATCTACCCATGTTGCCCACCTCCACCTCTGTGCAACATCAGGAACAACCTTTATACAGTAATTTCCAGCAGCCTCACTTGTGTGTTAGTTTGCTTCTAGCAGTCATGGCAGAGATGAGAAATGTCTGAGAGATGGCTGTATTTTAAATCAATTAAGGTCCTGCTTTCTGTCAGGCACTGGTATCCATACACCTTATTCACCTAAGTTAGTATTTACCTGCATGCAATATAGAACCTTACACATTATAAATTAAGAATGTTAGGGAACAGCATGGAAAAAATAAATAGGTAAATAAACAGCCAGTGGCAGAGAAAAATCAATAGCAAGAACATTAGCTTTTTAACCCGTGTACTTATACACCCTATATAAGAAATTCCAAAGAAATCATCAGGCCCAGGATGAGATTGCAGGTGACAGAACTCACATCCACAAGACCTTTGGCACTGCTAGGGATCACACACGGCATTCAGGTGAGAGAGCATGAAAATCAGGAGAAAGATTAAGCAGTAGAAGACAAGCATCATCATGACTGTAAAAACCACATGCAGTTACTTCATATTACTGGTGCTCCATGTTCCCAATGGGAAAATTAGGCTTTTAAAAAAAACCCTTTTAATTAGTTTGCAAAGACAAATCAAAAAAATATTTGCCTTGGGGCAAGAGAGGTGAGAGCCTTTCAACAGCAAACCTTCGATGTTAAAGACCAAGATTTACCAAGGTTTGTTAGTTCTTTGCTAACCTTAAGCTTCCCTTTATTGGCTCATTTCTTATCCTGGCTAAAAGCCACAGATTAAAAGAAATTTTTGAGGAGGCTTTAGACTACTAAAAAGCTAAAAGAAAAATGTATCATAAAACACAAATATGTGCTGAAGGGCAGCTGAAGAGCCTTTTACTAAAAAAGTCTAAGTAGCCTGCGGCTCCAGATTCACAGCAATGACCAATACAACATAAATTGCTTTGTTCTCAGTGATACTGAAAAACATTGGCAGGCTATATAAAAAAATAAAGTAAAATTCACTTATCTCAGAGCTACACAACAAACCCAATCCTAACTCGCATGAAGTCAACAAGGCTCTCCTCAGTTTCATGGGAACACAATTTAGACAGAAACTTTTCTGAAGAAAAACACTCCCCCCCCCACTCCACTCCAAAATGCAAAAACAAATGGTACCAAAATAAGACGTGCGTCTGTTCCTTCTCCACAGCAAGAGACAGAGAGAACATATGACAAGCGACAGATTTTGGACATATTCCTCAAAGCACTGGAAGAAGGCACGATGCTCTCAGCATCGTGCAGGAGATCGACAAACAGGCACGTTCCAAGTGATTTACTCCCCCCTAACTTGCAGACATCTTGATGTGCCTTGTGGTAATAAACAGTAATGAGACACATAATAACCCTGCTCCACAGCTTTGACTTCTATTTATACTAACAGTATTGAAAACTAATAAAATCTCTTGCTCTTAATATTTTTTTAAACAAAATAAAGGGAGGAAGTACTTTATTCTTCTATGCCATGTTTAGCATCCACAATGTTACAGGACCTCTCAGCATAAGGTATTGACTGAGGTGCTCTACGATATACAGCCCAATTTATTAACATCAGTGTCTATATTTTGAACCAAAATATTGGAAGAAAATCTTTCTAGCTGAGGAGATAATCATTATCCTCTTGATTTCACTAGTGTATAATCCATTCCAAAGTTTACAGAACTGTTGCATACTAATATATAAAATGTTTCTCCTTTGGTTGCAGAGTATTCTATTATCAATCAGAAATCTTTTCCTTTCTTGTCCAGCGTAAAATGCCATGGTCCAGCTATGAAACCATTCATGCTGTATGACTGAGAACCTCATTTTCTCCTTCGTCCAACTCTATCTTCTTACTGCTCCATCCAGGATTTCCTTGCCTCTGCCTTAATACTCGCTTTCATCCCTTGATGAAATATTTACACCCATTTCTTCGCTGCTTTTTCCATCGTATGCAGAAAACCTGACTATTCATGCCCATGTCCCTTTAAAACAAATACCTTATTTAAAGCTAATCATCATAAAATAAACTATAATTTAATTTCTGAATTAAAACACCAAAATAATCTTTTTGATACAGCTTTATCCTTATTACAGAACCCTCACATTTGAAGGAATGCATTCGCTGGGTATAAATCAAACTCATTTTAACCTTGATGCTATGAAAATTTGCTCCCTAAGCATCCATATTCTTCGATGTCCTGTCTCCTGTACAAGACCTTCTTTATTGCCTGCACACTGCCAAGTTGTTTTCTGCAACTTGATAATAAAGGTCAGATGTTGCCTCAGTCCAAGAAGCAGAAAAATAAATGATGTCAACATGAAGTAATAAAGAATATGTTTTACATTTGTAAAAGCAGCATTCATATGGCTCTTACAAGCCACAATCAGCAGTTCCATATTCCTAAAACAGAGTAGTCAGGATTTTAAAATCCGATTACAGCTTTGCCATTGGGAAAAAAAAAAATTTAAAAAAATAAACCCCAAAAAACCATTCCGTCAAATGATAAATTTCTGTCTGCTTTCCATATTCAATGTCACTCAAGGTTGCAAATATATTTTGCCTTTTGAATAGTGAGAAAAATGACAGAAAATTTCTGACATGTAACAAGTCTGCCACGTTAGGTCTGACAAAAATTCAATGTTATCAAGCCTATCAATCCATCTGTAATGACATGCTGTAGGCTCTTCACAAAAAAAAAAAAAGTGATGTTTGCTACTGCAATGTTTCACATTTATTTATAGAGGCAATGTTGCAACACAAAAACATTATCCATGGGACACATGGGATGTGAGCCTTCAATCCTGCCATGGGAAGTCTCAGGGAAAAAATAATTGAAATGCCTTTCATCTAGATTATCTTGACATTAACTTTATATATGATCTGTCTACCATACTGTGGGAAAACATTCCACAATGTATTTTAAATCCACTAGTATGTTAAAATATGGATTGTTGACATGTGTCCAAACTCCCTGAACATGTGGTATTATAGAATGGCACTGAATAAAAAGGTATCTTTTCTTTGGAAAATCTCATCAAAGTTTGATGTGTAAAGGAACATTCTTTTTTTTCCATGAAACAGGCTACTTGTGCCCAACTAGCCATGCCTAGGAGCTACATGCTAAATGGACAAGGACTAATTCCAATCCCTTATTCTCTAGTCTTGTTTAATGCTCCTCACTCCTTGTCTGAAAATATCCCACATCCTCGGCTCTGGGGAAAACTACCCTTAACCAAGTTTTTATGAAAATTCAGGTGATTTCAGAATTCCTACAAATAAGTTAAAATTTTATATAAACGCAGACACTGGACAAAGTGGTTTTCATTGGTAAGTCCAATTTGAAATCCAGTAGTAGTGACCTGCACTGTCACTAGCTCTCAGATGTAGAAAGCAGATGAAAAAAAATCTGTCTGAAAAGCAGAAATATATTGGCATTGGGACACAAGTGTCCTCCGCACATTTCCACACTGAGCTGTCGGTGAGGGCTGCAGCTCTGCAGGGTCTCCACTTGGAGCTGAATTCAGCGTCTCTAGAAACCAGTGAGGGATTAAGCCTGTCCTGACCACAGGACTGGCCAGACCTGGGGAAGGAGAAAGCCCCCTGCACTGAGCAGGAGCTCAGATCCACAGTACAAAAACCCTGGAGTGAAACACCATCCAATTTTAGCAACAGTTGGTATGTTCAGATGTATAGAACTCGCCAATTAACCTGTTGCCTACAGCTTGAAGTGTTTTTATTTTACTCATACGACAGCTTTATGCAATATGTATTAACATAAAGACTAACTTTTAAGATAACAAAAGGAGTGTCATAGCTGCAGCCCAGTATTTAAAAACCATTTTTCAAGGTTTTTTTATTTATAAACTGTCCACGAGCAACAACTTAATTTATTTAACACAACCACATGCAAACTTGCCATTTTGGTGCCAGCTTTGGGGCTTACCCATGCTCTGACTCGTGAGCTCCCTGGACTTGTAATAAATCACTGAAGTGGAATAAAATCTGTAAAACCATTCACATTGTTATTGCAATCCTGCACAAACAAAGCCCACCAGCAAGGAGAGGGGAGGTGATTTGATTAGTTTAAAAGCATTAGGCTAAAACACTGTGCTTCAATTAGGGGTCAAAGTAGCAGAACACATTTATGTAGTGAGAAGACAGCATTTCACTAATAACACTAAGGACTTTCTCCTGACGACTATGCTGAAGACGGTCTGATTGCAGGAATCTAAATGTTAAATATCTTTAAGAAAGTGGTTTGATTACTCTAACAGGCACTGGCAGCTTATATTGAGTTTTATAGCAATTTAAAGATGTAAATTCCTAACTTAAAAAACATAACTCAAATGCTCGACTCAAACTCCTAATAGAGATCAAAACCTAAATATGGTTTATCATGTGGCAACTTAAATGCCCTGATATGTGCACCTTAATATATATGAGTGCCTGGTACAAAAAGTTGTATATCTGCAGCTATTTTACAATTTGCTTTTATTAGAAGGTGTTATAGACAAGTATCTGTAAATCACAATGCATATTTGACAATTTTTTATTTATAGATCTAAATTCTTTGATTCAGTCTTTAAAAGTGCTAAAGATCCAGCGAATAGATACCTCTCAAACATACTTCAGTTTTACACATTGGGTTTTTTTAAATTACAGCTTAGATGGTCTGCAACCAAAATCATATGTCTAAAAAAATCTGGAAACCTGAGAAAGTTGATTTGAACTTTAAAGGCCACTTTCTGATATAAGGAATAGTTCACTCAAGCACATACACACATACATCATAGGAACGTTATACATAAATATAATGTAATGAGCAAATATACTGGACAGACTGTCGGGCACAACACACACCCCACAGACTGCATTTGTCTTTTTTCCAGTTTTCTGCAAAAGCTTTGCAGCAGTTTTGTTTGAACAGTAATTGTCTCTAAAACATAAATTACATACATCACTTCCAGCATGAACCATAAATTATCCGCCTGAATAGCAAACAAAGCTGCTTATTCTGATAGTCAGCACAGCCCTGCCTGGGTATTGATTAAGCACTCTCAATGTTTTATTAGGTTTTCTTCCTCCACAAAGTCAATAACAGGATGAATATTTCTTCTTGGGCTGTTATGAAGTATCGTAAATCTGAGTCGTTATTAACAAGCACCGGATTAGTGGAGCAAACTTATCTGAGAGTTTGGCACGGGCTCCTCGAGTGTCACCTCCCAGGAAACACCCATCATGGCCACTGTCTCTGTCGGCAGCTGTGGTACTTGTGCTCTCACAACTTATCACCTCCTCTTTTTAATTATTTTCTTTTGCTTTAATTAAAGAAATTACTGCTGCACTCATTCCTCTTTATTCTCCTGTCACATTCCCACATGCAGAGAACATCAGTCACATAACAAACATGTCCATGGCCCGTGATCCCCGGGGATGTGGGTCTCTGCCACGGTTTGCTTTCTTTTGTTTCTGTGGCACTAAAAGCTTCCATTTAATGCAACTTAGATGCCAAACTAAAGCAAACAAAGCTCCTTGTTAAACATACTTAGATGGAATTCAATTTTCTCTATTAACATCTGAAGGAAAAAAACCCAAACACATTCATCAATCATTTGCACTTGCTCAAATTAAGAACAACTCTTTTGAAGTCAGAATAAAATTCTGTAGGGGGAAAAAACAGGCTCAAAGTTTAAATAAGTGACACAACAAGCTCTTAAAACACAAGGTGTTGACACACACTGCTGTGTTAGACTGGACCTGTAGCTTATCTCATGCCACTGCTGCAGGTACTGAGAGGGCCCCTTCCATTCCAAGATCTCCCACTCTTGCTCTCTGCTGACTACAGACCAGACTCAGTTCTGAAACCTGGCATTTAAACATCCTTTTAAAATCTCTATCCCTGGTCGTGGCAGTTCTACATAACCATATACATGGCTACACTCTCTCTCTTTTTATATTTCTTCTGTTCATTCCTAATGTCCTGCGCATCGATGGCATTTTGCAACATCATCTTCCAAACCCAAACTATTTTTGAAAAAACACCAGCTTTGATATCTTTCAATCTCTCTTTAAGATTCCCTATCAAGCAGGAACTATTATTTCCTAAAAGTGAAACGTGAGACCTAAATCATCCCCTAAGATTTCCTCTCTACACCAACTAGAATAACTAAACCAAGAGTGGAGAAAAAAAGGTCTGTCACAGTACAATGAAATCCTACAATAGTGCTCGTTTTAAAACTATGTTTTCCCAGACAAGCTATGAATAATGCAACTGAACACCCCAGAATATCTGAATAAAGCAACACCAGCCTAACAGATGCTAATTGGCAGCAATTGGAGTTGATTGTGGCATGAGGCTGGAGGTATGATTACAAACAGAGCTGATGCAGCCAGCCCAAATCTCAAGTACTGCTGCTGCAATTAAAGACATTTTATCAAATTAGACAAGTGTTTGCCTTTGCCTGCTATGATAGTTATGAGCAAAACATAAAAGAAAGCATTGCTGGCTGTAGGGCACCTTCCCTACATCAGAGCTCTGTCAAGATGGATTTCTTTCTGCTTTGACTTTTTATGCCATAAAACTGAGCACTTTTAGAAAGAATTCGGGATTTTGCAGTGACATCTTTAAAAGCCCTTGCTTTTGTCTAGAATCACTTTAGCCCTAAAAATGCAATCTCTTTGTGGTGTATCTAAATTCTAGCACCAACAAATGCTGGTTATATACACATGAACACAAACGGACTTTGAGCCTTGAAAGTTTGATTCCACAATATAAGCTCTTACATATTTTGCAGGCAGGTAAACACTCTTCAAACATCACTTCCACACCAGTGATTATTTGTGCACCTTGAAACACAGACACCCTTGCATCCTGCAGCCTTCTGCTTTCCGGGATGAGGAATTCAGTAGGACATATCAGCCACTTGGTCATGAACTAAGGCTGGCTCTTTCCCAGTATTTTCTATTATCCTAGTAAGATGTCCAACTTTCCTCTCTTGCTCTTGTAGCTCAAGAACTTGCCTTTCCTCTAGCTTCCTATAAAGGTCTATAAATCAGGCTACCAAAACTGAATTGAAAATGGATAGAGAAAAAAAATATGTTGGATGCTTTCTAAAAGCTTAGCATTTACAGTCATTAAGTTTTATAGATCTCCATAAGAGCTAATTGTTTCCATATTTAAAAAAAAAAAAACACCAAAAACCCCCCAGAAACCAAAAAACCATGACTATGCAAATTTATGGAAGTTTTCAGGCCAAGACAGCTGGAGAGTGACAGCCAGTGACACATATAAGTGTAAATAACCTGAAGGGACCCATGGGTTAGGTAGTGCTAATGTCTTCAAGACCAAACACAAGCTCAGAGACCACAGCATTGACATCGAAAAAGAACAGTGAGGAAGCAAAGGCAGCAGCTCGTGCATTTTTAAGAGATTTAAGATGTCACATGCTATAAAGAACATTTCAATAGTCCAACACATATATAACAAAAGCAGAGATAAAGATAGAGGTGTCCATTGCCGATGCCTTTCAGACTCCCCAGGACAACAGATGAATGACCAATTTCAAACAGAAATAAATGCTTGTTCCAGGTAAAATCTGTAAGGATGTATCAGATTCTACTAATTCCGATTCTACTAATTCCATGTGCAATGTGGGATGTTTAAAAGCTCTGCTATGTTATTGCAGCAACTGGAGTTTGTGACATCAGGAGCATGAGGAGGACAAGCTCCAGCCAGTAGGATGCAGGAACAGGGAACAGAGCACAAGAATGGCTTATCTGGAAATCAGCTTCCAAACATTCATATAATGAATCTCAATTCTAGCTTCTAGCTGCAGAAAAGACAACAAAGAAAAGTCCTATTGTAAGTGTAGAATAAAATAAGTGTTTATTCCAACTTTGTCCAACTGTCTTTGTACTCAGGAGCAGAACGGATCAATCTAAGCAAGCCAACAGATCCTTTTCTCTATACCTGTAAAATAAACATCTCAAATCCAGGAGTGTCCTTGCTTCCCCTTCACTGCTATGAAAAAAGGACACCTGAAGCACTCCACAGCAAATTTTGATACTTCAGTTCACATGAGAGTAGACTGTCACCTGATACAAACATTATTTGGTGCCATGCCAGGACATGGATGCCAAGTGACTACCCAGCAGAAGAGAAAATGTCAAACCCACCTCTGTCTGCAGCCCCCATCACAGGACAAAGCCCCAAGTCCAAAAATTGCTGCTTAACCTACAAACAGGCTGATTATTACAACAGTAGAGTCTGAACAAGCTGACAAATTGGGCAGCTTAAATTTCAGGGCACTCCTATTGTAACAAGCCATTTCCCTATGAAATATTCTTTTTCATAATATAATTAACCCCAGGACTAAGTATGTGAGCAAATTAGTTCATTTTTCACATGAATAATGAAACCCTTTTTTCTTTTTTTCCTTTCCCAAACCATTATGAACAGAAATAAGTATAAAAAATTTCTCAGCAGAGAAAGGACGATGTGTGCCCAGCTTCTAGTTTAGAATAGGAAATCATTATGGAGATTTAAATGGAAGCTCCTATTTTCTTTTCTTATTTTTCTTAATGGTTGTCTTTGCTAGTCAATCAAAAACTTTACTCATCATCAGATCTAGCTTGGAATTGGATCAAACAGCCTCTGCTACAGACTGAAACAGGTTAAATATTTTTTCCTTCCTATGTCCTCATGAATATTCTCTCCCATCTTTTTTTTTTCCATTTCTAGAAGATCTTTCTAACGGTTCTGTGGGCAGAGTTACTCACTGCCCTGACAAAAATCCTGCATTAATTACAGTTGTAAAGTCATCTTACTTTCTACTACAGAAAAAAACGTTTCTGTAATCATTCCCTGAGTGGCTGAAACACAACCACATAACCAGGTCACTCATTTACAAGAAACATAAATGAGAGCTCGCTATTTGGTTTACACAGACAGATGTGTAAGACACAGTCACTGTGTGTTCTAGTAACTGGTCTTGTGTGTCAAGGGCAAAGCAGCTGGGGGGGGAAATAATTAAATCTTCATCAGTTTAATTTGTAAAGAAACCCAAGGGAAGTCATTATTCCCATTACCTAATTTGTTTTATGAATTCTTCTAACTTATCTGACACCAATGGGTGCTTGTTAACTATTGCTTACCGTTCCTGCTGAAAGGTGCTTTGAAAAGGTATCATTTAGTGCTGAACAAGAGCTAAATATTTCAGAGAGGTCTGAAATCTCCTCACCAGAAACAGCAGCGAAGTGAGCATCCGTTAACGGAAAGGGAATTCCCATTAAGGAATTCAAGCAGGACACTTAAACTTGGATACAGAGTTAGATCAAGCTTGGGAGAAAAAGAGGAATGTACAAGCCATTAACTTGAGTGA
>WEIV01010171.1:395278-448899 GCA_013390005.1 Calyptomena viridis | reverse complement strand
GCGCTGCGCTCTTCCCTCTCTTCGCTCTCCCCGCTCTCCGTACTTCGCTCACCCGCAGGTTGCCTCCGGGCAAACTTTGCGCTGGCCGCGGAGCCGGCACCGCATCCGGGAGGCGGCGAGAGGCACCGGCACCGCGGGGCGGCCGCTGCTCCCTCACCGCTCGCTTCCCTGTTTTTTTTCACTTCACATACTCCGGGTACCATCTAAGTGCATCGAAAAGTGTTGTTCGGGAGCTACCTGGGAGCCTGGGGCTGCGCTTGCCCTCGCCGGAGCCGCCGGTTCCCCCGTGCGGTGCCGGTGCGGGGCCCCCCCGACCCCCAGCCATGCTGGGCACTGATAGCGGGGCTTCCCCTGCCCGTGTACCCTCTCCGTCTTTTGGTCTTAAAGCAGAGATTGGCCCTTTTATTTGATCTCTGGGCTTATGGCGAGGCGGCAGAGAGGGGCTGCGGGGTTGGGGTATTCCGTGTCGGAGCCGTAGGAGCGGGTCTGAGACCTGACACGCAGCACCCGCGGGTCACAAGGCAGAGACATGAGCTGGTGCCAGTTCTAAGTACTGTCAGTCTTGGGCAGCTCTGAAGTGCGGAGCGTCTCTGTGTCCCGCACTAAGCTGCTTGGAAAATGAGCCTCTCCAGCTGCACACCCCCCCTTTGAAATGCAGATACGAATAATCGTTTAATTTATAGACAATTAAAGCAACTGCCTGAGTCGTGGGGTTTGGCTGGAAGGATTAAGGAGGGAAGTGACAGCTATGGGGTGGTAGATAAGGCGTTCAGCAAGATAGTCTTTGTGGTCTAGCCATGCTTGATATTTCTTTAAAGAAGCCAACAGACTGTTTTATCTCTTGGAAGCATCATAAAAGGCTTTGAGATAGTAGGATAAGGTGTTGGGTCCCACCTGGAACTGTGTTCTTGTCGCAAGAAGCTTCTGATAGAACTGCAGCTGCCTTGCACTTACAAGGTCCTCAGTAGATATCTCTGCTTATGCTTGATATGGAAATGAGTCCCCATACTCTGTGGCCTCTTTTGTGAGCGTTACAAATCACTGCTGTAGTTGTTAATCAGTTTAGTTAAGTCTCTCTGAGCCTTTCATACTCAACCCAGAATGTTTGTAGCTGGTATTTTTTTTCTGCTCTCAGTGTTGCCTGTAAACATCACAGCTTTCCCTGCGGTTGCTGATAATGTAGGTTTAACAGGGATGTACCTGAACTGTTCTGTGAAACCAAGGATACAAACTGGATATGCCTCGGGCTTTGGGAAGTAGCAGTAATTCTGGAATTGTGGAGAAAAACCCAACACACTCTAGGCTGGAACATTTCCTTAGAGCTCTGGATGATTTACCGAGCTTGAGTAGGTAGCTAGGTAACAATTTAAGTGCTTTTAAGGTGTTTGTTTTATACACCACTCACTTAACCCGCGGTTGGAGACTGTACGGAAAGGGATCAAAAGAAAGGGGAAATACTGCTTGTCTCTGCTCCCTCCATCGCACATATCCCTGTGGTGAAGTATCTCGTGGTGGTTTAAATGGCCACTGGGCTGGAAGGACCACCCTTTCCTTTTCTGGGGAGGGAGATAACAGAGTTATCAGAAGAGCTTATGCTGCCCTTTGCCTCCTGGAAGGGAAGATTAATAAGCTTTCAGAATGACAGAGCTTTTGGCCCATGTGTAAAAATGTTTTCACAAGGCTGAGCACTGGATTAATATTTTGCTGGTGTTCTCAATCAGGATGGTGCTGCAGCTTTCAGGCTGCTGTAAGAAAGCCCAATTTTTAAAGTTTATGCTCCTAATTACAAGTTCACAAAGGCTGATTAATATTGGATGTCCTTATTTCATCGTGGGCAAGACCTAAAAATCCAGATTTAGTTGTTTGCTATGCTAAAAATGTGTTCTCTGTGGAATGGGAAGGGCAGTGGTGAGCCAAACATTATCAGAAACTTCTGTTTCAGTGTATTCTTTAGTAGATGTATTTGTCTGATCAGCTCTGACTTTCAGAGATCAGCAAAAATTACTCTTGTGTTGACGCTTTTAGTCAGTAATGTAGTCAGCTGGTCTGCATCTAATTCATTTCAGGTTCACAAGGATTCAAATAATATCCGGGAGACTTGTGTTTATCAAAATGCTCAGAATTTATAGTTGTAACTCATTCCAGAAAGTCTTGCTACTCTCATTGAACCTAGGGGGAATTCTGCTGATTTACTAGTTTATTTGTGTGTAGGATTCAAAACTTACTTTGGTCTACTAAAACTCTAAGGCAGCTGATGGAAAAGATAGAAAGAAAAAAATCAAAGCTTCAGATAGTCTGCAAATATCAAAGAATTTTTAACAACAAACCTGGAAAAATTGCCATGGATCCGTTCTTCCTGCCTGCAGCCACTTCCTCTGCCTCTGGCCAAGTTTCAGTTATTTAATTCATTGCTGGTGTCCCTGAAGTGGTTTTTCCATGTCCCTCTGATAATGCCAGATTCCTCTGTCACCCAGTTTTCCTCTTTATCTCAGTGCAAAGCAGGATGACTCGGTGATCAGGGTGCTCACTTGGGATTTGGGAAGACTCAGCTCTTGCTCTCACTGTGCCATATCCTTCCTGTGTGACTGTGGCCAAGTCCCACTGGGCCGTGTCCAGCCAGGGAGTGGGGCCTGAAGGTGCTTAGGGATGCTCAGCCTTTGTTTTCAACCTGAGCACTTCACTTTTGTACCTGCATCCCCCTGGCATGTTGGGGCATTTTTTGTTGTGTTTAAATGCTTCTGTCTCTGCCTTGGCTCCCTTTCTGCCGGGGAGCAGTGTGAGCCCTCCCTGGGTGTGCATTGAGCACTCTTGTACTGTTTACTCCTTCATCCTTCAACACTCGGGAGCCAGATGGATCTAAAACCATGGATATCCATGGTGTGTGTAGTTGCAACATACCAGTCTGTTTTCTATTACAAGATGTTAACTCAGTTTTATAAGTATCTTAAACTTTGGGGGGAAAAGAGAAGGAGGAGAGAACAGACAGTTTTTTTCACAGCGCTGTGGGTTTATCATGGAGCTCTTAGGGAAAAAAATAGTTAAACACAAGTTAAACAGAACTATTTACAGTGATAGGTAGCCCCAAAACATCCTTGAAGGCTTTGCTTAGCAGCCTCTCCCATTATCATTTTTCTTCTAAGTGACAACTCTTCTGCATAGCGTGAAGAAACATCACTTTACAACGTAAGAGGAAGTTCCAGGATGTGCAGGTAATTACAGACTGTACAGTAAATTACAACACTGGGTAATTCAGGCTCATTGTATTGCCACCTCCGTGCTTCAAGCTCTCTCTGTGCCCGGCCCACATGGCCCTTGTCCTCCCCCACCCCTTTCATTTACCTCTGCCATGAGGCCGTGGCCTTTATGTTAGGAAATTTCATGACCACCTAATCTTGAATTATGCCAAGTGCCAAATCAGGAACTTAGATAGGTGCATGGCTGCTGCTGCCATTGTTTGTAGAGCTGCTTATTTATTTATTTCTTGTATGGGAAACCTTACAACCTTTTTATCTCTGTACAATGTTGCTGCTGCCAAAAACCTTGACCATTCAGCAATTAGACCACAATCCTCTGAGCAGGGTGTTATTGGAAATCTTTAATTGCCTCTGTGCTGTTCTAAAGCGCTGTGGCTTTGAGAGTATTTTACCATAGTGCTGAGAGTCAATGATATTTAAGAGCTGACGAGGACATGCCTGGAAACTGCTGCTCAAAAGACTGGAAGATCAGCAGAGTCATTCCAGTTGTGCTGTCAAGTTGTAGCTGAAGTTGCCTTACAAGCTGAGGGTCGCTCTGGCTGGAGGTGCTTGAAATACAGAAAGTGGTTGATTAGCTCTTCATCTCTTGCAGAGGCTGGTAGGCTCAGGACAGATGACAGCAGTTGTGTTCTCCATTTAAGTGTGCATTGTGTGCTCAGGGTCTGTACGACTGCCTCACACTCCATCAGGGATGTGATGGGAATGTGCAGGCAGGGGAACCTGACCCCTTACCCTTCCTGCCCACCCCTCCACACAGCTGAGCTCACCCAGCACAGTGGATGGGCTTCCTGTTGACAGAGCAGAGTCGTTGGGGGTTTCTCGTATTTTTTATTTCTTTGCTACTTTGATAACACAAATGCAATGCTTAAGAGGCCTCTACTACCTACTGATTACTAAAAACCCTATTCAAATAGGTTGTGGCATTTGGGTAAAAGTAGTATGGTGTGTGCAGAGTTGATCATTAACTAAGCCAGGGCTGTATTGTTCATAACTCCTTTTCCTGTTTGGCTTTTCCTTTTATTCCCCTGGAAGCTGTGGGTATTTGTCTCACCGATCCTTCCTGGTAGGGGTTGGAAAAGAGACAGAGATGGTTATCAGTCATAAAATCAAAACCAGTGTTTCAAGGACAAATCCCCCACACCACCACTGGTTTTTAAGCAATATGTTTTAGTTAGGAAGCCCACGCTGCTGGGCTGCCAAATTAATGTTTTAAAAGGCTGTGAATGGTAGAGTTGCCTCTAAGGTTCTGTGTTGTCTGGAAACATCTGCAGATGTTCCTGTCTCTGGAAATGCTTGGGATTTTTCTAAAGACCTCAAAGCAGAAGGACCCCAGTGAGATTATCAGCAGAAAAAGACCTTTTGGAGACATTGAGTGGGCTGGTTGGGATTTTTTTGCAAGACTGTACTTCCTTGTACCTTTATCACAGAGCCCCTGGTTAAAATATTGCTTAATTGTTTTTTAAACAACTTCAGGCTAAGTTTCTTGAAATGCTGCTTCTAACTAGTGTTTGCGGGGTCAGAGAAAGTTTACAATTCTGCATCCCATTCTGCAGTAGGCTCTGAAGAGCTGCTGTCTCCTCTGCACTGGTCTGATAAACAGCATTTAAATTATCAGCCTCTATAGGCTTAAAACTAGTGCAGCAAATACTTTTTTCTCCAGTGTAACGGATGTAATGTACAAAGCAAATCTACAACTTGAGTTTCAAACATGGTGTTTCATAGCAGCTGGTTAAATACTCCTATTTTCACAAACACTTGGAGCAAAACTCATTCCTGTCCTTAACTCTGAATGCTTGTCCCTTTGCTGAAGTATTCTGAAGACACCCCTTTGCTTTCCATGTGCACCTGGGCTGGAGCTTGAATTTAGCAGCTTGGGAAGGAACTGGAGACTGGCAATAGTTATTCTGCAGCCACCTGCTGCTGGGTTGTGTGGGATTAACCGAGTGTTTTGTGACAAGCAGAAGCTTTCTGGTTCAAGGACATCAGCCCATGGAGGAGGGAGGCTGGGGAAAAGAAAAGCCTGTAGAGGTAAATGATAAAATTAGGACAAGCCCCAGAGTTAGTGAAGACTGTGGGTGACACAGGAATTCAACCTGGGAGATGTCTGTGTAGGGTCAGCACTTCTTGGCATTGGCAACTTTATAAATTTGGGCATTTCTAGGTATATTGAGGCCTCATTCAGTGCATATTCCTGTTTATCCAGTACTTATCTGCCCCTCATCAACATTGCATTCAGCCCTTTGGGCTCTCGGGTGTACTTGCAATAAGCCACTTAAGCAGTATACTTTTGCTCAAAACACCTTTGTTACAAGTAGGTTAAACCCAAACTGCTGAACCAGAAATGATTTAGTCCTTTCTTTTAAACAAATGATCTTTGTCACTTATTAGCGAAGTCCTTCCTCTGTTCACACACTTCTCACAAAGGCTTAATGAGCTCCATACTGTCACTGGCTCCTGCCCCGGGTCTCCTCGGGAACTCCCTGGGTCGGGGGTCTGGGTCACACTGTTAAACTTCCAGCTTTTCACTGGGAGAATGCAGATCTTTTACATCTGACCGTGGCAGTACAGCTCTTGTGGAGGCACCGAGCTGGATCCGAGTAAGTTCATCCCTGGGTCTAGAATTGTCTCGAGGTGCCCAAGGTGGGATGGGACTTGTCTGTGCACTGGTGTTATCATGTATAATGAACTGTGCTGAATTTCTCTCCCTGTGATCTGTTTGCCAGTGTGGACAGAACAAATTTGCTTGTCTGTGCCTCTTGTTACCCTGCAGGTCTGTTCTTACAGTATCCTAATGGGATGCTCTGGAGTGGGCTGTTACCTGTGCCCTTACAGAAGGCATGTGCAGCCCTGTCTGGGTGTGTTGTCCATGTTTTGTGAGACTCCAAATGGCAGGATGGACTGGAGTAGGGTCATTTTGATTAGCAAATGACCAGTTTACCTTTGTCAGGTCATAATCTCAGGGAGAACCCCATTTGCACAAAGGTACAGATGGAAAAGCTATTATTAGTCTTACCTTTGCCCTCCTGTTAGTCTTCTGCTTGCTTTCTGCAACTTGATGCTGAATTAAAAGGAAACCAGAATTGTGCTGGTGGGGGTTTCATTGGGTTTTTTTGTTTGTTTAGTTTGCTTGTGTTTTTTTAGGGCTCATTGCATAGTGGTGTGTGAAGAGTTTGTCACTGCCTTTGTTTTTGTTATTGTTAGGTTGGTTTGGGTTTTTTTTTCCCTTTATTTGCTTTGTAAAAGAGACAGAGAAATCAAAAAACAAATGCAGAGTAGAACAGCTGCATTCCTGTGTGGTGCAAAGACCGAAAGCCAGTTAGTCTAAATAAAAACAAATAATTTGTCATTACCATTTCTAGTCCTCCTGTTCGTTTGCCACGAGGAGAAGGTTGCAAAAAAGCAAAGGAGGAATATTCATGTGCACGATGGCAAGTGGGGGTGATAAAAACATCCATCCCAGAGGTGGGTGATGCTGCGTTCAGCCTTTCAGAGAGCAGGGTCTGCTCAGCAGGGCATCAAGGAGATGGAACAGGACATCACCCACATTCCCAGCACAGTCACCAGAGCAAAACCTTGACACACTGTAATCTTCCTGACTTTTTTGTCCTTAGCTCCTTCAAGTACATCATGAAATGTTTTATGAGAGGCTCTCTAACTTGAAATTCAGCAAATATCTATTCTGGAGCCTCTTTAAAAGCTGTTTAAGAGCCTTTTCCCTAAAGTACACTCTGTTCTTGTTAGAGACTTCTCTGGGTCTGTGTTACACAGAAGTGTTTAGTATTCTGTTGGTCTTTCTATTTTAATGTGTGCTTTTTAAAGGGGTTTCTTTGCTTTTAGGAAATACGAAGAGCTGAGTTAACCACAGAAAACTGGCTGCCAAACTGCTTAAAGTGCTAATTCTGCTGAAGTTTAGCACCTGACTTTTGCAGGGATAAACACATCTGGAATCTCTAGTCTTCAGAGTTGAAACTCTGTAAAATAAAACTTTATTTAATGTGTTTCCAGTCTGAGTCTTAGTCAGCAAAACTTTGCTGAGTTTTTGTTGAATTATGAACTCCTTAAAATGCATTTTGGAGTAAAGCACTGACATCTCCTTTAACCGAAAGTCCCATTAAGGTGCTAAAAGAGTTGGTTAATTTGCAGCTGTGTTGAGGAATCAAATGCAAAACTGCAGGGTGATGTTTCAAAATGATGCATGTTGCTGTGTTTCCTTAAATTTCCTTTTTTTTGTGAGCAGATACCACGAAGAACGGATGGTTCAAATGGTACTGCTTCCCAGCTTTTGTTACTTAAATGTATAAAAACATTGCAATTCTTAGGAATAAGTTTGATGAAGTTTCCTTGTCTGCTGCTTAGAAATATCCCAGTTCCTTTTGCCTCTTGGGCTGCTCTTCATTTCAGCCTTTATTTAAGTTGGGAGATGCTGTGCTGGTGTTGGACATCCCACAGCCCGTCAGCTTCTGTTTAAAGTGGTGTATGGTGAGTGATTAATGGAAATTATTTCAGGAATAAAGGACTCCTGGTAAGCTGATCCCTATTCAGAGCACCAAAAGAAAAAGCAGAGTCACAAGGGATGTTGTCTCCAGGAAGAACTTGTGACATCCGCGGGGGGAAGAGTTGGATTGGAAAGTGATGCTGAGTTTGCATTTTGAAATGCATCATAATTATATCTCATGGTATGATTTGAAGAGCTTTTCCTGATGGCTCCAGAGGCTGATTGTCACTTACACCAGCAAAATGTTGGAGTGTTTTCTGTGGCTGCTGCTGGGGTAGGTGTGCTGTGCTGGGCTGTGTGCTCTGGGGACAGGCAGCCTGTGACATGGGGAGCAGCCTGTCCTTGAAGGATGAGTGAACTCATTCCTCACAGTATTGGGTCAGTTAACCCAAAGTAATGCTGTGTTTCTTCTTTGGTTGGCAGAGTTAAACTGATTCTGAAGTTTGTATTGACCTTGCTCGTGCAGAGAACTGTCCTGACTGTTGCCTTGGATTGAAGACACGGAATCCATTAAACTCTTCCAACTATAAAGTTTTTCTGATCCTTTGTCTTTGGTGTTTTCTATGTCTAACTGATTAAAGTGTCACATTATTATTTACAGCCACGGTAAAATTTGTATTCCCTTAATTGTGGCTTCACTATTCAGTAAAATGAAGGCAGTGGTGTATTTGCAAGGGGGAGCAGATCAATAGCCCAATTACAAGCTGTATCAGCACAACAGGTAGAGCTCCCTGTGACTTCCAATTTCGAATCAAAACCTATTGAAAGAAACCTGGCACGTGGCAGTTCTCTCTGAAACAATTCACAAACCATCTCACATCACTGGCTACTGCTGACTGTCCTTTTTGCTAATCTAAAGGGACAGTCGTTCCTAAACTGATTTTACTGTTCCTGCTGGAAACTGTCATTCAGGGATCAAATACCCTCGTGCATGGGGAGGATGCAGTAAAAATGAGAGAAAACTGAAAGTGCTGAGTGCAACAGAAGTTAAAATACTGAACAAATAACTTCCTTCTATATTTTTATGACTCAAATCCAAAAGCCTCTTGATGATTTTTGATGCTTTTGGTAAACAAGCATCTGCTTCTTTTTAGCACAGAGGAAAAAGCTTATTATTCAGCATTGATTTCTTTGTGTAAAGACAGAGTGGTCCTTGTTTTGGTACTCTATTTACAGGGGTCTGTTAATGTATTTAGTGAGGGCAGGCAACAAGGCTGTGATCAGAGCCAGGCAGCTTCCCCAGCGTAATTCCTCCATCCCATGCCCTGGCTGGGGTTGCAGAGCTCAGTCCTGGCAGGGTTCTGCTCCAGTGGTGGGCACTGGCTGTGGTTCAGGCAAGTCAGTGATCTCCTTCCATCTGTAGAGTGCTGGACATACTTTGTCTAAATATAGGGGACCCTGGACTTGGCTGTGGCGGGGAGGGACAGTGTGTTGACCTCAGCGTGTCTGCTGTGACTTGTGTTACAGTCGTATTTAAAGCAGAGGGGTCCTTCTTGTGGGGCACTGCCAGTCAGGCCAAACATGGTCACATCTGTGGCAGTGACATGCAGGGAGATTGGAGTAAAAATGAGTTATAAAATGTCCAGTCTTAAACATATTTAAGCGTAGTGGGTAGAGACCTGGTTGTTAACCAACTGCTCGAGGGTGTGTCAGCTGTTGTTCAAGGTTTAAAAAGAAATGTGCTGTGATGAAGGCAATGCTTTCAGACTTTGGTGGCAGAGGAGATTATTGTGTGGTTTAAAGATAATCAACGTGGACTGTGTTAATTCGGAGGGGAAAAAGATAAGTACATGTCAATCAGAGGGCTGTTCTTCCTGAGGATAACGAATCAAAAAGCTGGTGGTTATTTTTCTCTGATCTTTGATGCGATAGATTCTCCGTATGAAGTTTTCTCATGTCGATTAAAGTGTTTTTAAGAACATATTTGTGAAAGCATTTTGTTGGTAGCACAGCAGCTGGCTTGCTTTGGGCAGACTGAGGTGGTAGGAGGGCAGCACGTGGTGGTAAAACACTGTGGAGTGTTCTCCTGGGTATCGCTGTCCTGCTCCGTGAACCCAGTGGTATGCATTAAAAATGCCCAAGGATGTTTAAACAGTATATAGCACAAGAAGAATGTCATGTAGAGCTTTAATCTGGGAATGTCTTGACTTGGAGACCTGGAAGCCTTTGGGGACTATCATGTAAAACAAATTCCTTTCATGGTCTCACTTCCGGTGCGGGTCTCTTGCTTTGAAAAGTGCACAGAATCAAATTTCTTCTGTAAACACCAAGTGCCTGGATTTCTTAATCAGCATCCTAATTGTGTTGGCCACCCCCTTTCCAGTCCATGAACTGCCGTGCTCGGACTGCAGGGAAAATGATTTTGTGCATATCTTCAGTCTCGAATTCCAGAGACATCAGAGCTGTGTTTGCACAACTTGTTTTGCTGTTGCTTTTTGGAATCTTTTTCTTTCTCTCTGGGTGGATTCTCTGGAGCTGGCTGGGAGGCTGAACGAGGGCCACCAACACGTGGCTTGCTGGGACTCCCTCAGTGTTGCATAGCCAGGGAGACGGGCAGGAAAGCTTTGTGCTGTTAGTGCTGCATGGAAAATAGGTCCATTTAGGTGTGTGATACCTGACATCCGTCCTTGTTCAACTCTATTCCTCATTGCCCTGGTGAATCATGCAGCCTGTGCCCAGCTTTGTATTCCGGGAAATAAATCATTACCTGATGATCTGGAGTGTCCTGGTCCGTGTCGCGTTTCAGCGATGCCGGCAACCGAAACTCGGCTCAGCTCATCTCCCTCACCCCTTGAGCTGCCCAACCTCAGCACCAGGACACTTGCTCCTTTCCAAGGCTGCTGAGCACTGGCAGGAAGTGATGGGGACGGACTCAGCAGTGGGGTGACATGGGGGGGTTGTGTGAGAGTTACTGTGTGAGCAGCAGCCGGGTGAAACCCAACCTGGAGCTGTAGGCACAGGCATGGGCACAGGGCTGGGGGGAAAGCAGCACTGAGCTGTGCCAGGCAGGATGGTGAGGAGACAGCTCAGCCTGCTTTGCCTTTACTTCAGGAGTTTCCGTGTTGAGCTGGGTCATCCATAGGCCAGAAGTACATGAGGGGAACAGGAAAACCATGTGGACTTTGGCTTTATCAGAAACTATAAAATGTTGTCTGGCTTTAAACAAAACCTAATCTGCTTTCCTTTGCCTGTAATAAATAAATCCCAGCCCTGCTTGCAAGGGAATACATTTGATATGAGCCGAAGGTCAGCTCAGCCCTGCCAAGCGAGGCTTGGGGCACCAGGAGGCAGAGGAATGCTGCAGGTGGTTGGGATTGTCTCTGCACAGTGCAGCCCCATCGCAGCTGCGTGGGCTGAAGCCTTTGCCTGCAAACAGCAGCTGTTGTTGCTCCCCTTGGCTGGCAGTGAGGCAGGGATGAGGTTCTCAGCCCAGAGCTGTCATCTTCCTTGCGGTCTCCAAAGGACACCACTGCTCTCTGCAGTGCACCCAGGCTGCCCAAGCTCTGGCTGAAGTGGTTTCTGGAGCTCAGTTCAAGTGTTCCTGGTGACAGAGGAGTCCTGATGGCACGTGTGTGATGATTTGTTCCAGCAGAGGCCTTAACTTGTGTCATTCAAGTGTTCAGTGGGTATCAACGCTCCCCACAACCTGGTGTGGTGACCTGAGGCTGGTTAGATCCCATCTCTGAAACTGTGTCTGAGTGTGATTGTTCCATGCATCTGAAGCAGTTGTTCTTCGCCTGCAGACACAGCCATGCTCATCAGTGTTACCTTTGGCAAGTTGTATCCTCTCTAAATTTACCAGAAATTCTCACTTGGAGCAAATAAAAGGAGTTAGGCCTTTGGGAGTTCAGGTTCACACCCATCATCCTCACCTTTGACTGTCTTCTAGCAAAGTCTGAGTTTTTCCTGTTGCCTTAATCTGGCTTTAGAAGATGTCCATATTGGAGCCCAAAAAGGGAAAAGGCAGCTTGGTGATGGTGAGAAAGGATCACTACATAAGTTCATGCAGATGACTAATGGTTGGCACAGCAGATCTTTCTGCAATGATGCCTGTCTGTGTCATTGCAGCTGAGTTCTCTCTCCAGAGAGCCACACCTTGGAGCAGAGGAAGTGCCTGCAAACAGTTCCTTTCTAAAAAAAAGAAAAACGCACAAATGCAGATGTTGTTCAAAATGCAGTTTGCGTCAAACCTCTGAGCCCAAGTGGGTTCCCACACTTGCTTTGTTCTTCTTCTCTGACTATTTCTTAAGTTGCAAAAGTGCTGACTGGCAAGAGATGGCCTTTGGTGGAGAACCACTTCCCCTTTCACTGCCTGCCCTCAGTGGTGTCACCTCTGCTGAGCCCTTTTTGGTAAGTCATGGCCCTCGTTTTGGTCTGCACTGAGTTTGTTTCTCTTGTGGGTATCAGAGAAGCCTGGACTTGTCTGTGTGTGCTGCCAGCTGACCCTTTTATTACAAATGCCAGTGTAGTGCAATCCTAAGTTATCCTTGCCTTTTCCACATCCCTGTTGTTATGGTGGGTTTTTTTTATTAGTACCTGGTACTGTCCTTTACACAGCTCTAGGTCTGGCCTCTGTGAAGAAAACCAGTGCCTTCAGCACTTGCTTAGGAGCAAAGGCTTAAACTGGAAGCCAAACATTGCTGCCCTCTTTCATTCATTAATGCTGTTGGCAGTTATTAAACCAGGTGCTTTAAAAAGTCAACAAGGGAAGTAGGGATGTTTGTTGAAAAACAAACTGCAGTGAAGGTGGAAGAGGTGCTTCTCTGGGGAGGGATGCTGGAGGAGTATGATGCTCATCTGGTGGTTTCATGGAGAAGTGCCCTGGGCTGCCAGGCTGCACGTAATCCAGCTGTGCACCCAGCTGCTGTTGCCCCCTTGGCTGCAGGTCTGATGTTTTTTTAACCAAGACTTTTCTTGTGGGCAGAGGAAGTGGGTGGGAGCCGGTCCTGAAGCAGGTGTGATGTCAGGCCCCGGGCCTGCCTGCGGAGGAAGGGAAACAGTCAGTTTGGGAAGAGGAGCAGGAAGAGGGAGGGAAGTTGCTTGAGGGGCTGAAAAAACCAGCAGGCTGCTTGGCCTGCCCTCCTGTAACTTCTTCCAAGCTGCGGGAGAATTGCTGCTCTTGCAGGGAGTGTCCTGGCTGCTCCAGAGCTCGCTCTCCTGTCCCCAGCTGCCCTCTCTCCCTCCTTCCACGCCTGGCCCCACGGCCTGGGGAATGAGCTAAGTATTGATGCCTGCTGTGCCACTCCTGCCAGCCTTGGAATTTTGGTCTGTTTCTTGGTTTTGTGTTTTGCAGCTGATGGATTAAAGGAGGATGCTGGAGCTGAGCTGGCAGCTAAGATGTGCACGGCAGCATCAGCTGCTTGTGTTACAGCAGAATCTCAGAGGGCTCTTGAGGGAGCAGCCTGGCTCAAAAGTGACAGAAAGGAGCTGGGTACACGATTTGGTTTCACTTCCTCATAGACACCTTCTGTACTGCATCTCTTCCCTGTCGTGTTTAACTGCTGGCTCTTCAGACAGGGGCTGTCTTTCCCTGCACATGTGAGCAGGGTTTGGTAGAGCAGAGTCCCAGCTGACATCCCCACTGCTTTAGTCTGCATTGACACTTCCCATTTTGAGGGCTTGGACTGCTGATGCTTCCAGTTAGTCAACACCAGGGTTAACTGATTTAATTCCTTACTGTCAGACTTGCCTGCCTGCTTTCATCAGTGTTCCTGCTTTTATTTGCCTTTTGTCTTACCAGCTGCTAGAGGGGAAAGGTATGTCCTGCAAGTGGATTGGGAACTGGAACCCCTTCCTGATGGTGCCCAATTTTGCCAGGCAGCTTCATGTGTTTACAGAGCTTGTACTGGGTGATAGTTGTGTCCCAAGAGATGATTTTCAGGAAACCCTCTTTCACTCAGGAGTTGGATGTGCCTGTGGTAACTGCACAATTGTCTTATCATGGGGAGCTACAGCTAGAGCCAGGATTGGCATTGAAATCCCAGAGTAGTCTCTTGGCTCTGTTAGAATGCTGCATCAGAACACTTTTCTATGGGGTTCTGCATAATACATACCTGCAGCTGACAGAAATCACATTTGTATTTCTGTAAATAATACTGTTACTCAAATGTGAAGTACTTGAAATCCTCATTTCCCCTACCATCACTTTCTAACCTCTCCATTTCTTCTAAAGACAAAGAGGAACAGGGCAGGAGTCCATGATCTCCCTGCAGTGCCTGTGTAGCTGCCTGTGTGCTGTGGGCATGGCTGTGAGGAGATGATAGCTACGAGGAGGTTTTGCTCCTCACTCTACTGACCTGTTCCTGTGCATTGTGCAGAGGGACATGGTGGAAGGACTTCTCCTGCCAAGCCTGTCAGGGAATGGTGCCAGCTCTCTGGTTGTGCTACTTGGCAAGTGCCTGACTAAGGGCTGGGCTGGACAGGACAGAGCCTGCTGTAAAGGAGCTGCTCTGATGAATAAGTAGAGCTGACTTTTGGAAAGTCATTCTCAACCTCACAATAACTTAATTAAGAGTTTATTAGGATAAAGCATCGCCAGAAGCTGTTCAAGTGCCTCCTTCCTTGTCTTATTCTTTAAAAGATTTTCTCTCTTTACGAAAGTTTCAAAAGAAAACTATGAGGTTCCTTTCTGAGTATTTTACACTGAGGACTGAAAATTTCTCATTGTAACTGGTGGATGGTGCAGATTCACCTGTCTCATGGCTGGCAGGGCACCTCCCCAGCCACGCAGCTGCTCTGATGGAAGGTGTCATCCAGGGGAATTATGGCAAAGCTTCCAATAATTCCCATTATGGGATCACTTTGGCATTGTCGCTAAACCAGTAACACTTTCTCTTTTGTGTCTTCAAACCAGTTTATTTGGTGTTTGTGCTTGCAGGTTATGAATGGAGTTTTGCAGGGCAAGAGCTGGGAAGGCAAATACTATTTGTTTCCTGTCTGTAAGTTCTATGTGGATCCCATTTTGTAGAATAATGAGAATTTAGTTTGAACTGTGCAGTGTTTTCCTTGTGCAGCCCCTGGGCAGCAGGTCAGACAGGAATCACTTCTGTTTCCTGCTGTTACTGCTTGTTAGAAATGAAGTCTTCTGAGAGCAATGTCTGTGCTTTCTGTGCAAAAGGCTTCAAATAGTTCTGATGATGTGACCTGTACGGTTTCTACAAAATCTTTTCTGCCTGGGAGTAAAATCGGTACAAGTAGTGATTTCCGTAGGAAATCTTGCTTAAGTCTCCTGCTTGTGTTGGTTGTCTTTCCAGTGAGCAGGGAATTATGAACAGCACATCACTGGTGGCCTTGAGGTTGCTGCTTCACTGCAGAATTGAACAGGCTGAGCATGGAACAAGAACTTTTTTTCCCCCAGCTGTAGTGATGAGGATTGCTTATAGATTTAATGCCTCCTTCATAGGTGTGTTCCAAGTAAGTCTTCTCCAGAATAAAGCACTGTGCAGTACAGAGGACTGAGGACAAGTCTGGTGTGCTGATAAAACACAGCTCAGCTTTGTTACGTTTGCCAAGTTGGCTCCTTGTCTTCTGCTGTCCTGGACTCAACTTCTCCCCTAACCACGCTGAGTGTCTTTTAACACCCAGCCTGTTGCAGGAGATTGTTTCAAAGAGCATTGAAGCTCCTGTAGGCTCTGGCAAACCAGATTTTGTGAGTATTTCAAAGCCCAGGTTACTCTTGGGAGCCATCGAGCTGTCAGCAGGATGAAATCAGTGGTGGATGGCAACAGGGCTCTGCTGTTATGATGAACACAATCCCACATCGTGAGGGTTGTTTTGAGCTCTAATTGCCCTTTTCACACACATCTTTTCTACCTGTTGTGTTTCTGAAGCCTCTCAGGGTGGGGTGTACTCTTAGCATCCTACAGAAGGAATCTTTTCATACGTAATCAGGGGCTGTATCCGGAGGTGGACTTGCCCTGAAATATTAAGATTTGGGGAAGGATCATGGCAGGGACTGTCCAAGCAGAATGGTCCCAAACAGAGCAGCCATCTCTGTGTGGTGCAGAGGATGTCAGGCCAGTGATTGCTTTTTATCCCTGTAGTGCCTCACAGGAACNAAACAGAGCAGCCATCTCTGTGTGATGCAGAGGATGTCAGGCCCTGTAGTGCCTCACAAAGTCAGCATCTCCTGAAAGAACAGTGTTAAACTTCACTGATAGTTGTTGTTAGAGCTCCTTGGGCTGTCTATAAATTTGTTGCTTTTCCTCTCAAGATTTTCTTTATGCCTTGAATCTTGAAGTGAGGGCTTGTGTGTGTGTGTGGGGAGGTGGAGGGGTGTATTAGATGTTTTTTTACTGGGATGCTGTGCTGGATACCAATGTGTGTTTGGTGTTAGGAGTTCAGGGCAGGCAATGCTGAGGGTGTGCAATGCCCTCATCTGCACAGTGAGTGTCCCCAGAGCTGGAATATGGCAGAAGGACCAGGACTCTTGTCTCCATGGATCTGATGGCCATCTCCTGCCCTCGCTCCTGCCCTGCGGGAGGTGCTGCCCTCCCTGCTTGACCTCCCTGTTCCACAAGAATGATCTGCTTTGCCACATTCTTCAGCTCTTCCAACCCTTTGTGTGGGAAATTACATTCCCTTTCCCTAGTCTTATCAAGTGAAACTTATTGCTTGTGGTTAATGGCCCAAACCAAGGCTCTCCTGGCCTTTGGAGAGAAGGTGGCCTCCTGGAAGGATGTACCTGATGGGAATCTCTTTAGTTCTGCTGCTGGTTCCTTTCCAGGCAGGTGGCTGAGAGCTAGTGATAAGGAAAAGTGATGGAATTGAGAAGATTTCTAACTTTCCAGCCCTCTAGCTACATGCTACTTTATACACTAAAAATAGCTGCTAATTCTACCTTCTGGGGGAACCTCAGGCACAGGCTAAAGGATTGCTAATATTAGTTGTTGGCTTTGCTGATAAAATTAACTATGTGAAAACTGTGAGTACTGAATTCTTTCTCCTGTGCAGCCTAATACCTTTTAACAGTTTTCTTCTGTGGTGAGGTTATAAAGGGAGAAAGAGAATTTATTTTTATTGATAATGGTACTATTATTTTCTTAAATGTCTTCAGGATAACTCAGTATTCCTCTAGTTCACGCTGTAAGAAACTGTATATCAGAGGATTTATCACCTGAGGCTAGAAAGGCTCAGTCAAATTTTTTAATATGGTAAGGGTGTGAGGAAACATCTGTGCTCAGTGTGCCCAATGAATTTGTTGGGTTTTGTTTTTAATTTTAGTATAGGTAAAGATCTCTGATCCATTTTAACTTGGGATAAGTGATTTTCTCCTTTTTGAAATTCTGTTTTGTTGAAGCATCCAGAGCATGTTTGATGTCTGGTTCAATTTTAGAAGAAAAGTTCTGGGAGAAACTTTGTCAGTAAGGAATGCTGAGTGTATGACAGACAGCATGGTCTAAACATTGGGATGTGCTGCAGGCTTGAGAAAGGTCTTTCTCACTCTGTGCATCTGCTTTGCTGGAGCTTGGAAAACTACTTTTTTTTTTTATATCCCCAGCAGCAAAATGGAGAGGTGCCCAGAAATGTGCTTGAGCTTAGAGGGAAATCCAACTTTTTAACACAAGCTTTTGTAATTCTTGTGCCTATAAAAATGTAGTCGGCAAAGCCTTTGCTGAAGCAGTCAACCCCAAATAATGAAAATACATGGCAGGGCTTTTTACTCTATTAATAATTTCCGAGTCCTCGTCTCCTAAAGGAAGGGAATAAATAATTAGGTTTGATATTTGTTTAAGCAGAGAAAGGAGCTTACTTGTTCCTAAGCTCTTGCTCAGTTGAAGGATAAGCAAACATCTTTTTCAAGGCACGGAGCTGCTGGGATGCACAATGCCAGGGACTCTCCCATCCTGTCTTACCATGTTCATCAACCATCCTGTTGACTACAGAATTGTTTCTGGCTCTCTTCAAAGCCTGTGTGACTGTCTTATCAATTCTGAGAAAAGCAGGAACCTTCAAGTATACAACAGGATGGCTGAATTGCAAAATCTGGAGTGTGTCTTGCTTTTTCCACAAACCACAGCATCTCTAAGAAAGCTACTGGAAGATGTACTTAAAATACCAGCTGTACCTCAGAACCTGAGTATTTATTGCCCCTTTTTACAAACTCCTTGTGTGACTTCAGAAAGGGCAAAATCAGGGCACTAAGTGACGTCTGATTTCAACAGCGTTACAGTTTTGTTTTCAGTTTATAAATCTTTAAGAGCTAATTATCATGCAATTCATAGACAGTAGTTTCATGATTTCTTAATCTGTTATGCACACGACTTTTTGTTTGGCTAACTGCTGAAGGGAGACATTTGTTTCTGCAGGGCATCAGCTGTGTCTGAACCACAAAGCTCAGGGTTAACAGAGTCCATAATTACTGAGATGCGTGGGCTCACTCTGTTCATCACCAGTTAGAAATGTGGATCTCTCATCTTGACTTTTCAATCGAAAATGTAGCCATGGGTTAATCCCCTCTGCCTGCTTAGGTTCCACCTCTGCAGGCAGAGTGGCACCAGGCACATGTTCTGCTTTTCAGTGTTTCTCTGTTTGTGGTGTTCTCAGTTATGCTTTGAAAGTTTGCAGTACTTATATGGAGGGGGAAGTTCTTTACCAACAGAATAACTTGGTCTAAATCACTTCCTTGCAGAAGCACAGAATATGCATTCAGTGCCTCAAACCTCTGTTGTTCATTGTTTTTTTTCCTTTTAAAGACAAAGACAGTTTTCCTTATTCCCTGTTTGTCTCTCCCCTTGCAGCATCAGCGAAAGCTTCCTCACTGTGAAAGGTGCAGCTCTCTTCCTGCCACGTGGAAATGGATCCTCTACTCCCAGGATCAGTCATAGGCGCAACAAACATGCAGGTAAAGTGTTGTAGCAATCCCTGAGGCTTGTCTGCTCCCTCTTGTTTGAGTCCACCTTTCTTGAGTTCATTTTTACCTCGTGACACACATTTCTGTCTGCCCCAGATATGTATTAAAGCCTGACCTGCCAGTCACAAGGCTGTGCTACTTAATGCTGATAAGATGGAAAGGTTTCAGAACTCTTATTTATCCTTCAAAACCAAACTAATGAGAGATGTCAAGGCAGCAGTCATGACATCATGGAGGCTTCAGAATAACTGCACCCCCAAAATACCATCCTGTGATTTCTGTGTGAGAGAGGGATGGGAGGATTGCCATCAAAACCTTCATGCATTGCACTGGGAAACCTGAGGTTGTGATACAGGATGAGTAATTGTTCTTCCTAATCTGGAAGTAACCAGTTATGATGGAAGAAAGGGAGGAGACTTTCCTCTACATGGGGGTGAGGAAACCTCTGAGCAAAGTCAGAGGTGTGAGCAGAGTGAGTAATATGGTCGGTTATAATTCCACCTCCTTTATCTGCTCAAAGTTTGATTTGTGTTTTTGCTTTGACTCTCTTTGAAAAGTTGATCTGAATAATGGAATTCAGACATGACAGGGTGGGTTGTTTTTCATTAGCTATGATTCTTAATCAGTGATGGTGTTTTACAGGGATCAGATATTGTGGGGATTTTCCCTTCCCTTCCTGCAATTGGCAGGAAAAAAAAACCACCGAGACCTTCAGACTTTTGCATGTGAGACAGAGATAGAGAGGCAGGAATTGATGTGCTTTGCCAGGAAGTGACCAGCAAAACGTGATTTGGTTTGATTCCAGGTGTAAATCACTTTGTACTTTGATACCATCAGACTTGTCCTCCAGGTCTGCATCTGTCAGAGTTAGGTACAGAGTGATGACTGGCCGCCTGAAAATCTGTTTACACACGTATTTATAGAAAAAGTTTAAGTCAGAAGGCAGTTAATTACATACTTCCGCTCAAAAATAGTACAGGCAGTACCCAAATTGCTTTGGTGAGATGCATTAATTACCACTTGTCAAAAGAAAATGTTCTGCAACTTAATTTAAAGCTGGCCTTTCTGGTCAAGAATGAAGTGAAATTGTCTTTAGCATGAAAGTAGTCAGCAGTCTTTTAAAAGTTTCTCTTGGCCTGTCTTGGTTTTTAATCTCTCCAAAATCCATTGCTGCAGCCCAGGCCTCCCCCTGGCAGCTGCTGCCTTGGCTTTACCTCACCAGGGAGATGCGCTGGGTGGTTTTCCTTGTGACCCTCTGCAAGGCAGCACAAACAGCTGCTGAGACTCTCTCCTTGCCTCATCTCCTTGCTCCAGCTGACTTGCATGAGATCTGGATACCTTGGTGGAAAATAGCTGCTTGTCTAATCAGCCCAGAGCTCTTGGAACCCAGATTGCCAAGAAAGCAAATCCTGTGTGTTGTAATTGCTTCCAGCAAGATATTTGGTATTGGAGAGGCTGACTTGCCTAAGGGGTGGGATTTTTGTTCCTAGAAGGTGTATTTTATTCCTGTCTCATCACCTTACAGGGTGAGATTTAATGAGGGATCAGTACTGTCCTTTCCTCAATTTCTCTGCTTGTGAAGTGGTGGGAATACTGTAGTGGTTTTTTAATGGTGCTTGGAGGTTTCATTGAAGAGGATCCCTTGTCTAAATGTGCACCAGCTTTCTTTTCTGTGAATTTTTCTAATATAAGCAGACCAAGACACCAAGGGATCAGTGTGTCACCTTCCTGAGCAAAACATCTGTGCCACCAAGATTAAATCAGTGAAGTAGAGAGTGTGGCTCTGAGAGGTGAACCAGCTGCTGGCAGTGAGCTGGCACAGTGTGTGCAGCTGCCTCCTGGGACAACACTGATAACCTGTGCTCAGCTTCCATTCCCATGACTTATCTCGGGCACACAAAATTAGAAGGGGGTAGAGAGCAGACATAACTTTCCAGTATGGAATTGCTGCCTATGGATTCTGTAGTATTTCAAGTGGCTCCAAGAGCATTTTCTGGGAAAGTTGACTAACCTTCGTAACCTGCTTTTTTAATTCATCAGAGGTGTTAGAATCCAGCAAGAAGAGTAAATGGGTAACAGGAAATAATTAATGCTCACACCCATTTTTTTAATCACATCTCCAGCAATGGGAATCATTGGCAGATTGACTAGATATGGTACCAGCTGCCCATGCTGCTCTCGCTGGGTGGTCCTGTGCCACCTGGAAAACTCTTCTGTGGGATGATGCTTTTCCACAACAAACAATGCTGGAGGAGGCCAGAAAAGAATGTAACTTCCCTGGGGCTTTTGCCATCTCTGGAATACTGTGAATCACTTTTCAAATCCCACTCTCTGATTATTTGCACCTATCCTGCCAGCTCGAGGAAACAAAAGCATCTGCTCTGTGCAGGACAATGTGATAGGAAGCAGCAGCCGTGCCGTGAATGCCAGCAAAGCTGACAGCTCTTCACAGGACAGGATGTGGTATCTTTGTGCTGCTTCTGGCATGTTAAAACCTTTCCTTTGGTTTTTCTTAATCCAGGAAGCTTACAAAATGCCTCGTGTGTTTGGGGCTGAAAATGCTGCGAGTCGGTTAAAGTTGGCCAAGGAAGCAATCCTTTGCTTTCCAGCTCTGGAGCTCCCAAGGCTGGCAGGGGAACAGGGAGAAGTGTGGTAAACTTTGAGGATGAGGAATAATGGAGCTCCTTGGCAGAAAGGGTTGTCATAGAAACTTCCCCTCTTTTTTAAGTATTGAGATAATCCAGTAGTCCTGTTGATGTTTTTTTTTTTAAACTCTGGAAACTTTGGCTCTAAACTGGTTCCTGAATTACTGGCAGCAATAGGTGGGAACTGTTACATTTTGAGGAGGGAAAAGCTGAGGTGAAGCATCTTCCATTTCAAGCTGCCTAAGACATGTAGATGCCTCTTGAGGCAAATACTTGCTGGGCTCTTCCAGGCTGTGGGCAGGAGGTGCAGAGGGGCCTTTGCCTGTTGAGTCAACTGTTCTCAGCCATTCCCACTGTGGGAGCAGCTGAAACTTGCTGGAACTGAACAGTGTTGCCAGGATTTTGCACTGGTGATGACGTGGGGAGGTCCTGTCACTGCACCCCTGAGAGGACAAGTATCTGATGGATGAGTTGGTCTTTCTGGAGTTACTTATCTCCATAAATAACAGCTGTATAGGGAGGCACATGCCAGCCACTCCGGCACTGGGAACAATGTCCTTGGACAGGAAGCAGCTTCAGCTGCTGATACTTTGTATGTGACTTCCCTAGCACTGCAGAGTGCCTCAGTTTATCCCACCCTCAGTTAAAAATGCAATCCCAGAGCATTGAGTCATTCTCCATATGCTGAAATGTGTTTCAAGGAGGAAGGAAGAGGAGAGCAGGGAATGCTGTGCCCTGTGTAGCCCACTCCACACTCGCTTGCCTCTGTCCCATCCAGAGAGGGGCTGCAGCAGCCCTTCAGCCCTGCTCTTCCCCCAGCTATAAAAATCATTTGGAAGCTGGGTACCATGCTCTCTCTGGTCAGCCTTCCCTGTCTTGCTTTTTTTGTGATACTTCTGGATGCTGCTGTTTCCTTATTTCTGACAGACTGTGAAATAGCATGGATTCTAGAATCACTGATGAATTAGAAAGGGAATTGAGGGAGACCAACCAAGTTTCCTAGAAAATGCTCTCATAGCCACTCCTGCTGAATATTTGCTCCAGCTTCATGCTCATCCCTGAAGTGTTGCCTAAACTCAGTTTCCTGGCTGTGGGGGGAGAGGGTGGGTGAGTAAAGGCTCCTCTTCTTGCTGATCTGTGCCACCCACCTGGCAGCCTTGAACTCTCCTTTCTGGGAGTGCAGATTAATTTTCCATGTAATGATTGCAAAATGACCCCCTTGCAGGAAGTGTTGCTGCTGACTGACACTTGGGGTGATGTTGGCTCTCCGTGGGCTAGGGAATAGTGATGAGGACTCAGTACAGCAGTGCTGGCAGAAAGGGTTGTCCTTCAAATGCTTGAAGTTTTAGGAAATGCCAAGTTTTAGGAACTTGGCTCTTTTTGAAGACTTTAAACTTACTGCACAATTTTATTTTTCCTTTCCTTGACCTCACCAGTTAAAAGTGTTGCAAGTGTTTTCAAGGACAAAATTGTAGGTGTTTGATTTTTCAGGTGGCAGTTCTTAGCTGCTTTTGGAAGGGTTTGATGGGCAACCATATTGTGGGCATGTGCTGCTCTAAGGTGGGACTGAATCTCACTTAAAAAGGGATGCTTTTGCCTCTGTAGCAGTTCTGCACTGAGCAGTAAGTTAGTGTAAAAGAAGTGGCAGATTTCTGGTTTGAGGCACGTGATAGAACAAAATGTTGAACAACAGGGACTTTTCCATTTCTACCTAGTTTGCCTTGTCTTTTAAAGGAACAAAGAATACTGAAACACTGCTTATTTCTGTTAAAAAAGGTAACAGGATTTAGCAGGAGAGAGCATGGTAGGACAGGAACAGGTGAGCACACTGAGGAAAGAGCAGCTGACTAAGAGATGACAAAACTCCATCTGAGTAGGTGGGAGTGACAATGTTCCTGGTGACGTGTCAGGTTTCCTGGTGGACAATTTACTCTGGCTGTACAACCAGGAACTTGCATGTGACTTAAAACTGCGTGTGCACTCACCTTTCCCTCTTACCTGCAGGGGATCTCCAGCAGCACCTGCAGGCCATGTTCATCCTGCTCCGCCCAGAAGACAACATCAGACTGGTAGGTTTGGCTTTGTGCTTATCTGCTGGGAACCAATATAAAGGTTAAGCACCACTTGACAAATACACCTGTGTAACTCATGAAAGCAGTGGTGTGTGTATGTTTGCGTGGTTTCATCAGCAGGTTTGGGGAGCGTTTGCAACCACAAAGGTGGAAAAGCGGCTAATTATGAAAGGGCTGCTGGTTTGGTTGTTCTGTGAGACAAATTGTATGGCTGGAAGATTCTTTGAACCAAATACTGAGTACCTATGCACTCAAAGTATTGTAATAATTGTCAGAGAAGATGGGTAAATTATCTTGGTGTCCCAGTTAAATCAAGAGTAGCTGACCTATGTCTGACCAGCGTGAGCACCTGCCCTCCTGCAGTAGTTCACCCGTGTTCCTCACTCTTCTCTCCTGAGCTGTGGCATCCCAAAAGGCCATGGCTTATCAGAAAGGAGCATGTAGGGTCCCCATGTAGCCATGCAACTATATGGAACCTCATCTTCCTGCTTTTCTGGGCTGTCGCCTCCTATAATGATACAATGAAAATTAGACATTGCTGTTCATAGCACTGACATGCAGTCCTGAAGACCTCCAGAAGCCAAACATGAGCAGTGAGGAATTTGCCTGGGACATGTTGAAGTGCTCTACAAGGCCAGGCATGACTGCAGTGTGTCTGCACCTCTCATCACTCAGTAGCCTGGAGTTTCTTTCCTGTGTTGTCTTGATGCATCTTAGCAACGTCTGGCCAAAGATAGACTGCCAGCATCACAAGTATTTTTCTGACACCTCTGTTTTGCTGAATCCTCTTGAGCTGTGCTGGACATGGACTTGATTGTGTGAGTATAGCTAGGAAACAGCCAAGATTACTATGGAATGCTTTAACTTCCAAAATGACCACAAAAAAAAATGTGCCATAAGCAAGCTAAAGGACTTGCTCCTAAACTTTTTCAGGCACACCTTGCTGTCACTAGAATTTCAGTGAAAGTGATGGGAATGGGGGTTCTCAATCCTTTTCAGAATCTGAGCTGAGGTTAGAACATTGGAAGCTATTGAACAAGGCATTGTTCAGCAATATCACTGGCTACATTGTGTGATTTGGGACAAATTAGCCTTAACAGCTGAATAAGGACTTTGTGGGCTGAGACATAAACCCTTTTGTTCAGAGCTACATTTGGAATGCTGAAATCTTGCAAGAGGTTGAGTTCGATAGTCCACTTGAATTTAATTGATTCTTGACGAACGAAGGGTGTGCAGAGCTGCAATGGACTCTCTCATAAAACAGTAGATACAAGTGAGATTTGAAATATAAACAGTACTGAGAGAAATGCATTCTCTTCATTTTGTTGGCTGCTGTCATTCAGAGGGCAGCAGAGGAATCTAATCTTCTAAAAACCTACACTTAAAATTAGGAACAACTCCTGTTTCTTTTGGAGCTCTTGGCAGAGGTTTTTAGCCTTCCATGAGAGCAGGATGAGAGCAGTGGTACCAGGGTAAGATCAGTAGAAAGGAGGAAAAGAAGTTAAGAGTACAAAGTGATCAAATGTGTTCCTGCAGTTTTTAGCAGAGCTGGGGACTTGAAAGTTGGACCCATGTTTTTGTCTTCAAATCATATATCTCGATGAGAAATGTGTTGTATGAAACACTATGATAGAGCATGAAAAAGATGAAAGGTCAGTATGAGCTTCTTGAAATGTGCTATTCATAAGGGCTGGTGAAATACCACGTCATACTTAGCTTTGTGCTAAGGCTGTAAGTGTTGAACCCAGAGAGCCACACTAAGCCATGCCCTGCTCCTCCAAAGTGGCCTCTGAAAATCCCACCCCACCAACATGTACCTACATGACCTTTGCTCGCTGTTTGTCTCGGCATGTTCTAAAGGGTCTTTAAGACCTCCCATTACTGCCAGCCAAATTGGCTTAGCTGAGCAAAGTTAGATTCTATTAATCCTCTTGCTGCTGTGCTGTATTGTCCTCAAGAGAAGCAGAACAGAACTTGTGTGTGGATGTCCTGGACATGGGACAGTTGGGTCTGTCTGCTCCCGTTTTAGGCAAGTCTGTGCTTCTGTCTGAGGTTTGGTTACTAATGTAGATAATTACTTTAACCACAAAGACCTTGTTGATTACTTGCTCTTCTAGGTTGAAGAGCACCTTTCTGTTTTCCCACAAGTGGTTAGTTGTAGAAACAGCTGTCTTGGGCAGAATTCACACCTTGAAGGACTGACCACTTTGATCCTCCGTGTTTCCAAAGGAATCTCAGTGACTCAAGAAGCAAGAAGGAAAATAAGGCTGGTTTTAGCATGACTTATCCTAAGGAGATGGGGTGGGGCACAGTCTCTGGCTGTACAGAGCACGGCTGTCTGCTGGCAGCAGCATTTGGGTAGTTTCTGTTGGTCTTTGGTCCCATTGGGCAAGTCTAGAAGACTCCATCAACACAGTCTACTGCCTGCACTTGCTGTTCTGCCCCATCACCAGAGCTGCTGCTCCCTGCAATTCCACTGGGAAGCTTTCCCTGCCATGCTGAGCATTCCCTGTGATAGTGAGCTCTCTTTAGCTGCTGGGAACTGTTTTCACCTTTGTTGTAGACTCCACCACATCTTGAGGTCAAGACTTCCCAGACAGAGGTGTGAGGAGGTTAGAGAGAGCTTCCTCTAAGCTGGGAGGTGCCATTCTGACCTCAAGACCAAGTTGAAATGAACTAAAGGAGCACATTGGGAAAAGCAGCCTGCTTCTGAGGGATCCCACACTACAGTGAACTTATGAGCTTTTTTTAAAGGATAATTGTTCAAACTGTACTCTGTGCTGTGACCTCTGGGGGCTACAAAGAGGCATCTACATGAGCAGTGGGTCAGGAGGGCTGCTGGTATTTGAGGAATTTCAATTCAGTTTGTGAAGGGTGTCAAACACCTCTTCAAACTTCAGCCACTGGGTCACAAGGAATTCAGCAACTGGGTCCCGTTGCAACAGGCAGGGATCTGTCCACAACACAGGGCAAGGGTGGACTGGGACACCTCCTTCTCACCTGTGTTTGCTCTCTGCAGGTTCTGCTCAAAGTTCAAGGAGCAGTTTAACAATGTGGTAAATACTGAGGCCAGGCAACGTCTTGGGATTAGATTGAGCCATCCAAACTTAAGTTTCAATATACAGAATTAAGACACTTCCTTTCTAGAGATGTCCTAGTTTCTCTAGTTAGGATCCTGTGACTAAAATGACTGTAAATGGCTTGGAACAGAGTCCAAAAAGTGTTGCATGTAAAGTCTGCTTGCTGCAGATGTTTATAGGCAGTGCAGGGCTCCCTTTCCCAGGCTCCTCTCTAACCAGCAGTCTTGCTGTAAGACTTGCTGGAGTCACTTCAGTTCTCAGTTCCTTGTGGTTTCTGGAGGAGCAGCATAGCTCAGTGCAGCCTTCCAGAGCTTCAGTGTTGGTCTGACATTCACAGCTGAAGTTCCACAGCTGCTCTCTGAATGCTGTCAGTAGTATCTGATTTGGGGGAGTTTGGGCTGAACTCCAGTCCTGCTAGAGCTCTCTTTTGGCACTGGGGTAAATGTAGTTGTGGTAGGAGCAGTGAGGCACAATGACTTTGACCTTTTCTGGGCAATCTGTATCCAGTGATGGATACAGCTTAGTCATAGGGGTATCTTTTCCTGCCAGGTGTAAGGCAGTAAGGTTGCATCTGCACCAGGGAAGTTGCCAGAAGAATTCAAAGGATCTGGAAACCACACATGAATTAGATCCTGGTTGTCTGTCCAGCTGCCTGGGAAGGTGGTGGAAAGAGTCTCGTTGGAGCTATTGTAGACAGCACACAGTAGTTTAAAAGACAGCTCTAGTTCTTTGGGCAAAGCCCTTTGAGAGGTGAAGAATACATTCAGCACCCATCTGCCTTGATGAACATGCTGTGGTCCACAAAGCTCACTGGGCTGGGACCAGTCAGAGGGCTGTAGATTGTTCAAAACCAGCCCTAGTGGGCCAGAGCAGGCCCAGACCCAGGTGTGCAGAGGGCACCAGGAACATCCCAGCTGTTGAGGAAGGCACTGTGTGAGAATAAGGCACTTTTTCCCCAGCTGGGGAATGTGGGACATGTGTACGAGTCTAAACTGCACCACTGCTTCTGCGCCTGTCACTCAGCATGAACAAGTGGCTTGTAAAGGTAATAACATGTGTTTTGCTGACTGCACTGCTGATCTCCTCCCTTCTTTTCTCCAGGCTGTAAGACTGGAAAGTACCTACCAGAACCGCACTAGATACATGGTAGTGGTGTCCACCAACGGCAGACAGGACACTGAAGAGAGCATTGTCCTAGGAATGGATTTCTCTTCCAATGACAGGTACTCAGAGTGTCCAGGTGGGACAAGTCTTTGTGTTCATCCACACATTGAGTTAAGTGTAGAAATCACTGTCTGGCGTCCATGTTTTCTGATGATAGACTGCTTCAGGCTTTTCTTGCTTGACATCCAGAATTCCCTTTATTTCTTAAAAGGAGGTGGCAAATGGGAAGGCAACGGTGCAGGTCAGCATTTCCTTCACTCCTCCCAGCCTCAGGCTTGTGGGAGGAAGTACAGCGCACTTAAATGCCTCTTAGATCTTTAAGCCCTGCAGCTGCACTCCAGGGATGGGACAATTTGCATACAAAGAAAGAAAAAACTGCAATTAGAGAAGCTGGACCTCAGGGTTCAGAAAGCAGGTAATAAGAAAGTGACTGTCAGGCAGTTCCTTGCCAAGGACATGGCAGAAAGGGCCTGGTGGGAATGTCAGGGTTGGTGGTGGCAGATCTTGCACGTGTGCTCTCCCCAGACAGCAGTATGTCATCAGGGTTTAGTGCTTCTGCTTCGTTTATTTAAATTCCTGCTGACCTTTCCACAAGGCTGCAGAATGTGGCTGGGAAGCAGCTTTTGCTGCTGGAGGGACTGTAAACCAGGAGACAGCACCCCAGCAGCTTCAGGGGCAGAAGCTTCACATTTAGAAGGGGACATCGGGCACTTTGAAGAGAGTGTGGAAGTACATGAGCTGTAAGTAAATCTTGGCCTGCATGGGGAGAGAATCACCTGGATATTTAACCAATTTTGGAAGATTTCATACTCGTGCTTACTTCTAGCACAACTCCTACAGGAACGAGTCTTGCTTTTGACACTGGTTGGAATAAACTACTTCCAGGTAGTTAGCAGGGTCACTAGAAAACGTTTTGATCTGGCTAAGAAGTTGCCTTCCAAGCAGCCTGCTGGTCACAGCAGCCACCATGGCTCAGTGGCTTGATTTGGATGCTTAGCTTGGGTGATTCCTGCTAAAACAGGAGACCACCTTGATGCTGTCCCTGGCTCCTGTGTCCCTGTCCATGTGTGCCTCAGAGATGCTCTTGCTGTGGGGTAAGAGTAACTTGCCCTTGCACAGGTTGCCATGAGCTTGGACCTCACTGTTGGCTGTGATGTACCAGCACAGCCACCTTTGATAACTGAGAGCTCCCTGGTATTCAGTGTCTAACAACATACCGGGGTCGTTTTAGCTTTCTGCTAGAGTTACTGGGGTTCTGGATGGTCACTCTGATACACCCTCCTAGAGCCCATTCTGTATTTATAACTCAATGTAGACTTGTTGCTATGGGCTCTGATAAGCGCTCGCTGAACAGTATCACTAAAAATACTCCAGCCACCTTGGGAAGCCTTTTAAAAACACATCTTTCCATGAGCTCATCTCATGTTGTCAACAGAAATAGCAGCGTGCTGCAGTGTCTCCTTGTGCAGGGCACCAGGCGCTCCAAGGCGTGTGCATTGCCAGGGCTCTGTGTCTGCTGGCCCTCCAAACCCTGCACTCACCTTCTTCCCCCACTTCTCAGGAGCTGGTGGAAATCTGAGAGCACTTAGCACAAAGCATAAGAGCAGGAGACAGTCGAATTCAGTTCTTCAAGATGCTGCTTTGGTTGTGGAGCAATTTTGCAGAGATTTGTGAGATTCAGAGGAGGGGCAGGCCTCCTCTCTGGTGGCCAGTGACACAACCTGAGGGAATGGCCTGCAGTTGTGTCAGGGGAGGTTTAGGTTGGATATTAGGAAAAGGTTTTTCATGCAGAAGGTAGTTGGGTACTGGAACAGGCTCCCCAGGGCAGTGACCACAGCACAAAGGCTGACAGAGCTCAGGAGGTGTTTGGATGATACTCTCAGGCTCATAGTGTGACTCTTGGGGATGATCCTGTGCAGGGTTAGGACCTGGACTCGGTGATCCTTGTGGGTCCCTTCCAACTCAGCATATTCTGTAATTCTGTAACCTGGTGCAGATTGTGTAGGATTCCTCTGCCCCTGGCTTTTTTCCATCTCAGTTTCTGCTTTTAACTTGGCTTTTTGCTTGGCCTTACAGAAAGCAGGTGACTGTGAGGACAAAGAGGGCAAAGCAGCTGAGAGAGGAGTGGGATTGCCAAGAGGTGTCTGTCTGCATTGGCTGTTTGGGCTCATTCTTGAGGTGTGGGAGGGTGAAGAAGGGTTAAGAGTCGGGCATGGGTGATAGGCTGTGATTGCTAACCTACCATGCTGCCAGTCACCCTGTGATTGCACTGCTTCCAGTTCCCAGCAGCTGTGACTGAGGAACAAACAAGAAAATAAAGTTGTAGATTGCAAAATCAGAGCTAGAACCAAACCACTTGAGCCCGAGAGGGACTAATCTGTAAAGAAAGCCTTGAGCTGACCAAAGACTGTGAGCCCCCTCTGACCTTCTGCACAAAGCTCAGTGCTCTTGGATCCTGTTTGCTCTTCTCCTGTGCATGTGTTAACCCTTTAAGCTTGTTTAAAGGATACTGCTGTATCCTGAATATGGTTAGAGATCCTTGCCAGACCCCTGTAGAACAACACTGGCACTGTTTGTCGCTGAAGCAACAGTGGGATTTTTCCTTTTTGTTCCTATTGTGTACAAAAATACACAACTATTGCCATGAAATTAGAACAACAGCATGGTACTATGATAGATAGACTGACCTCCTCTTTCTTACTGCAGTAGCACTTGTACAATGGGCTTGGTGCTGCCACTGTGGAGTGACACCTTGATCCATCTGGACGGGGATGGGTGAGTGTCTTTTGTATGTTCTTGGTCAATAGAAGATAGCTAGTACAGAGGAGTCTCTGTGTGTGGGCTTGCAGCATGATGTATGGGGAAGGACTGCAGTGATTGCAGAGCCCTTCCAGGTCCAGCAGACCACCTCTGTTGACCCATATCGTGTTAGTAGGCTCAAAGGCCCTAAATCACAGTGGTGGTGGCAGGGAACACCAATAATTGACTTATCTGTGAATAAACATGCACTGAGACAGTGGCTTATGTGTGTGTTTAAGCTGGAGTAAAGGAGCTTTTACTGGCGAGTGGGTGTGTAGTGAAAGCTCCTTAAAGGGATCCTATTATGTGTTCCTCCATCACTTGCAGCAGGCAGTGCTCAGCCAAACATAAAACAAGAATGATGTTCTCTGCCAAATAGACACCTGACTTGCAGAGTCCTGTTTGTGCCAGTTACACAAGCTGTCCAGTGCAGTGCATGGAATGACTTTTCTTTCCTTGGTAGTTGCCCCAGGATCACTTAAGCTGGACTCTGTTGCTCCCAGCTGTGGCACTGAATTTGTGTTGCCAAGGTAAACAGCACAGCCCAGCACTGTCCCCCACTGTCTTAGTTTCTTTCCCAAACAGCAGCTGCTTAAAAAAGTTATCTTAGAGCTTTTAGTGTGCTATTTCAATCTTTTTGCTAGCTGAACTCAGCAGTGTGTGCGTAGGGCTAGACCTTTGCTGTTCTAATGTGCTACAAGCAATCAGTTATTAACTAAAAAGTGACTTCTGGGACACATTTTTACTGTGCCTTTTTTCTTACCAGAGGGTTCAGCGTATCAACAGATAACAGGGTGCACATATTCAAGCCCGTGTCTGTACAGGCAATGTGGTAAGTACTTGCTATAAGTTGTCCCAGCAATCCTTTTTCCAGGTGTTTGGCCTGCTTAAGCTCTTAAAAAGCAGGTGCTGCTTTACGTTACTGGTATCTTGAGACCTACCTGAGCAGCCAGAAGTTTCCTTCAGAGGCAGGGAAGGAAGTTTGATACCAAGGGAAAAAACCCTGGGAGTGCTGGTATACAGCAGCTTTGTCTCAGCTGGGAGCAGGAAGGAATAGGGTAATTTTTCTTGAAAAGGGCTGCTGCTTTGAGTCTCCCCAACGTAAAATTGCTTTGAGTATATGTTTGAAATACTTTGAGACATGTTCCATGTGGTAGCAAGAAGGGCAGAGAAGCTGCATGCATTTTTCTTTCCTTTTAGGGTGGTTCATGTAGTGGTCATGAAAGTATTTCTGGCTTGAGCTTCTTTGCATTGCAGAAATACATCGCCTGTCAGGGTGTCATGCTACTGTCACCCCAGTGATTTTGACCTGGATCCTTCTGATCCCAGTCAAAGATTTAAAATAAGCTAAAAATAGAAGAGGGGGATTTGTTTCCCAGCAGCAGCTGAAGAAACTTCTGACATCCCTCATGCAGTGAGAGAGGGCAGACACCTAAACACCTCAGTACAGTCCTAAGCCCCTGGGTTGTCCAGCTCTGATTCCTGGATGTCCCTGCCTTGCACGCAGCAGAGCTGATGGCACAGTAGGAGCTGTCAGCACCCTGTCTTGGACACAAACTCTGTGCATCTTATTTAGGGCTTGGGTAGTTGCAGCAGATTTTGGAGCCAGAGACACGGGTGCCTCTGAGTTGTGGGCACCCTCACTGCTATCCAGGCTTGTCTTGGCGTACTCCAGTTAAGATATGCAGGCTCTGGCAGTGTGTAGGGATCCACACCCATGCAGGGCAGCCTCCCACTCAGTGCCAGGGCTCTTGCACTGGGGTTTGTACCAACTGATGGGACATGAGCAGCATCCTGGATTTGGCAGCTGCTTTGTGCTCGATACCAGCCTGAGGAAGCAGTTACAAACCTGCAGGTATTGTTCCCTTCCTAGGTCTGCCCTGCAGAGTTTACATAAGGCTTGTGAAGTGGCACGGAGCAACAATTACTATCCAGGGAGCCTCTTCCTCACGTGGGTCAGTTACTATGAGAGCCATATCAACTCAGACCAGTCGTCAGTCAATGAGTGGAATGCCATGCAAGATGTCCAGTCCCACCGGCCCGACTCGCCCGCCCTCTTCACAGATGTGTAAGTTGGTTTGGCTCTGCTGAGCCAAAGTGTTTGACTGTCAAGCACTGCACTCTCCAAATAAGGAAACAGCTTCCACTAGAGATTGCTCTTAATTAGGTATAAATAAGGAGAGGTTTCCTGTTCCAGGTAATAAGCAGACTCCTGGTTAACAGCACTGGAAGTTTAGCCCTCCTAGGTCTCCCTCAGCCTCTGTTTCCAGCCTCAGCCTCTCCTTCAGCCTCTGTTTCCAGTTTAGTCATTTACTTTGGGCTTTAGGCTTGCAGATCTTTGCTTCTGCAAGGTAAGTCCTGTGTTACTGGTGAGAAAGGTAGGTGTACCTAGGACTTCCTCTCTGCTGGTTTTGTCATCTGGTTTCCAGACCTGGAAGGAACAGATTTCTCTGGACTTTGCTTTTATGATGGCACGCATCTGAGCATATGTTTAGACAAACATGGTCTTTTTATCTTTACTCAGTTCATTTTGCTGTAAAGTAAAGTGTTTATGTATGGACTTCTGAGCCTGTAGGCATCCTCATGGCATCCATCTGATACACCTAAGAGTGGAGACAAAGAGCAATGCAGTTTTTCATCCTTCTGAGGGGTTCAGCAAGTGTGGAACAGGACAGTCCTAAGATGCCTCCAGCTAAATGCTTGGATATTTGGTGATAGATGGTCCAAAACAGTGGCTGAGGCAGATAGGTAGGCAGTTTGGAAAGGCAGAATTTATAGGCTGTATCAGCATTCAAGGTTTACCACCGCTGTCATTAGTAATTGCTGATGGTACTGATGCCATGTGACCTCAAAGGTAGTCTGTGTCCAGATGTTATGCTGAGCATGAGGGCTTAAGTTGCCCATTTTGTAGAAGAAACTACTTCACTGGCCCCAGCTGCTTTCCCAGTATAATAGTGCCTTTGGTTGATTTATGCTCCCAGATATTTCCTGTTGCTGGAGTTCAGTGAGTGAATAATGATGCTAAGCAGTTGTTCAGCTGTGAACAAGTCTTCACACTTGATTGTTTTTTAATGTACAAGGAGGGTGGCTGAAAAGTTTTGGCAGGTTGCCAGATTAATATTTTCTTGTAGGTTTTCATATATAAATTTTATCTAACCCACCCTTTCCCTGGTGACAGCAATTGAATTATTTCCTGGGGACACTTAAACGGCGTTCTCTTAATTGAGTTCTGAAATAATACACGAGGATAAAAGGACCAGGAACTTTTTCATGGGTTTTGTTTGTGAATCACCAGTTGGACACTTGTGCCTGTGCTGTCGCCCTCCTGGCAGCCTTCCAGAAAAAAGGGGAAAGTTGGTGCAAGACATCACTCCTGGGTCCCTTCTAAAGATGCTGGGTGAGCCAGCCCTGTGCTGCTGCTCTGCTGCAGCTTCCCCTGGTGTTAGGCAGGCTATTTTTGCAGCTGGTGATAAGGCCCCTGGCAGCAGAGGCGGGAGGAATGCAGAGGCTTAGCTGCCCTCGTCTCTCCATGTAGGGAGTTTTGGAGCTGTTACCTTTCCAAGAAAGGTAGGGAGAGGCTTAGATATTGCTCCAGAGGGTATAATGCAGCCTTCCCAATTTAAATTTTACCAAATACCAGAGGTTCTCTGGATGACTACAATGGATTAGGAGCATTCAGTTGGTGTTTTCATATACAACTGGCAATCTAAACTGAGCTTTACTGTCACCTGAATTCCCTCCAGCTGAGGACACGCTTGGGAGAAGTAGAGTGAGAATCGGAGACTCTACAGAGTATCCAGTCTATATGATACCTATTTAAAAAGTGCCATGAGTCCAGTTTGTTTCCCCTCCCAGTGACTCTGTTGGTTTCTTCAAATTAGCCCAACTGAGCGGGAACGCACGGAACGGCTGATTAAGACCAAGTTAAGGGAAATCATGATGCAGAAAGATTTGGAGAACATCACGTCAAAAGAGGTGAGTGGTGAAGCAGCAGAACCTGGAATTGCTGTTGTGCAAACTAGAGAGCTCTGTACTTTATGCCCTGGAGAAAGGCCAGAACAAAAGCTTCACATGGTTTCCTTGTGTCCCTCCTTCTCACCCAGATACGCACTGAGCTGGAGATGCAGATGGTGTGTAACCTGAGGGAGTTCAAAGAGTTTATTGACAATGAAATGATAGTGATCCTTGGGCAGATGGACAGCCCCACACAGATATTTGATCATGTCTTTTTGGTAAGTCTAACACTGAATTCAAGGGTAGACACTCCTAACACTTCTCTCTGTGTCTTGGTTGACAAAGAGTCCTCTGGAGGAAGTTAAAGGAATTCTGAAGGGGAGATTGGTTGATCCTGGGGTCACGTACTCTTATGCAAGACACGTGCTGCTGAACAAGAGCAGCCTGGCTTTTTGGCTGTACTAAACTTTGCCATAGAGCACCAGCCAAGCTGTAGACCCTGTCACTGGAGGATGGGAAGGAAAAATATTAGTTCTAACTGTTTTTCAGGGCTGTTTCCATTGATGTAAGACCAGTGTTGTGGCTTTAACTGTCCAGGGTACCCATACACCAAGTTCTTGGATTATACTTGTGTTTGGGAAGGGCATAACTACAGCAAAGAGGGAGGGGAGCTGTTGTGGAGAGCTGTGTGACACTCAGGTGGAATGATTGTCTTGTAACATGAGTTCCAGGAGGAACAGAGGAACATAACAAAATCCTGGAGATAAGTCAGTTAAGGAAACATAAGCATTTTGCTGTTTAATGTTTTGCTTGCCTAGTTGCCTTTTATTGCTGCTGGGGCCTGTCTAATTACTGCAGCTCCTTCTGGTGAGTCAGTGCTCTGCTGGATTTCCCAGCCCTGGAGCGACGGTCACAGGTTTGGTTGGGCTGTCTAGTCTGTGAGGTTGGCTCAACTTTAAATGTAAAGCCATTCGTCTTGGACCAGCTGGTCTTTCCAAGTGGAGAGGGCCTCTCCCAGTCTCCAGCTCAGAAGGGATGGTCTGTGTTAATGTGAGCACTCCCAGGATATCACTTTGGGGTAGAGCCAGGAAACTTGGAAGTACCTACGATGTAATGGATTTTTTATTTTTTGTAGACTGTGTTATAGGGAGAGGGAGACCTGTTACAGGCTTACAGTGCTGGTTAAAAGCTGTACAGGCACTTTGGTCTGCTGCAGGGCTTGGAGTCTTGGCTCTGAGTGCTTTTAATGGGCAGAAGCCTTTAAAACAAGGCTTGGAGGCAGCACCAAGGAGAAGAGCTGTGGCTTTTGTGTGGAACAGAAGTATTTGCAAAGCAGCTGCTGTGGCGAGGAGCAGTGCTGCTTGGGCTGGACACCAGCTTCACTCGGGAGCGTGTCTGCTGCCCATGAGGGTTCTCAAAGGCAAGGAGCTCTCAAGGCTCCCTTCTAGGTGGAGGCAAGAGCCCTGTGGGATCCCATTTGGGAGTGCTAAAATAACTAAGCAGGAAATAAGAGACCTGATGATGTTGGTAATTATGAATCAAAGGACAGGAGAAAAAAGGCTTTCACCCCTGCAGCACTGTTCTCTGTACCTGTGGAAACTGGTGGTTCCAGGCCTGAATTAAATTATTCTTCCTTGTCTAGAAAGGAGACAGCATGAAGCTGAGTCTGGGTAAATGTGATCAGAATATATTGGTAGATGCTGAATAGCAAGAACCCACATAGTCTTTCTTCAGATTGTGCACAGCTCTGGTCTCTGCTGGGATTCACCTGATCTGTGGCTGAGGGCAGTGGATTCTGTTGAAATCTGGGCTACCACAGCATGTAACATTTACCCCTTTGTTCTGCTCGAATCTGTGCTGAACCCTTGAATGGTGTCTACATGATGATGATTTCTCTTAGGAAGTAGCTGAATTTGGGAAGAACCAGTTACTTTTTGTTTGCTGTGTTCCTGACATGTCAAGACAAGGCCACACACTTGTCCCCAGTAGCTGCCAGAACAGGACCATGGCCCTTTCCCTTGTGTGTACTCCTGGACACGCTGTGGCTGCTTGGAATTGTCTACGAGTGCATGTGTGTGAGTCAGAGCTCTTGGAGCTCCCCCATCTCAAACTCGGGGTGCCTGTGCAGGCTTTCTGGGCAAGCAGCAACCCATCCTCTGGGTGGACACTGCTGCTGCTGAAAGCCTGGGACATTCTTGCTCTCAGGCTGATGGTGGGTGCACTCCAAGGGCCTGGCTGTGCCTGTCCTGGCCCTGGGGCAATGTGGAAACCTGTGCCATGGGAGCAGCCATGAGCAGGGCTGTTCTGCACTGATAGCATTGTTGCCTGGGTCCCTCTTGCCTACTCCTTAATCTGAACCATCTTTCTCTTTAGGAGTAGTTTTAGGGCAGGGAAGAGGCTGATGCTTGTGCACCTTAAATTTTGAAGGAAGAGTTGTATTGTCCTCAGTCAGGTTTGTGTTGGAGCAGGAAGCAAGTAGCTTGGAGGCCCTGTGTGTGCTGCAGACAAGAGTTAGCTAGCCAGGGTTAAATGTGTTCATTTCTCTGTTCACACAGGCTTTGAAAGTGGAGAGAAGAGGTGTAACCCTAGTGAGCTTATGGTGTTGCTGCCTTTGATGTTCAAGATGGGTGTTTCGTGTATAAAGATGGTTTTTAAATGCAGGCAGTTTCTGTTCTGTGGGGCAGACCTGGCAGCAGCCTCCAGGGAAAGGGTGGAGTGGTCTTGTCTTGCCGAGGTTGATTTGTCAGCAGTTTGCAGGAAGTGCCAGCAAACCAGGTGCTGGTCTCCTGCTTTGCAGAGCTGCTTGTTTCAGAAGAGATCTGGTTAATGGGGTGAGAGAAGGTTCTGAACATCAGCCCTGGTACCACTCTTCTCTGTGTGGGATCCCACAAAAGATCCCTAGCTGTCCAATACTTGGCTGCCCAGCTTCCTCCTCCAGTTCAATGGTGGCAGTCTCTCCCTCCACCAGTTGCCTGGCCATGCCTTCCTTGTGCCTGATGTGTCCCTTTGCATCTTTTCCCTGCAGGGCTCAGAATGGAACGCCTCCAATTTGGAAGACTTGCAGAACAGAGGGTGAGTAGCTTCAGGAAATGAGCTTAAAAGCAAGAGCCTGGCCTTAACTCTTGTCTAAGCAACAAACTTTATTCCATACCTGCTGTGTAACCTCAGTCTTACTGAAGGATTTGCTGACCCAAACAAGCTCTTGCTTCCTGCAAACTCCCATGTCCCACAAACAGACACCCTTAAAGTAAAAAAATCTTAACTCCCTGACCTTGACTAACGTCCCCAAGGAGAACAAAGGAAGGCAGCAATCTCATAGATATAAGTAGTGAAAAGCTACAATTACTGAACATAGTTGGCTCTGTGCCCTCAGCCCCAGTCTGTTGTTCTGGACTGATTATGAAGGCGCTTCAGAGTCTGGACCTCCAGACTGTGGCAGGAAGGAAAATATGGAAAAGAGCATTTGTTGCTTTGTGGGGCCCAGTAGGAAGTGAAGTCCTGTAATTCTCAGGCTGAGAACTGATGGGTTCCTCTGACTCCTGCCCTTTCTACCTTTCAAGTTTAAGTTTAGTGTGTCCTTCTCTAGGCTAGGTGGATCTAAGCACCAAGGTTTTGCAATTAAATCATTATTTATGAGTTTGGCTTATTTGTGCCAATCCAGTGGAAAAAAGTAATCGTGCTGCTGAATTAATATCGTATTTCTGTAGCTCACAAATTCAGCCTGGCAAAATTGACTCTTCTTGTTGAGCTCAGGGTCTGCTGCTGTTTCCTTGAGTCCGACAGGTCTTACTTGACTGCCAGTGATCTCCTGCCTGATTGGGAAAAGGGGTGTCTGTCACTGCCCTGCAGTGCCCTTGTTCTGTCTGATAGCCCAGCATGAGTGCATTTCATAAGCATCTTACGAGTAACCCTCAGGGCTAAAAATGCTGAGTGTAGTGTACAGAAATACCATACGCTTTCTCCAGCAGTTTTCTTTCCAGAAAATTTAGGGATAGGAAATAAATCCTCCCCGGTGGCTTATTGTCTGTTACATCTCTCTGTGGTTATTTTATGCATTTGTTTAGCTGTGGTGTCACTTATGAGCTTATGTCTTCCATCTTCCTGTGGTTTTGATGCAGCAGAAGGAGAGATTCACAAAGGGGCTTTGAGAAAGTGTGCAAAAACTAGTTGAAAAGTCTGTGTAGGAGCTCCTGTGACACAAGTGTTGCTGACATGTAGAATAGAGCTGGTGGGCAGTGTTACCTGACATAGTGCAGAGGAAGTTTCTGTCCACCATGGATGGCAGCCCTGGTACCAGGCTCCTTTTCAAAGACCTTTTTTCAAAACCTTTTGTCTGTGTTAGCTGCTGCTTCTTTGCATTAATTCCTGGTTTCCCAGGAAGTTTGTTCCACACTGCACTTGCAAATGCCCCTCGCAGAGCAGGGCAAGGTTTCAGTGTAGCAGTGTGACATCTCTCTGAACTTGCTGTGTTTCTCTCTATTTCCATGCAGGGTGAGGTATATTTTGAATGTGACTCGAGAAATAGACAATTTCTTCCCTGGGCTCTTCGAATACCACAATATTCGGGTATATGATGAAGAAGCAACAGATCTTCTGGCTTATTGGAATGACACCTACAAGTTTATCTCCAAGGCAAAGTAGGTTTTTTTACAACAGAACACACACATTTAGAAGGTGTATACTAAGCATTTTATATTTTTCCAGTGATTTTTGTAACTACTTTTCCTTCTTGCCTACCTGGAATCAAAGCATGTCCATTTTTATGTTTTCTGTCTGCTAGCTAGGTGAGGGTTCAAATACCTGGTTAAAGCAATGTTGGTCTTGTTCAGCCAGTTGACAAACCTAATAATATGTTGTCAAAAGTTTGCAGTAGAAGAACATCTCTGTGCTAGGGGCTGCTGTGAACTGCTCAGTATCTTCCAGGGTTGTGTTTTCTAAACTGTGACACCACATTTGTGGTATGTGTGCTCTTTTTATTTGGAATACTGCTTGATACTAGTGGGCCATTGAAGCTGAGCTCAAGGATACCCCATATTAGTCTTTAGAGGTCTTCCTAAATCTGAGTTTGTCCACTTTGCAATAACAGCTTCAGAAGAGCTGTTGTAAAATAATCTGTTAAGAATATTAATAAGATCTTACTCTTCACTGTCTTTGTGTGTCTTGCTCCAGTTTGTAAATTGGATTATCAAATCACATCCCAGACTTCAGCTGTGAAGTCTGAAAACAGTGTTGAAAATGTGCTTGATAATGCTCTGACATAGGAGTTGCTGGTTTTTTAAGCTTCCTGGAGGCTGTGTTTTCTGTTTAATGATCCTCTTTTGTCTTTCTTCTGCCTCAGGAAAAATGGTTCTAAGTGCCTGGTGCACTGCAAGATGGGAGTGAGCCGCTCAGCATCCACGGTGATCGCCTATGCCATGAAGGAATACGGCTGGAACCTGGACAGGGCGTACGACTACGTGAAGGAGCGACGCACCGTCACCAAGCCCAACCCCAGCTTCATGCGGCAGCTGGAGGAATACCAAGGGATCCTGCTGGCCAGGTGAGTGCAAGGAGTGATCCTGATCATCCATGTTAAGGCATAACACTAAGATTATTTTAATTAGAGCTTCCATCACTGTGTTATGTAAGCTCAGGATCCTCTTGGGAGTGATAGCGCTCTGTTTTCATGGGTTATCTCAGCTGAGCCTGGGAAAACGGGTGTAATAAGGAGCTTTTAGGAGGCTGTTTAACTTCTAGGATGTCTGGTTTTTGGAAAGTAGCATCCCATGAAGTGCCATCCGAGTGCAGCATTGAGAGCTGTGCAGACTCCAGCAGAGATAAATTATGTCCCTACTGCTTGTAACATCACTTGGCAGGGAATTCACTTTGTCTTCATCGCAGCTTCACAGTTCCCTGTTGAACATGCCCCTCCTCAGCAGCTGGTCTGGTTTTATTTAGATCCCTTCGGTAAGTGTTGGTGTGAGGGGAGGGGACAGGACGTTCTGTGCATTGCAACAGAGGTGTTTATTCCTGCCCAGAGTCCTGAGGCTGGTCTGGAGCTGGGCCTGGGTATGGGCAAGTGTGTTGTAATCCCAAGCCTATCGCCTCACTAGCAAGAAGACAAATACTGCAAGTTTCTAAGCTGTGTTAAGCAATGTCTTCACGTGATCAGCTGGAAGGAGGTAGTGATACTCTGTTTTGCCAGATTACAGTATTTTGTTTGGGATCCTGGTGTCCTCTGCCAAGGAGCAGATCTGCAGCAAGCAGAGTTACCCAAGCTGAGCCTCCTGTCACGAGAGGTGTCTCTTAGCAGGTTTGGACTTAAGTAAATAGTAAATTTCAAAGCTTCTTGGTGCTGTTGAAAGGTGCCTGCTTATTATAGAATCATTTAGGTTGGAAAAGAGCTTTAGGATCATGGAGTCCAACCAGTACCACACCACTGCCAAGCCCACCACTACATCCTGTCCTCAAGTGCCACATCCACATGTCTTACATGCTGTTCCTTACAACAGCTCAGGCACTCATGTGCTCTCTGTAGGGCACACTCTCACCTCTGTCCCCTGCTTGGTTTTATCCTTCATGTCTGTTCTATCCACTTGCAAAGACCTCCCTTCCCTTTTGTTCTAATGATATATCCTTTCTCCTTTGCTCTTTACCTGCTCCCAGCTGTCCAACTGTCTTTGCTGCTGGGCCAGGTTTGCATTCCCAATTTTTACACCAAGCCCCTGGTGTAAGCATACATCAATGAAGTGTGCTTCCTCTTTCCCTCTCTGCACAGATTAGCAACCTGAGAGCTCCTCCCAGCTTATTCCTTGACCATGTGCAACCAAAGGATCTTCATTCTTCACCTCTTCCTGTGCCTGCCTTTCTCTCCCCCTTGCTCCCCAAACACTCACTGCCATAATGACCCTCTTACTCTCTAAAAAGCAGCCAAGTAGTATAAAGTCCCAGGATAGATGACAGTGGAATAGATATTTTAAAAAATCATGTTCTTCTGGACTGAAACCCTTTGAGACAGACACTACACCTGCCTTTGGTGCCTCGTGACACCAAACATGATGTTGGCATCAGTTAGTAAAGGTCAGTGTTAACTCTGGGCTAGAGATAACCTGACCAGTGTGGTGTGCATTGAGCAGACGGGGAAATCAGATCTTTTAGATGTGAAGCTTTTAAAAATGTGAATTTTCAGATATGAAAAACACACCAACAACACGTTGGTGAACACCTGTGAGGAGCCCTGGGCTGGGAGCAGGTGGTATCTCATATGTATGACCTGAGATTAATTCAGTTGGTTAGAGCCTGGTGCTAATAATGCCAAGGTTGTGGTTTCAATCCCTGGAGGGACCATTCACTAGAGAGTTGGACTTGAAGATCCTTGCGGGTCCCTTCCAACTCAGAATATTCTGTGATCTTTAAAGCCCTCAGCCCTGCAGTTGGTTTAGATAATCTTCCAGTCTGGCACACCTGCAAAGCCACCCTGTTACGAACATTTTGGTTAAGGATTATTTTTTCCCTGTCTTATAGTAATTTATTTTTCAGAGGTATGTCTTTCTTGCTGCCATCATTTATATGGTGTGTGTCTCCCCTCCCACTGAAGCACACCACTGCTCCTGACCTACTCCACAAGTCCCTGTACAATGGCACAAACAGGATTGCTTGTGAGGCTTTAAAAATGCAAGAGCAGTGCATTACGTCTGTGTAGGACGAAAAAGCCTGCAGTAAATGAAGCTTCACTGAAGCAAGGAATGGCCCCTCCTTATGCAGTCCCTCTCTCAGCTCCAAACTGCCTTTTTTCCTCTTTCTTCTCCATGTTATTTAGCTTTGCCCTCTGGCCTCTGGCTGCCTTGTTTATTGCTGTGGTATTCCAGGACAGGTATAAAAAACAAAAACAAAAAAAACACAACAGATTGACGCTCATGTGACTGCTCCGATTTCAGGGGGAAGGTATGTGAGGGCAGCCATGTGCTCACACTATCTAGTTACGGTTTTGTGTTGGGGTTATAGCAACTGGGATATGTTTTCCAGCTGTAAAATGAAAACCCCCTGCCTGCTTTTAGTCACAACAACAAGCATGTTTTGCTCTTTGGGACTGTCATACTTCCTGGGATTAGTTAAACTGTCCCCTCCCTCTCTTGATAAACACAGCAAGGCTGAGCCAAGCCTGTTTCTGTTATTAGTTATGGATAAGTTACAGGAAAACAGTGCCTGGGATCTCCTGTGCCTTGTGCAGCTTGTGAATCAACAGCAGTAGTTTTATACCCGAGCCTGGAGAGCTGGTGGGAGGTGTTGGGGGGCTCCCAGTCCAAAGCCAGTGTGGGCACAAGCACTGGGAATGTTGCCCAGGAAAGTCAAGAGGGGACTGTGGGCTCTAGGAGGGGATGTGGGCTCCTATTCTCTGATCCTGCTTCAAGCACCTCGTGCAGATTGTAAGACTGGAAGAAGTGTGAGGTTGGAAGTTAAAACAGCTCTCCCAGTGGTGCTTGACATCTGTTTTGATTCTTAGATCAGTGCCAGCCAAGTTTGGTTTGGTCACACACGAGTATTTTTGACTTTCGAAGTCAGATGTGCTGCAGAGAGCTGGGTTTGAGCACTGAAGTGCCCTCAGAAAACATCAGCAACTCCCCTGGTTATAAGAGCAGAGATGTGGGGACATCCCATACAGAGCCCCAGCAAGATCCTGCCTCAGGAGCAAGCCTGCTTCTGCTGCCATTATCAAAGTGCTCCAAAACCCATTAGAGAGAGCTTGTGCACCCCAGAATAGCATTTTTGGCCTCTAATCTTCACCCTCCTCTTCTCTGAAAGGACCTGATTCTGCCCTGTGTCACACGTGAAGGTTGTCACTGATTATGGGGTTGGAGACCTGAATCTACAATGGGTTATTTTCCTTACCTGTTGGGCACCCACAACTAAACCAACACATATTAATTAGCTCAACAGCATCTGTTAATTAACTTGCTGCAGCCAGTGGATGTGTCTGGGAGTGCCTGCTCACCCTAGCAAGGTACTGAGGGGTTTTGCAAGGTCTCCTGCAGCTCCAAGGAGGTTTCTGTGGTTTCTGTGTTCCTCCTAGGGGCAATGGGTGGAAGCACATCCCTGTGGCCGTGGCCACTCGGCAAACCTTGGCAGCCAGGGGAAGCTCTGGGGTTTCACTGCAAGAAATTGCCTCTGGGGCTCTCTGTAAGCCCGTGTTCGTGGGCTGGGATTTTTGGCAGGTGGGGATGAGGAAGGTGATGCAATGCTGCTGGTAGTTGCTTGGCCTTGTGACTGCCCCTTCCTAAAGGGGCTTCCCAAGATGTGGTGAACTCTTGAGCTTCCTTCCTGTGGAAGGTGGGTGGTGGTTTGGGCTGGCTGTTTACTGTTGGGGATGTCTTGTGTGTTTTACACACACCCCACCCTTCCCCTCGGTCACCAAAGCCAGTTATTGATCACTGAAGCTACTGAGAGGAGCCATGAGGGAAACTGGACTTTATTCAGTGTCCACCACTCTTGAGTCCAGGACAAGGGATCCTGTCTCTTCTTGTCATAGCTCACCTGCTCAAAAATGAAAAAGTCCTTGCTGGTTAACAAAGGATGAAATTCTGTAGCTGATTAAACATTGCATTTGTTGAGTGGACTGATCCAACACTACAGGGGAACAGATGTGTGTGGAACAAAATGGTGTCATGGGATTTACCTCCTGGGAAGTGGCTCGTTACTGGATCAACTTCTCCAGCAGCAAGTTTGACCCTGAACTGTTCAGGTGAAGCTGCAGTTGTGGTCAGTGACTCCAGTATTTGGCACAATTTTTCATGTAGGTTGTGTCCTTGTAGAGCAAGGCAGTCTGGCTCTGGTATGTGAAAGCTACTCAATGTTTTCATTTGCTTTCCTTCCCCCAGCAAACAGCGTCACAACAAACTGTGGCGCTCGCACTCAGACAGCGACCTCTCGGATCATCACGAGCCCATCTGCAAATCTGGGCTGGAGCTGAACAAAAAGGAGATCACCACCTCAGCTGACCAGATCTCGGAGGCAAAGACCAATGACAACCAGCAGCCCATGTCTCCCATCTACTCAGCTGAGCTGGACAGGGAGCAGCAGCTCCCAGAGGACACAAACATGATTGAGGACATGTGTGTGAAGGAGAGAAGGATTCACTTAGAGTTTACATGCCGAGACTTCCATGCTGAGCAGATGGAGGACAAGCTGAACCTGAACAATATCAATGGCTGTACGGCAGGGTGTTGTGTAGACTCTGTCCCCCCTGATAACTGCCATGCTTCTGAGGCCTTAATGCAGCTCCAGCACCCCTTGGAAATAACTGAGTTTCCTGATTTGGCAGTGGACGATCTAGAAAAAGATGCCCTTAAGCCTGATATGAACGTGCACTTGGTTCCCATGGAAGAATTCACTTCGTGCTTGAAAGACTTTCCCCAATCCCCAAACCAAAATTCCCCGAGTCTCCAACAGAATCCTCAGCCTGAAGTGACAGACCTCAGTACAGACAGGATCGATTTCTTCAGTGCTTTGGAGAAATTCGTGGAGCTTTCTCAGGAGAGCCGGTCACGCACCTGCTCCCACTCCAGGCCGGAGGAGCAGGGGAGTGGAAGGAACGGGGTCTCCAGGGTGCCTGTACTGGAAGTGCCACCTGCTGTGGATGGGGGTGCAGATGCTCGAAGGAACAGCCCTGGAAACTCTCTGCAGGCATCAGATGACTCTTCCACAGATGAAGAACAACAAAAGGTTAAAATAACTTGCTTGGTTTTTTAGGAACTGCTGTTCAAACCTATCTATGGGCAGTTCTCCTGCTGTGGTGGGGCCGTGGATGGGATTTTCTAGCCCTGCTTTCACTGGGCAGGGTGGCTGTTTCGGGAGGGATTGCTGGATGCTTCCTTCTTCCCTTCGCTTTTAGATACTTGCCCCTTTTCTGCATTTTTCCTTAAACATCAGTTTGCTGGCATTGGCAGGACACTGGCTGAGCTGACCTTGACCTGACCTGCTGTGCTGTTCTCATGAGAAACTTATTTTTGAGTTTTGTATCAGGAGAGCAGAAAGGTGGGACTTGACCCACTGATGCAGCTGGACCCTGCACAGCAAAGCCCAGCCAATGTCCCAAACCTGCACAGATAGTTACCTGATTTGAGAACTCCACCAGAGAATGGGGCAAAACTGAAACCTTCCCCTGGCTGAGAACCACCAGCATTGGAGTAGTAAATCAAGGCAGATGCAGAACTTCCACTCCTGGAGGAAGAAATGAGCCAGAAGAAGAAATGAGTCCAGATCTGGAGTGATGGGGTGGGCATGTCATGGCTCACTTCTTTCCTGGGTAGAGAGATTATCCTGAACAAAATTTAGTAACCTCTAAATTTAGGTACCTTTCTCTTGTAATTGCTTTTCGGCCTCCAAGACTCTCACAGGGATTGATGATGTCCGGGGCCATCATTTTCTGGGAGCCTCTCTTATTTAAATTCCATGCTGCATTGCTTGAATCCTTTCCATCTCCATGTGAGGTAATAAGGCTCTTCCAAATATAATAGGCCAACGCTCTCTCCAGTGATTTGGCAGAGAGTGTCTGTGGGGATGGGGAGCCTCTCTGGCCATTTTCCTCCAGGAAACCAGAGTGTTTCAGTGACTGGTCATTCTTTTTGCTGTACTTCTTTTCACTCCATACGTGAGCAGAATCTGTCATGTTTTCAGTTCAAAACTGCACTTTTAGCAGCATTAGGATTTGTTTTGTTAACTGGATTTTTCTTCATTAAAAAGAAAAAGCTAAATTTTCCTTGGAGTTTGTGACAAATGCAAGTTCTTAAATCTCCCTGTAAGTGAAAATCCAGCCTATAATATGTTCAATTCAGTCCTAGAGACAATAATGCATCTACATTAGTGATCACTGCTCTTGTGATCTATCTGCACATGTTTCTTTGTTCTTTTGGGATGTGCACCCCTATTTCCTTTAAGCTGCTCCTGTTTGCTCTGTGTCAGCACAGATGATCCACGTTGTAATTCCCCTGTTTGTGTGTTGCAGGAGATCCCCGAGCTGCCTAGCACAGGTCATCTCACAAGATCCCACTCGGAAAATGCCATTTCTGTGAAGGAAATTATCACAGAGATTGAGTCAATCAACCAGGGAGCAGGACCTGCCCAGCAGAAAGAGGGTTCAGCCAATCTCAGCCAGACACCAAAGAGGAACACGGTGCATGAGCTGCCAGTGGAGGCCATTTGGGCAACAGAGAAAGTGGAACAGGGCGAAGGAGCCTTTGCTGGACACCAGGAAAAGGAGAAGGACCCTCTGTCAACTGAGCAAGAAGCTGCCCCATCCCTGCAGCTGTCTTCTGGTAAATCAGACCTGGAGGAAAGCAGCTCCGGGGAGGAGCAGCAAGAGCCTCGTGGCTCCATCAACCCTGAGCCCAAGTGGTGCCCCGGCTCCGTCCGACGAGCCACGCTGGAGTTCGAGGAGCGCTTGAGACAGGAGCAGGAGCACCAGCACACGTCCCCAGTCTGCACCTTACTGACCCGCAAGAACTCCAGGAACGACTCCCCTGCTGCCGAGCTCCTGCCACGAGGGAAAAGCGAGGAGCCACCCCTGGAGCTGGCTCTGGAGGGTGGCAAGGCACAGGGTCCAGGCACTGAGGAGCCACTGCTGCCTCCCGGGGCAGAGCTGCCTGCAAGCAGACACCTGCCTGCACTCCTCACCCACCCAGTGCAGGAATCTCTGCCTGCAGAGCCCAGCCCAGTGCAGGAGGGAGTGGCACAGGAGCACAGGACAGTGGTCTCGTTTGATGGGACAGAGGAGCTATCCCTGCCCTCCCTCCTCCCAAAGAGAATCGAAATCATCGAATACACTCCCACAGTCAAGTCTGCAGAGCAGCACCCCGACACAAGCTGTGAGCAGGGCAGGCTGGCCACGGCCAGTCCGTCTTTAGATGAAAACTTGAACCCTTCGGTGTGCTCGGAGAAGGCTCCGGCCTGTCTCAGAGCTCTGGCAGATCCCTCACTGCCGGAGCACGCGGTACACGAGCAGACCACCTCCACCATGGGAAGCCCCAGCGAGGAAAGCAGTGGGTTATCTGCTCACCATGGTGCTGCCTCTCCCTCTGCCCAGGTGACCTCCACACCCTCAGCCAGCCTCGACTGCTCTTCTTATCCCTACGTAATTCACCTGGAAGGTGTCACTGAGCAAAGCACGGGTACAGATGATGAGCCGGTCACACCGTGTGACATCGAGGGAGACACGACTCTGCTGTTCAGGGACAGTCCCAAACCTCTCCGTGGGGGTAGTGCTGCTATCTCGAGGCAGCTGAGCAGCGAGGACTTCACCAGCCAACGTGCTGAAAACATGGACCTTCTGGACATCTCGTTCCTGTGTTACAGCCTCCCACACAGCTCCAGCAGCCGCAGTGTGGACGAGGGCGGCAGCAGACCCGGGCTGGTCAAGCAGCGAGCGAAGGAAATAGAGGCTCGGATTCGGCACGCAGGGCTCACCACACCCTCCCACATGAAACGCTCGGCATCCTTGGCCAAACTGGACTGCCTGGACCTCTCCAAGGACGATTTATGTGAGAGGGAGTCAGTCTCTTCCGATGCCAACCCGGTGCTTCTCACCTGCGTTGCCCTCAGTCAAGGCTTTTGCGGGGGGAGGTTAGAGAGTGGCTCGGAAAGTGTTTGTGGAAAGCATCACCTTTCCTCCCCGGAGCCCACTAAGCATTTTGTGGAACAGCTCAGAACAGCTGAGTGCATTGCCCAGAGCAAGCCGGTGGAGAGGCCGCTGGCTCAGTACGCCAAAGAGTGCGGCTCCAGCCAGCAGAGTTTGTGTTCCAGCACAGATCCGACATGGACTAGCTCTGAGGAGGGTCCTCCACTGCTCCAGGTGCAAGTCCTGGACTCCTTGTCTCCAGCTCAAGGTCTGGCTGTCGCACCTCGGCAGCAGCACGGGAGAACTCACCCTCTGAGGAGGCTCAAAAAGACCAATGACAAAAAGCGGACAACCAATCCCCTCTACAACACAATGTGATCCTGGGCCCTTGGCTGTGATTTCTTACTCAGAACCAGTGATGTTGCTTTCACACAAGGGGCAGGTGTAATATAAGGAACATGCACTTTATTGGTTAATTTTATATATATTGTCATTTTACTGTTCCTGGCGCATGTAGGTGTGGGTTGGTTCTTCTATGTGTGACTCTGACTGCAGGACTGTTTGGGTTTTTTAAGTTTTTTAACTCAGATAACCTCAAATGTTTTTTTTTTTTTTTTTTTTTTTTGTTTAGTTTGTTTTAAAAGAACACCTTTATCATGCAGAAATTGATGTTGGCTTGCTTTGGCAAGGTGGAGTTTTGCTTAGAACCAGATCCTAGTTCCTAACTTGAATTTTCCCTATGCCTTGAAATGGTGCTGGCAGTTGGTGGGGTGGGAGCCCCTGTAAATGTGAAGGCTGTGCCAAGACCCCTTTGTTTGGCCTTTTATTTCTGCAAACTGGAACTCCACCATGCTGGCAGATCCCTCACAAAGCTGCTTCAGGACAAACCTCCCAGGCTGGGTTCAGCTGGTGCTTTCCCAAAAGGAGCACATGGGAGTAAATCCTCCCAAGGGATGGGCTCTGATAACCCTGGGCAGCACCAAGACCTGCACTCCTCACCTGCCACGGGGCACACAAGAGCTTTGTTCTGTGGTGAGGTGGGGCAGAGCTCCTCCATGAGCTGCCAAGCTCACCTCTACCCCCAAAGCCAGAGTGTTCTTTTAAAACAAACACCTCATTAGGGTTTTAACCCTCCCATTACTTGAATACTGCTGTGGGCCTTCCAAGTTCATGGCCATATCATCTGTCCTCTGCCCTCCTGCTGCCTCCCCTCTGCCCAAAAGCTGTTCTTGTGCTGCCTGAGTTCTCCTCTCCCCTCTACTGTGCTCACAGGCATTTCTGGTCGCTCCCAGACCTCAACCTGTTATTGTTACACAACATACTGCCCTTAATGCAAAGCTTTGTCCTCTCGGCTGTCACTCCTAACTCTCCACACAGAGGGAAGATCTTCTTCTGGAAATTTTTTTTTTTCCTAAATTGTATATATGATATTTATATGAGGGAGGGGGGGGTTGTTGTTGTTTCTATGGTTTTTTTTTTTTAAAAAAAGGGCAAGACTGCATTCTGTAAACTGGAAAACAAACCCACCTGACTCAAACTCAGTGCTGTTCATTGTGATCTGCACAGACACGGGAGTGGATTTGACGTTGTAAGCTGTCTTCCCTTTCCAAAAGTGAGCCTCAGTGCCAGCCTTTGCCAAATGTGTCCCTTGTCATCCAGTCCTGTGTGAACCCCCATTATCCCACTGTGGCAGGGGCACTTTGTATCTGTCTGTCTCTCCCTCCTGCTTGAAGCTGGGTTCCAGAAGTGCCAGTCAGATGTGGAAAGCTGTGAGCAGGTTCTGAGCCATTCTGCAAGTTCTTGCTTCCCTGGAGAAACTGTGTTTGAAGGGCCTGCTCCAAATTTTGGCAAATTGTTTTGTGGTTTCTAAGCAATTTGGCTAAATCAGAGCTCCTCCTTTCCAGCTGTGTGTATCAGCAAGTTGTCCATGTGCTGTAGGAACAGAGGGAGAGACACTTGGCCATGGTAGGGGAGCTCTGGGTCCTGTTTGCAGTCCCGTGGCAGGTCCTGTCTGAGCTGGTGCTTGGCTTGGGCCAAGACCTGCCCTCTGGGGGAGAACAAAGCACAGAGAAGATGCAGAATGGCTCCAGATGCTGAAGCCCAGGGAGAGGACATAGTGTGGGAGAAGCAGCAGCCAAGGCCACGCCTAGAAAGTAGCACTGATGCTGTAGAGCCTTGTAGACTGATGGGACAAACCCACCTTGAGCTGGAGAGGAGTGCTCAGCACCAAAGTGTTGTGGAGTATTGGGAAGCAGCATGTGCCTGCCCTGGGGAAGGGGAGTCCATGATCCCCCCAGCTTGACAGCAGCTGGCAGCAGAGTATAGCCTAGCAGTTGGCAGGGTAATCCCACCTGTAGCCCCCAGGGATCCTGTGGTGCGTTGCAGCCTGGGCACAAGTCTGTGAGTTCATCTGTGCTCCAGCAGCCATGAGCACTGTCCCTCCATTTCCAAGGAGCTCGAGCTCTGGGGGGAGGTTGTTGCCCGTGCTCACTGTGGGCTGGAGCACAGCCCTGTCTTGGGTCAAGTACCATGTCATGCCAGGCCATTCCAGTCACTAGAAGTCACCTAAACCCCTGGCCTGGGAAACCAGTTACTTCTTTGGGACACTGAAAGACATGTGGCTTCTCCTAGCCCGCTCCAGCTGGCACCAGAGCTGAGCAGGCCCTGTGGAAAGGCCAAGTGGCTCATGTAATCTGGTGAAGGACAGATTCAGTCCTTGCCTCCCCCACAAACATCACCAGGTCCCACTGCCCACCATTCCTGGCTCCAAGGACATATCTGCCTGCCCCTCTGCAGGTGGAAAGGATGTTTTGCCACCAAGCCTGCCCTGCATTGGAGGGAGCAAGCTTGGCTGGCAGCGTGTCCTGGTGACAAGGATCTCCTGGGGAGGGGAAAGCCTTGTGTAGAATTCGTTCCCTTGAGAAGGCAGGAGGAGAAGGAAGAGGGTCGGGTTTCTTTGCCCAGCTTGATCTCAGGAGAAATGCCCTCTGGGAAGGGTCTTCCATACAGACTAAAAATGCTGCTTCCTTCCAATACTCAGCTGCTCTCTGGGTGCTTCAGCTGGGGAGAGCAGCAGAGGGACAGAGGCCCTTGCAGGGAGGTGCTTTGCTGTCCCCTTGTCCTGGGCTCTGGCCCAGCACGACTGGTTTTTTCTCTGGACAGGCAGAGGGAGTCAGGGATGGTGGTTCTCTTGCAGAGTGATGAAGGCCCTGGAGGTCTGGAGGCTCTGAGCAGGATGACAGGAAGGGGACAGACTGGAGAGACCAGACACCTAGACCAGTGTCTGGGCATTGAAGCCACCAAACCCTGGCACCAGAGGTCTCTGCCTGGGGACAGTTGTCCCTTCTCCATGCTGGTAGCTTCTGGGAGTGTGGTGACTTGCTCCCTGGTTTCTGTGACCACCCCACAAAAGCTTCTTGTGACCCACTGAGCACCACGGGGAGCAGCACCTCCAGGGTGCTCAGCAGCTGATGAGCCCCACAGATAGAGAGATTTTAGGAGAAACGCGTTTTAAGGGCATTTTTGTACAAAGCAACTGTTCTTTGGTCTCTTGCGAAGCCTCTCGGAGGACGCTTTATTGTTTACATTGACTCCTGTACAATATCCCAGCCATCGCCCTCCCCGTCTCGGCCGTACTGTAACGTGTGAGCCTTGCACAAACGGATTGCGTGTGTGTGAAACTGGTTTTACACTGTGTTCTGTTGCACTCGATGGTGTGGGTGTGTGTGTGTGCGTGTCTGGTCTGCTTGAGTTGTGATATGTACAGATCTCTCCCCATTTCGGCCCTTTCCTGGGGCACGGTCCTAGTGGGTGGCAGGAGGCGACGCTGCTTCTGGGTCACTTGGATGTTAAACGGAGCAGGGATTAGCTCCGTGTCCCTCTGCCGGCAAAGGCTTGGTGGAAGGGAACCCGCCCCAGCTCTGGCTGTTCCGGGGACCTCCTGGGAGGAGTGGGCTGCTGGGAATCCATGGGCACCGGGGCGCTGCACCTGCCTGGGAGCTCCAAGAGCCTCGCAGCTCTCGGCAGGAGGAAGCCATACCTGCCGCAGGTCCCTGCTCCCCACGCGGTGTGTCCTGCCTTAATCTGGTCCTGGCTCCATGCAAACCCCCCCCACTTCTCCCTAAGGGAGGGACCCCTGAGCCCTTGCTGGCATGGGGCAGAGGCAGGTGCTGGCCTGGCTCAGGGCCTGGCGGAGGGCTCGGTGTCCCTCCAGCAGTGCTGCCAGAGGTGCTACCAGCCCACTCGCGCTGCAGACATCTCTGTTGGCACGAGAGAAGGTGCCAGTGCCTTTTATTTTCCTTTATGGACATGTGATGTCCGTGTGCTGGTTTGTAGGGATTGCCCAGGGCCGGGCAGCTGGCGGCGGGGTTGCAAACCGGGGAGGGGAGCGCTTCCATCTGCCCCGCCTGGATCTTCCTTGGTGGCTGGGATCGTCCCCTTTTCCCCTAAAGACTCTATGACCGATGTGCTCAGCTGTTTTTAAATGTGAAATTGTGCACTGAAGTGCAGATTCAATGTTATTGTTACCGAATGAATAAAACTTTATTTTGAAGATGACATGGATGTGTGACCTCCTGTTTGGGGAGCTGGGGCGAGGAGCACAGGGCAGCAGTGGGGATCTGGGGAGCCAGAGTGGGATTGTTCAGTCACATCCCCTGACAGAAAGGAGGATGGGTCCGTTGTGTCCAAAGTAATGGAGCCGTGCTTCCAAGCAAGATGTCCTTCCAGATCCTGCTGCAGTTGCAGGGAAGATGCTGAGAGTTGTGTATGTAAAACTGTTGGGATGCTGCTGGTGCCCTCCCTGCACTGCCACAGGCAGAGGAGCTGTGGGGAGAATCCTGGGATTTAAGCTCTGAGAGGGCTGTGAGGTTTTAGCCAGACACTGGCCTAGACCCACCATGGTCAGCCAAGGAGCTGAGCCAAATCCAAGCACCAAATAACCCCAGGACACAGGGCTTGCTTGCTCCATCCCCAAGGGCAGAGTGAGCCAGGGCCATGGTGGGGCAGGGCAGGCAAAGGTTGCCTCTGCACCCTCATCCCTCCCTGCCACCCTTTGGCCGGGCGAACAAGGATGTCGCCTTTTCCCTGCCTTTTTGCCAGCTGCCCCCTCCTGCCCGCTCAGCCAATGCTCGCCCAGCTCTGCACGGTGCCCTTGTAGGGTCCAGGGCTTTGCTGCCTTTCCAGGAACCACCGCTCCCCTCCCTCTGGTCCCTGAGCCCTACAATCCCTTAATCCCTTTGGGCCAGGGCATCCCTGCTGGGCTGGGCTTCACTAAATCCCAAATCTGGCTTCTGGATGTGCCTGTAACCATCCTGCTGTGCTGGGGGTGATGTGGGCTTACGTGGGTTTGCAGACTCCTTTCTCCTGAGGGAGGTGGGGACTCCATGAGGTGCCGTGGGTGTTGGGAGCCCCAGGAGCAGCCCATGGCCATGGTCCTTGTGGGGCTGGGCTGGCCCCGGGGTGCAGTGGGACCCATGGCAGGGTCACAGCCCTGGGCAGAGGTGACCCCCGCGGTGATGGCAGCCTGGGGGTGTTGAAGGCTGACCCTCCCCTCGGTTTCCCCCAGTGCTTTAGGAAGACACAGGAGGCTTCTCCTGGCCCCCACGCCCCCGCAGCTGTGGGTCGAGGGGCTCCTACACACAGAGCCGGGGAGGGTCTGCGGGCACACTTGGGCCCCCCCCCCGGCTTTTGGGGCGGGAGCGGGGGGGTGGCTGTGCC
>WEIV01010171.1:381225-395264 GCA_013390005.1 Calyptomena viridis | reverse complement strand
GGGGGGACGCGGGGAGCGGGGCTGAGCCCCCCGGGCCCCGGCCCCTCGCCGCCCGCCGGCGGAGATGGCTATATTTGGACAGTGACCTCTGGTCGTTCCCGAGCAGCCGCTGCGGATTCAATTGTGGCAACGTAATGGCACGGCCGGGAGCGGGGAGCGGGGCTGTCCTGCCTGTATCCTGCCTGCACCCTGCCTGTATCCTGTCTGCACCCCACCTGTACCCTGCCTGACCCCACCTTCTTGCTGCCTACACCTTTGGTGTAGGTGGACTCCTCATTCGTGTTCCACNCCATCAGACCCCACCAGCACCCTGCCTGCACCCCACCCAGCTCTCATGCCTGCAGCCTGCTAGCACCCTGCCTGCACCCCACCTGCACCCCACCCAACCCAGCCTGCACCCCACCCAACCCAGCCTGCACCCTATGTGCTGCCAGCACCCTGCTCAACTCTGCCTCCACCACATCCGCCCCTCACCTGCACCCCACACCCTGCCTGCACCCCACACCCTGCCTGCACCCTGCCCAGCCAGCCAGGCCATCCCCCCCTACTCAGCATGCTGACACCCCAAACTCTGCTCCTATTGGCAGTGGTTGAGGTGCTGCAAAATCTGCGGAGAGCTCCTCCCCAGGGCTGGGGACTGTGCTCAGGACCAGTGGTGCCAGTGTTCAGGCCCCCTTGATAGCCGGGCTCCAGGCCCCTTAGTGCCCAGCTCCAATCCTTTCAGCCGGGCCAGGGATGATGATGAAGTGCCATGAGGACTCCGGGAACATGCAGGGACTGGGCAGATGTATCTTGGCTGGGCACTGCATGTGTCCTCTCCAAAAGCCACTGGCTGGGACACGGAGGAACAGATCTGTTCCTACCTCTGCCTGCATCAGCCCCATGGGCTGGGGACAGCAGTACCTGGCCCTCCAGCTGCGTTTTGGTGGCTGGATTGCCCCTGGCAATAGCTGTGGAACTGAAAGAGCCACAGGAGTCTCCGGGGCAGCCAGTGGCTTATGAATGCTGCAGAGTCTCAGCTCTAGGGGTTTCAGGGTTCTGGGTGTCTCAGTTCCCCCTCCAGCAGGTCCCAGAAGCAGCGGAGGCTGGGGAGAGAGATGAGTGACTATGGGCAGCAGGCCTGGCTGTGGCTGAGGGCTGGAGACCCTCCCGGGGCCATGCTGAGAATGGGGGCCTCCTCCACACCCCAGTGGGCCCTTGGAGCTGTGTGGCTATGCCAGGTCCAGCCCTTGCCCAGGTGGGGGTGCTGAGCGGGTGGAACATGTGCAGCCGCGGGGCAAGAGCCCATGAAGGGATGTGTGAGCCATCAACAGGCAACACTGGAGGCACTGGAGCCTCCCTCCTGAGTGCTCGGTTGAACCAGGCAACCTCACCAGTGCAGGATGGGATGCAAGGGGACAAGCTGTGAGCATGTCCACTCCAAAGTCCCCTCAGCCCTACTTCTCTACTGCAGCAGCTCATGTGCCAATTCCAGTTCCAGCCATGGGGCACAGCACAGCTGTGGGGTATAGAACAGCTGCAGGACACAGCACATCCATGGGGCATGGCAGAGCTGTGGGGCATTGCACAGCTGTGGGTTATGGCAGAGATGTGGGACAAGGCACAGCTGTGGCACATGACATGCCTGCACATCATGGCATAGCCATGTCCCTGCCCAGTATCAAGTGGCTCTGGCCGCCAGCTGCCCGCCCACAGCACCAGCAACACTCCCACATCCCTGCACAAGGACTGCCCCCCATCCCTACCATGGGATCGGAGCCACATCAGGCACCATCCTGCATCCTCATCCCACACCACCTCGGTGTTCCCAGGCTTCCCACTGTGCCCAGAGTAGAGGGCGTCTGTCGGAGCACGAGGCCTGAGGGGATCAAAACCCCTCCATGCTGTGCCGGTGTGGGGAGGTCGTGGCCTGACCCTGTGCCCCCCAGCCATGAGCCGCCGCGTGGTGCGACAGAGCAAGTTCCGGCACGTCTTCGGGCAGCCAGTGAAGGCTGACCAGATGTACGAGGACATCCGTGTCTCCAAGGTGACATGTGACAGCTCCTTCTGTGCCGTCAACCCCAAATTTGTGGCCATCATCGTGGAGTCTGGAGGTGGGGGGGCTTTCATCGTCCTGCCCCTTGCCAAGGTGAGTGGGGAGGATGCTGAGCTCTGGCTGCCCCCCTGGGATGTACTAGGAGAGTGACATACTGATGAGTGCTGCTTTTGGGGGCTTGCTGTGATCTCAGAGCCTCCCAGCTTTGTCCCAACACCCACAACCCTTCTTCATGTGAGTGCTTAGGTTGATCAAAAACCTGGGTGACCATAAGCACTGCAAAGGTTGACATCTCAGGGGCAACTGAGGTGATGTGGGAAATCCTCAGCTGCTTTCTCCCCAGCCTAAATTCTCCAGGGACACAGGATGCCCAAGGAGCATCCCAGTAGGGTGGGGTCTGCCCTGCCAACCCTGGCAAAGAAACTAGGAGGGGGTCCCCAGCCCCTCCTTGCCATCAGAGGGGACACAAAACAGCCTTTCATGGGGCACATCATTCCCCTGTGTCCCTACAGGGCCATGTGCCAAGTGACCCCATTTCCTCTGCATGCCTCAGTTTCCCCCTTCAAGACAGGTGCAAATCTCTGGCCACCGCTGGGGATCCCCTGCATGTCCCCACTGCTGCCACAACCCCACAAGGTGGCTGTGCTGGGCTTCAGAGGGCACCTGTCAGGATCTCCTCCAGCCGCTGGGGACTCACTCTGACACATCCATGTTGCAGACAGGACGGGTGGACAAGAACCACCCGCTGGTGACGGGACACACGGCACCCGTGCTGGACATTGACTGGTGTCCCCACAATGACAACGTCATCGCCAGCGCCTCGGAGGACACCACCGTCATGGTGAGGGGCTGGACCCCGGGCGGGAGGGAGGCGGCGGGTGCTGGGGGAGCGGTGCAGAGCTTGCCCCCCCCGCTTCGCTGCCTGCAAAGTGTCACTGGCCTATTTTTAGACCCGGTGCCATGCGTTCGCACTGGCGGCGGCTGCTCGCTCCATGATGCAGCAGTTTGTGCTATATATACCCGCCCCGGCGACTCAGCACCCAGGAATAGCTTTGGGGGGGCTGGGGGCTGTGCCCCGGCTGTGCGCCCCCCTCTCTGTGCCCACCAGCACCGCGAGTGCTGAGGATGCACCCCAGGATGGAGGTGCTTCTGGCGTCCCCTCGCCCCTCTCCCCGCAGGCTGAGCCGGGATTAAGGATGAGGTTAATTGGCTCTGAGGCCCTCATCCGCTTAGTGCTCAGATGCGGGGTGATCCCCAACACCCCGCTCTCCGTCCCTCCCCCAGGTGTGGCAGATCCCCGACTATGTCCCCGTGCGCAACATCACAGAGCCAGTGGTGACACTGGAGGGACACTCCAAGCGGGTGAGCATCATCTCCTGGCACCCCACGGCCCGCAACGTCCTGCTCAGTGCAGGTAAGGGGGTCCCAGGTCACCCTCCCCGGGGTCAGAGGGGATCTGTGAGGTGACAGCATGTGCCCCCTTGGTCCTCTGCAGGCTGTGACAACCTGGTGATCCTCTGGAACGTGGGGACGGGGGAGATGCTGCTGGCGTTGGAGGACATGCACACTGACCTCATCTACAACGTGGGCTGGAACCGCAATGGCAGCCTCCTCGTCACCACCTGCAAGGACAAGAAAGTCCGTGTCATTGACCCCCGCAAGCAGCAGATCATAGCGGTGAGTGCCCCTGCCTTGTCCCCCCCAGTCCTGCCGCGGGGTTCCCCCCGTGCCTGCCTGACCCTACTAACCCCCACACCGCGCGTCTCTGTGTTTGATTTAACCCGCTAACGCCGGTGCAGGAGAAAACCAAACCGCACGACGGCACCCGCCCCATCCGCGCCATCTTCGTGGCCGATGGCAAGATCTTCACCACCGGCTTCAGCAAGATGAGCGAGCGGCAGCTGGGCCTCTGGGACCTGGTACGAGACGGTGGCTCCTGCCCAGCCAGCGCCGACCTTGCAACCCAGCCGGGAGTGCTCCGGGGGCCGGGGATACTCTTTGCAGCACGTGTACCTTGGGAGCATTGTGTGCTCCTCTGGAGTAGGACTCAGCAGCTGTTTTAGGGGACAGATCCGGACCCCCTCCATTTTCCCTGCTTCCCATGCCCCATGCTGACTGTTTCCCCCTCCCCCCAGGAGAGGTTTGCCCCCCACGAAGGGCTGAGGCCCGTGCGGGCCATCTTCACACGGGAAGGACACATCTTTACCACGGGCTTTACCAGAATGAGCCAGCGGGAGCTGGGCTTGTGGGACCCGGTAACGAGGCCGCATGGAGTGCTGCCCTGGGAACTTGGCCCCCCAGACCCCCTGCAAACCCCCTGCCCTGGGATGGGGTGCCTGCTGCATCCCCCCTTAAAGATGCCAAGTTCCCAAGTGTGCCGTGCTGTGCTGGTGTGGGGAGGGGACTGGGAGACAAGGAATGATAGAGGAGTGGGGTACAGTGGGGCCGGGGGGTTCCCAGCTGTGCAGAGAAACAAGAGTGAGGTGAGGGGTGGGGATGGCATGCCAAGCTGCCTGCCCAGGGGGTTGTGTACCCTGGAGGGCATGAGTCCTGTGCCCCAGTGTGCCGTGGCTAATGCGTGTGACTAACCAGGGTGGGGGTTGCGGGGTCACCGCTCACACTTCTCCACCACTGCTCCGGCCTCACAGAATAACTTTGAAGAGCCCATCGCCCTGCAGGAGATGGACACAAGCAATGGGGTCCTGCTGCCCTTCTACGATGCCGATTCCAGCATTGTCTACCTCTGCGGGAAGGTAAGCCCCATCCGGGGTGCACCCCCATGCCACCCCATCCCTGGGGGTGTCAGGGCTGGCTGACACCCATTGTCCATCCTGCAGGGTGACAGCAGCATCCGGTACTTCGAGATCACAGACGAAGCACCCTACGTGCACTACCTGAACACCTACAGCAGCAAGGAGCCACAGCGGGGCATGGGCTTCATGCCCAAGCGTGGGCTGGACGTCAGCAAGTGTGAGATCGCCAGGTGAGAGCAAGGAGGCCTGGGGGCCCCAGAGGGGTCGGGGGGGAAGGCGGGGGTCAGGTGGCCCCTGACCACCTCTGCCCCACTCAGGTTCTTCAAGCTGCATGAGCGCAAGTGTGAGCCCATCGTCATGACAGTGCCACGCAAGGTGAGTCCCAGGGGGTCCCGGGGAAGGTGGGAGGTCTGGAGGGGCAGACACCCCACAGCTCACTGTGGTATCTCGCCCTCCCGCAGTCAGATCTCTTCCAGGATGACCTGTACCCTGACACACCAGGCCCCGAGCCGGCCCTGGAGGCAGATGAATGGCTGTCAGGGAAGGATGCAGAGCCCATCCTCATCTCGCTGCGGGAAGGGTACGTCCCTGTCAAGAACCGGGAGCTGAAGGTGGTCAAGAAGAACATCCTGGACAGCAAACCTCCCCCAGGCCCCCGCCGCAGCCACTCCACCTGTGACTCTGACTTCTCTGTGAGTGTCCTGGGGACAGGGACATGGCAGCAGGGCTGTCCCCCTGTCCTGGTTGAGGTTGGGGGGGCCAGCGGCTGCTCCTCAGTGACCCTGTGTTCTCCCTCCCTGCAGCAGCCAGGCTTGGAGGAGGTGTTGGAGGAGATCCGTGCCCTGAAGGAGATGGTCCAAGCGCAGGAGAAGCGCATCTCCGACCTGGAGAACAAACTCTGCCAGTTCACCAACGGCACGGACTAGCGCGGTGGCCACAGCCACGACCACGGGCAGGGCGAGGACTGCCCCGGCCTGCTGGGGATTAAAGCCAAGTCCCCATATTGGGCAGGAGCCCAGAGCCGTGTTCTTTCCCCAGGAGCCGAGGGGGCAGGGAGGGGGTCGGACCCTGACCCCTCCTCCCCTGGCATCAGTTGCATCCTAATCCTGGGGTGCCCTGGCACATGGGGGTCCTGCCTCAGTGCCTGCAGGCTGGGGCTGCTGAGCATCCCTCCATGGGGACCTGCACGCTGGGAACCAGCATCCTCCCAGGACGGGGAGCTGCTGAGTCCCCCAGCCAGGACATGCTTGGGTATGGTGCTACACCCCCACCCCAACATCCCCTCATCTCCCTCTTCCCCATTGCCCCCTCGGTGGGTGCTTCCAACCGGCTCTTTGCTCCTGGACCCCTATAATAAAGGGCTCAGCCACCCTTGGCTGCGTGGCAGGTACTGGGGATCAGGGACCACCATGCCAGGGGGTCTCCTGCCTGCACCCCACTGCCTGTGCTCAGTACCAGCACCCCCAGCACAGGCAAAGGAAGGCCAAGAGAGACAAACATTAAAGAGCATTTATTGGTGTTGGCCGCGGTCGGAGCTGCTCGGGCTCCCCTGGCCCTGGCCCAGATGTTGCTGTGGGGTGCGTGGGTCGGTGGGGGGGCACCAGCTATGAAAAGTCCNACAAGGGGGTGCAGCGCTGCCAAGGGGGGGCATCCGAGCAGGGTGGAGGGGTGCGAGCAGGGGGCAAGGGGGGGTGACACCGGGCGGCCTCTCGCAGGCACCCCCTCAGCTGCCCCAGCGGACCCCGCATCATGGTGTGGGGTGGCTGTGCAGTCCCACGCTGGCTGTGGGGTGCAATGGGGCTGAGCCCCCCCCTGCTGGCAGGCAGAGCAGCTCCCGGGTAAGTGCACTTGGTAGCGCCTGGGCGGGGGGGGGGAAGAGCGGGCTGGGCAAAGCCCCCTGGCTCTGGGGGCACCCTGGGACCCCACACAACTGGCAGCCCACCCCTCTGGGGCAGGATGTGCCCCCCACCAGCTCCCTGGAGTGGGGGGCTGAGCAGCACCCCATGGGGTGGTTGGGGGGGGCCAGGGCTGTCCTGGGGAGGGGGTACAGTTCATGGAGTTGTCCTCCCTGGTCCCTGTCACACTAGGTACAGGGTTAACACCCACTCCCACCCTGTCCTGCTGTGGGATGCCCCCGCCCCACTCCAATACCACCCCAGCTCTGGGGATGTTCTCCCAGGGTCAAATCCTGCTCCCCCTCCCCATTTGCCCTCCACAGTTCTTGGACTGGCTCCCCCCACCCTGCTCCCCTCCCTGTGCCCCCCAGACACAGCACTGGCTGTGTCCCCGTCCCCACTGGGACGGGTGAGGGGCTCAGTGGGGGCACGGAGTCACTTCTCCGTCAGTGAGAGCTGCAGGATCCGCTGCAGATCCTCTTCCTCCTGACGTGTCCGGCGCTCTGCTTCCTCCTGCTCCCGCGCCGACAGGGCCATGGCCAGACGCAGCTGCTCTGCGTAGCTCGGGAACAGGGCACTGGGCCCCCTGCCACCTCCCGGGGATGGGGCGACAGGGGCTCTGGGGGCCGCCGTGTGCTGGGGAGTCCTGAGGGCAGCAGGGGCTCAGCAGAGCTCCCTGTGGAGCAGGTGCCCACTCCCACTCCCCCCGGGGGACTGGCCGGACCTTACCAACCTGTCTCCCCGGCGGCCCTCGTGCGACATGGGGTGGGTGCCCGGCTTGCTGTTGGTCAGCGCTTCCCAAATGGTCACCTGTGGCCAGTGACAGAGGGTTGCTTGGAGGGTGGTACCCCAAAACCCAGCCCCCCAGCATGAGCTCTGACCCGCCACTGTGGATGCAGGGATGAGGTAATTTGGGGTGAACATCCCAGGCAGCACGAGGATGGAATGAGCAGCAGAGTCCCCCAGCCGGCAGGGCAGGAGGAGGCAGGGGATTGGCAGTGCCCACCTGGTCATACTCGCTGCCTGCTTCCAGCAGGCTCTGCTGGATGGCAAACTGCAGCAGGTCATCCTCATCCTCCCGCAGGGCGTCCTGGTGGGTGCCCACCACACTGTACCCCCGCGGCACCTCAAACAGCGCTGGGTCCATCTCACACACTCGGCACGAAGCTGTGGGGAGACGGGAGCCAACACAGCTGGGCGCCCCACGAGACGCCCTCCCACGCCCACCCCACCAGCCATGTTCCCCTTATTCCATTGGGACCCCTTCCCACCCCTCCTCACCAATCATGTCCCCTCCGCCCTGCTGGGGCCCCCTCCCTCTCACCCCACATACTGAGGGAGCTGGAGCTGCTGACACTGGAGGAGTCGCTGCTGGGTGAGGGTGCCTCGCTGCTGGGGCTGTGCCGTAGGGAACTGACGGGCTCGTCACACCCATTGAGGTTGCCGAAGGTGATGCGGGCGTTGAGGATATGGAAGATAGGGATTTCTGCAGGAAAGGAAAAAAAAAGCAGGGAGGGAAGCTGGCTGTGCCAGCCAGGCCAGCGGCAGAGCCCCCCCCATACCGATCTTGACGGGGAAGCCGGGCGGGAGGCGCAGGGTGATGAAGTCCCGCAGTTTGGCGAAGAGCGCGTTGCTTATTGCCATGAGGTCGATGATGGGGGCAACCTGCTCACAGAGGGACAGTGGATGGTCCTCGCACAGCCACAGCTTTGCCTTGAACCTGACAGGGAGAGGCATTGGGATTGGGACCCCTGCTTGCCCCCTCCGGGGGCTCTGAGCAGTGGGGGTGGGGACATAGGGCAGTCTCCATGTGCTCCTTCCCCCACTCACTTCTGTGTCTTGGTGGTGAGCTCCATGGGCCGTCCCATGTCCCGGTTGCCCAGTTCAAAGTTGGGGTTGAAATACTCCTCAGGGGTGATGGCAGTGGGGTTGGCGTGGCTCAGCGTCTGCGTGATCAGTGTCTGCATGGGGGGACAGCCCAGTGGGATGAGAAGGGGGGTCTGACTGTGGGGCCAGCCCCCCAGACCTCTGGGACACTCACCCCATTGTTGGGCCCCACGTGCTGCTCAGCAATGCCCAGGAAGGATTGCAGGGGGGTCTTACAGCCTGTGGGAGAGGAGGGGATGAGGATAGAGCTGAGGGTGCCCTGCCCCCCAGCCCGTGTCAGCTCCACCTTTGCTCTTGCCCTTGTGCTGGTCTGAGAGGTGCTCGGTTCGCGTCCGTGTGATCAGCTCCACGTTGGATGCGCCATAGACCTGGACAAGGAGGGGAATGGCAGAGGTGGGTAACTCCCATCTGCAACTGGCCATACCCTTCTGGGCAGGTAAACGCCCCTGCCCCTCACCTTGGCCTCATACCCATTCACCATTTCTGTCTTCTCGCTTCTCCACCCCAGGATCCCAGACTTGTTCCTGGGGTGACACAGCACCGTGAACAATGGGTGGGCTTGCTTGGACATTCAGGGGTGGGCCCAATGCCACCCCCACCCACCTCTCAAAGGCGATGTTCTTGGTGTCGAGCTGGGTGGTGACAACGGGGGCCGTCAGCCGCCCCATCACCTGCTCTTCAGTGGGCTGCACAGCAGCCAGCAGCACCTCCTGGTCGTGGCCGGCCAGGGCCAGTGTCTCTGAGTAGACCACCCGCCGGTCGTGGTCAATCTCCATCACCACTGCACTGGTGTCTGCAAGGGAGCAGGGTCAGGACAACCACGGGCCCCACCGTGTCACCTGGCCCTACTGCAGCACTACAAGGCTCTGTCAGTGCTCCCTGGCAGAGGGGGACACCCTGAGGCTGCCTCACCTTGTCCCCGGAAGACGAAGCTGCGGTTGCCCCGCTGCCATGTCATATGGTCAAAGCCCAGCAGTGTGGTGTCCACCCGCAGGTTCTGGCCGCTCTTCCACACCTTGTAGGTGTCACTGGGGCAGATCTTGGACACCAGTGGCACTGGGGAGAGATGCCGATAGCCCAGCCAGGGATGGGGCCACCTGCACCCCTGAGTGGGCTGCCAGCACTGAGCTGGGTGGGGAACACACCTGGGAAACCCAACGCCTTGATGGGATGGGGGTCTGCAAGCTTGGGGCGTGTGGGGGCAAGGGAGCACATCACCCCCAACCTTGGGACAAGGATGGATGCTGGGGCTGGGTGACTCTGCTGGGAAACTCCCACTCTCCCCACAGTCATGCTCTGCCCCAAGCTCACCCCAGCTGGTAAACTCCCACTTCATCTCCACGTAGAAGTCCTGGGCCTGTGGAGAGAACAGAGGGGTCAGGAGAGGCCTGTGGCCAGCAGCCCCTGGCAAACCTGGCTGGAGGGAGGTACCTTGCGCAGCTTCTCCAGCAGGACGGGGATCCCAGCCAGGCGCTTGATGGCTCTCTGGTAGTCGCGGTAGCGCAGGACCAGCTGCACCAGCTCCAGGTCACGGGTGCTCACAGCCTCCTGCAGGACTGCAGAGCAGAGGGGCAGTGCCCATGGCCATGGTGTGGCACACATGGCACTGCAAAGCTGGGCACCGCACAGGAGCCACAGGCACAGAGCACCATGTAAATGGTCCCTTGGGGAGCTGCAGCACCAGGGTGAACTTGACCATGGCTGTGCTCGTGCCCATGCCCGTCTCCATGCCCATGTTTGTGCCTGTGCTAGGGCAGCCTGATGGAGGACACAGGCAATGAGCCTCCTCCACTCACCTGTCCATCCGCTGCGGTTCTCCTTGCCCACATCAGCACCATGCTTCAGCAGCACCCTGGCACACTCAAGATGGCCCAGTGTGGTGGCCAGGTGCAGTGGGGTGCGTCCTCGAGGGTCCAGCTGCTCAATGTCGGCCTGTCAGGAGGGAATGGGGCACTGGAATCACCAGAGTGGCAAAACCTTGCCCCCAGTGCCCTCACACAGACATGCAGCTCCCGGACAGAGAAAGCAGCCAACATTTGACAGTATCTTGGAGAGCATCCCCATCCCTGTGCTCCCCCAAGACACACCTCAAAAGCCTCTCCCTGCTCCCTGCAGACACTGCCAGACCCAGTGGTGGCTGCCAGCACCCAGCACAGCTTGACACAGTCAGACTGGGCTGCACTCACTACAAGGGCAAGGAGCAGGGGCATGGCATGGCAGCGGGAGCATGGATGCCCCTGGTGCAGTGCACGGAGCTCTGCACGTCTTGATGCAGCTGCAAGCTCGGGAAAAGCCCCCACCTCTGGGATTTGGGGGGGGCTGTACCCAGTTGCCAGGCAGCAGCTGCTGGCAGCCCCCCTCCGCCGGGGCCGGGAGCGTGGTGGGCGACGTGGGCTGTGGCAGGCGACAACGTGGGCTGCGGCGGGCGCACGTGTTCCCCTGCCTGAGCCGGGGGCGGGTGGCTGCGGGAGCGGAGAGGCTGCTTGGAGGATCCCCAGGCCCTGGGGAGCCTCTGCTGGGGCTGCCGTTTGTTTGTGCCAAACCCAGAGCCTGGCACCCAGCCAGCCCCGAGGAATCCCTTGTGCGGTGGCGGGGTGTGCACCCCCAACACCCATGGGCCCCACTCCCCATATAGGGAGCAGCATCACACACATGCCCAAGGGTGGGGACACAGCTTGGGGAGACCCTGGCACACTCTCTGAGTCCCCAGCACCCAGTCAGAGTAGAAGCCCTGTGCCCAGAGAGGGCCATTCGGATGCTGCCAGGACAGGACCCAATGAGGCAAACCCCAAATCATGGGTTTTGGGGAGGCCACCCCCAGAAGAACAAAGTAGGGGTGCAGGACCCCAAGGTGCCAGCTAGGACCAGGCAGCCAGAGGTGTTTTGTCATGGGCAGAGATGGATGAGGTGTGGGCTCCCCCATGCCCAGGGTCTCACCAGCAGCATGTCCCTGACTCTCTCTAGGCATGTCCCGTGGTCCTGCTGCCCCAGGAGTGTCCCCTCCCTGCTCAGGCTGGGGGCATTTCCATGGCTCTCTCTCATCCTCAGGGATTTATGAGGCAGGGCAACCCCTGTCTGCCCACACTGCCAGAGCAAAACAGCCCCCCAGTTTCCCGGGAGTCAGTGTGCTGCTCCAACGCTCTCCGGGCGACTGCTGCTTCTTAATTGCACTAATGAAATGACTCTAATTAAAGCAATCGCCCCCTAGCTGGAGGCGGGTGCTGCGGGCTCAGTGGGGCTCCCCAGCTGCAGCCCAGCCCCAGCACTGGGTGGGGCAAGAGTTCCCGCCCTGGGGACACAGTGCTGGAGCCATCCCAGGGGACATGGAATGACCCAGTTTTTGCCAGCAAGAGCTCAGTCCTGGGTCCTGGTGCTGGGATGGCTCCAGCCTGGGGGCTACAGAAACAGACCTCCAGGTGCTGCCCGTCCTGGAGATGTGACCCCCACCGGGGATGGGGACAGGGACAGCAGTGGCTTTGGGGTGGCAGCAGAGCAGCGCAGGACCGCAGCTTGGCCACTCCTCCTGTGCCAGCGGGGCACGTGGCACAACACGTCCCGTCTGCTGGGGTTGTCCCTGGGTTGGAGGACCACACTGACTGCTCCTGGGTGGCAGTGGGGGAGATGGGCCAGCATGGGGAGGTGGTGCCAGGCACTGCTGTCCCTGAGCAGCTCTGGGTCCCTGTCACATGTGATGGAGCAGGCTGCAGTGTGGGGTGTCCTGACAACAGGCTCTCTGTCACTGCCTGCCACATCCTCGTAATGTCCCTGCCCTGGGGACTCTCTGACTCTCTCTTGCTGGTGGAGGAAAGTGTGGACGGGAGCTCATGGTGACAATTTGGGAGTGACCCACACAGGGCCCTTACGGGGACATGGAGAGGAGCAATGCTGCCAGCTCCCTCAGTGCTTCCCAACCCCATACACCTGCACTTGGAGTGGCTGGGATGTGGAGCCACTGCCCCACATGGGTCCCTGGGGTGGTAGAGGAAGGCAGAACTCTTGGACAGGAGGACACTCACTCCCCAGCATCACACACAGCACCAGCCTCGACCCCTTTACCCAGGGGCTCTGGGTAGGGAGAAGGGCTGAACTGTGTCCCTGGATGCCCTAGAGATAGCAAGGGGACCTGGGTTAGTCCCTACCTCCTTCCCCCAAGCCTCCACCTGCCACAGAGTCTTGCTTGAAGCACGCCTGGCTCCCTCCGTGCACCCCTGGGATGTACACAGGGCTGGCTCTGCTCTCACCATGCAAATGCCAGCAGGGCCATGGCAGAGCCCCTCTGCTGCCCAGGCTGGGGAGTCAAGAGCCTCTTTGCAGACGAGCGGGTCGGAGCCCCCCTCGCAGCGGTGTCTGCCGAGCCCAGCTTTGATCTCTGCCGCGCTGGGCTCCTGGGAAAACTGACCCCAAATTAGCACGGATATAAAACCATTGGCCATGGGGCGGGGGACCAGGGCGATGCTGGCGCAGCCTCCGGCTGGACCCCACAATGGAGGCGGGTGTGGCGGGAGCCATCGCCTGCATCCCGGCGGGAGCACCGCGGCACAATGACCCCTCGTTTCATGCATCACCAGGGTCTATCCAGCATGGCCCTCGGTGCTTTGGGGTGCAAGAACCTGGGCCGAGGAACCGGGGATGCCTGGCACAGCCTCGCCACCTGCCTCCCTTCGGCGCCTGCGGTTTCCTGCATCTTCGGGGTTGGGTTTTAATTACCTGAATTGTAACACCACGGGGGAGACAGAGGCAGGGAACCCGCCGGAGATGCACCCACACCCTGCTCCATCACAGGTCGGCAGGGAGGTTCCTGGGCTGAGGGACACAGTGGGTCCCCTCACCCTGAGAACCTGCCTGGACTCGTGGGGCCGGGGGGATGCGCCCCGGCAGCATGAGGGTCCTTGTCCCCCCACTCAGAGAGGCTCAGCCTGAGGACAGGGAGCTGGTGGCTGTGCCTCCAGGGAGGTGGCAATACCCTGAGAAGGGGGGTGCGGGTCGGGGTGTAGGGGGTTTGCAGAGGCCTAGCAGGGAGCTGGGGACACGTGTGGAGGGATGCTCGGGGCTGCATGCGCCGGAGGATGCAGGGGATCCGCCGGTGGTACCCACCGCCCCGTGCCAGCCCCAGGGGCAGCAGGCACAGTCCCGGGGTGCAGGTGGGGACACCACTCCCCTAGAGCCCTGCCAGCACAGAGAGAGACCCCATTCCTATCGCCCCCCTCATCTCCATCCTCATCCCAGCCCCGAGCATTGCATCAGCCCGAGCCGAGCGGAGCCGGGCCGGGCCGTGCCGCGAATGTCCCCGCGCCGCCCCACCTGCTTGGCGCTGAGCTCTCGGTCCAGGTCACGGGCGCGGTTGTGCCAGACGAGGTAGTGCAGCGGGTACCTGCCCTCCGGCCCCTTCCTGCCCGAGCAAGACGCGAGCATCCTCCGTGCATGCTGGAGCGGCGCGGCGGGCGCGGCGCGGGGCGGGGGGGCGCGGGG
>WEIV01010171.1:321722-379613 GCA_013390005.1 Calyptomena viridis | reverse complement strand
CCTCTGGACTCCGCACTGCACGCCTAAGGGACCCCCATTGAGTCTCCTGCTCTGCCCCCAGGAACCTTCTGATGTGCTCCCAGTGCAACGCCTTGCTGAAGCCCGTGACCCCCTTGGTTCACCCTCTTTTACCCCCCCTGGAATCTCTTAGTACACCCCACCCATGACCCCGATCCTCCTCCACGCCCTCCTCCGTGCCGCTCCGGTGCACCCCGCATGCACCCACCGCCTCCCTGCACCACGCACAGCATTCACACCCCAGCGCGGGGGCTGCTGGCACAGGCTGAGGACGCGCCTGTCGGTGCCAGCAGCACCCATGACCCTGAAAATGGCAGGATGAGGGGGGACACCCTCCTGCTGGCCCCAGAACCCCGCAGACAGCACCCACCCCCCTGGATCCGGACTTGGCGGTGCTGCCTGGATGAGCCGGGCAGCCGCCGCGCTGCAAGCCGGAGCCGAGCCTGGGCAAGACCGTTCCCATCCCCGGCGGTTTCGGTGCCCGCAGCCCCCACGCTGGGCACGCGCCTGTGGGCGTCACGGTGGGGTTGGCCCCCCAAACCCTCCCCACGGTAGGGTTGGACCCCAAACCCGCCCGTGGCCAGTGCAGGTGGCCCCACGGCAAAATGAATGAACGGGTCTCCGAGCCGGCCCCGGAAAGCTGCCCGCGGGCCAAGGCTATGCCGAAATTATTCCGGCCACGTGCCAATGGCCGGATCCTGCCAGGAGAGCTGTCGGCACGCGTGGGCACAAGGCTGCCCTGCCTCCGGGCGTCCCCCGTGCCGACGGGCAAGGGGGGCCAGGGGTTCCCGGGGCGGTGCCGGGTCTCCCTGCCGCGGCCAGTGGAAATGGAAACCAGTTTCTTCCAATCTCTTATCGCCTGGCAGCTATGGGAGGAAATGAGTTATAAAGTCCAGAGGCCGTTTCCTACTGCACTGGGAGCACCCGCTGTCGCTGCTGGGGATGCGCTGCCCTTCCCTGTGTGATGGGGTGCCCATGGGGTATCCTGATCCCTGTGACCGGGCTCCCTTTCCCCCACGCAGGGACGCCGGCTGGCCCCAGCCCTACCATCACCAGTATGGGTCCAAGTGCTGGAGGTCCAAATGTCAGCCCACATCCCAGTGCAGGGATGGAGATGCCAGCTTCCTTGGGCTCCAGGATCCCACCAGGGTTTGGGGTGTCCCAGTGCCAGTGCTCTCTGAGCTGCTGCAATGCCCACCCGCATCCCACCACACCTCAGCTGCCCCAGGGCGGGAGGGGGTGTTGCCCCAGGGTACTCTGGGCCCGCCCGCGGGCCGACTCCCCCCGCACAGAGCGTCCTGTTCCCGGCGGTGCCCGTGGGCAGCGGGCACGAAGGCACAGATGCCGCTGCACCGGCTGCCAAGGCGCTGCCATCTGTGTGCACGGGGCTGCCAGGCTGGGGGGGCCACCGCTCCCCCCGGCCACCCCAACCCGGCCCCGGGGCACTGCAGCATGGCAGGGTGCCGTGCCTCCCGAAACAGCATCCTCAGGACTCCGGGGGGTGCGTGGGGAGGGGTCCGGGACCCCGCAGGGAGGAAGGAAGTGGAGGAGGGTTGGCCGCCTGCCGGCGTGCCTTCCTCTGTGGGGTCGTCGGGCCACTGTCACCCCTTAGGGCCGGTGCTGCCCCTCCCTCGGGCCCTGTACTCCCCGGGCTTGAGGCTTCTTCCTGTGGGGCAGCGTGGTGTTTGTGTAGGACCTACAGAAACAAGGGGTGGTGGGGCTGGGCAGTGGTTGTCAGGGCTCCCCCACGGTGCCCAGCAAAGAGGACACCAGGGAATGGTTCGGCAGCGTCACCCTGTGTTTGGCTGCATTTCGCGAGAGGGGAGGGATGCGAGAGAGGAGTGGGTGTCCTCAAATAATGCCCTCATGCTGCAGGCAGCTGCAGCCCCGTAGCCACCCTATGGGGCCAGACTGTAGGGTCCCTACGACCCGTTTTTGGGGTCTGGGCATAGGGGCCTGCCGCCTGGACAGAAGCAGTGCCCCCACCGGTGCCGGGGCTGGTGCCAGCGCCGGGCCAGCGTGGCTGCTCAAACGATCCTTTGTTCCCGGCGGGGACACAAAGGGCTCCAGTCCGGCTGGCCGGGGCCAGCGGCGGGGCTGGAGGGGCACGGCAGCGTGGGGGGCCATGGCACCTGCCCCAGAGCCAGGATGCCCCGGGGGGGCTGGTCTGTGCCGAGGTGCCGAGGCTGCGGAGCCAGTGACCACCCTATGTGGGAACCCACGGACAAGGGGTGCCCACCCCTTGTGGGGCACACTGCCCCTGTCCAGGAATCCCCAAACACCCCACCAGGGGCTCAAGGGGTATGTTGCCCTGCCATGAGGCAGAGTGCCCCTGCTCAGGGTGTATTGGCATCATCCCTGCCACTGGCCACCTTCCTGATGGTGGGGGGCCAAACCCTGCCCCCCCTTTTGGCTGGTGGTTGCTATGGGAAACCCATGGGTTTCCCCTGCTGATGGGCTGAGCCCCTCTTCATCTCCGGGGAAATGGTTGCTCTGGCAACGTATCCCCCCTGCGGGATGGATGGATAGGGAAGGGACCACTTGGGGAGGAGACACCTGCTGACATCCCCATGCCACCCTCAGACCCTGGCTGGGCGTCGATCAACCGCGGGGTGCTCATCTGTGACGAGTGCTGCAGCGTGCACCGCAGCCTGGGCCGCCACATCTCCATCGTCAAGCACCTGCGCCACAGCCCCTGGCCCGCCACCCTGCTCCAGGTGGGTGCTAGGGACACTGGAATGTGGGGAGATGCACACTGGGACCTCCCATGCCCACTGGGCACTGCCTGTCCCCCGCAGATGGTGCACACCTTGGCGAGCAATGGGGCCAACTCCATCTGGGAGCACTCACTGCTGGATCCAGCTCAGGTGCAGAGTGGGCGCCGGAAGGCAAACCCCCAGGACAAAGTGCAGTAAGTGCCCCCTGTACTGTGAGAAGGGGTCAGCACTGGCTGGGAGCCCCCTCCTCACCTCAAAACCTGCTGCTCCCCTCAGCCCCACCAAGTCAGAGTTCATCCGTGCCAAGTACCAGATGCTGGCCTTCGTCCACAAGCTGCCCTGCCGGGATGACGACGGTGTCACTGCCAAGGACCTCAGCAAGGTGGGTGGGGGCGCAGGGACACCCCCTTGGCAGTGAGGACAGATCCCCCCGTTACCAGCTCTCTCCTCCACAGCAATTGCACTCAAGTGTGCGAACGGGCAACCTGGAGACCTGCCTGCGCCTGCTCTCACTAGGTGCCCAGGCCAACTTTTTCCACCCGGTGAGCGCTGTTGGGGCTTGGGGGCCCCAAGGGCGGTGTGGGGCCTGGGGATGGTCCCAGAGCCTGGTCACATGGGCAGACTTAGGGGCTGAGGCTGCCCATGCCCACAGGAGAAGGGCACCACACCACTGCATGTGGCCGCCAAGGCTGGGCAGATCCTGCAGGCAGAGCTGCTGGTGGTCTACGGCGCCGACCCTGGGGCTCCTGATGTGAATGGCCGGACTCCTATCGACTATGCCAGGTGAGGGCAAGGAGGGGGAGTCACCCCTGCCTGCACCCTCACCTAGGATGGGTGTTACCCCTGGTTGCCCTCCCACAGGCAGGCAGCCCAGCACGAGCTGGCGGAGCGGCTGGTGGAGTGCCAGTATGAGCTGACTGACCGGCTGGCCTTCTACCTCTGCGGCAGGAAGCCGGGTGAGCGTCAGGGTCTGGGGATGTGGGTTACCCTGGGGGAGGGGGCATGGGGCCCCACTCACCACCCCTCTCTTTGCATAGACCACAAGAATGGGCACTACATTATCCCACAGATGGCTGACAGGTGAGTGCCCGGTGCCCGCAGTCCCACCACTGTGTCCCATGTCCCCCCCCCGGCGTCCCTGCTGGGCTGAGGGGGGGGCCCTGGTCACTGGAGCATCCCTGGGGGGCGGGGGGAGTCGGCGTGCCCGCGCGTTTAACGCCCGCCTTTATCCTGTTCTTCCCTCCGCTGCCTTCTCCGGAGCGCAGGGTGCGCCCAAAGTGCATGGCACAGAGGTATTGTCCGCTCGGCTCTCGGCTCCAGGGGTCCCCCGTGCCACTGGCATGGCCCCCCCTGCAGCCCCAGCCTCTCGGCCCAGCCCAGCACCTGGGGGACACTCGGGGAGGGGGGTCCTGCTCGCCCCCTGCCACCTCATCCCACTGTGCCTGCCTGCCAGCCCTGCTTGGTGAAGCCCCCAGTGCCTGAGTGGGGGGTCCCTGTCCTGATGGGGTGCAGCTGGGGACTGTTCTAGTGGGGACAGGCCAGGAATAACCCCCATTTCCTGTCTTCCCACTCCCTGCACTCCCTAGCCTGGACCTCTCTGAGCTGGCCAAGGCAGCCAAGAAGAAGTTGCAGGCGGTGAGTGGGGGCCAGGGCAGGGCTGGGGGTCCCGCCTGCTCTCCCCCTATCCTGCCTGACACCCTGTCCTGCTGCAGCTCAGCAACCGCCTCTTCGAGGAGCTGGCCATGGACGTCTACGACGAGGTGGACCGTCGGGAGAATGATGCAGGTGAGCGGGGGGCGCAGGGTGCAGCCCCCCAGGGCTGGGCTGGGCGTCACGGTGCAGGGAGGAGGAGCAGCTGGCGGAGCCCTGCGCTCCCCCCGATCTGGATGCGTCCGCCGGGACCGCAGGCCCCTCCTTCTTCATTCCTCCGGCCGGGGAGGTTTGCTCAGCGCGAGGGGCCGCCGCTGGGTGCCGGGGCTGGGGTGCTGCCGGAGGTGGGTGCCGGGACCCCCAGGGTTGGAAGCTCAGGCTGGAAGGGTGCCCTTGATTTTGGGGGTGAAAGGGGTGGGGGCTACCCCATTTCCATGACAGGGTGGGTGCCAACAGAAACAACAAACCCTCTCCCTGCTTGTTGGGGAGTGGTGAGCTGGTGTCCCATGGGGTGAGGAGCAGGGGGTCCCTGCTGGGGGGCTCAGGGGAGACCCCAGCCCAGCATGGTGGTTGGGGGAGGCAATTCTCGTCAGCCGGTCCGGGCTCTGCTCCCAGCCCCAGCAGGCTGGCCCCGCGCCCACGCCTGCGTCCTGCTGGCTCCAGGCCCTGCAGGCTGCTCATCCGGGGGGGTCCAGCCCCTATAGCCCCCCGGGGTCTGACACCAGGTACTTCCCTGCAGTCTGGCTAACGACACAGAACCACAGCACGCTGGTGACAGAGCGCAGCGCTGTCCCCTTCCTCCCTGTCAACCCTGAGTACTCGGCCACACGAAACCAGGTGAGCCCTCATCTAGGCCCCGTGACCTCCTTGTGCACACAGACTCCTGCTCACCCCATTTTCCCTGCATCACTCCCCTAGGGCAGGCAGAAGCTGGCCAGGTTCAACGCCAGGGAGTTCGCCACCTTGCTCATCGACATCCTCGGGGAAGCCAAGCGCCGTCAGCAAGGGAAGAGTCTGCTGAGCCCCACAGGTGAGGAGCAGAGAGCACTGAGGGGGAGCTGAGCATCCCCCCCATCCTGTGCTCAGCACCCCTCTGCCTTCCCCCAGACGCTCTCGACTACTCACTGCGGAGCCAGAGTGACCTGGACGACCAGCACGACTACGACAGCGTTGCATCCGACGAGGACACGGATCAGGAGCTGCTGCGCAACGCCTCCCGCAACAACCGTGCCAGGGTGAGCCCTGGACCCCCACCTGGACCCCTACCCTGGCTCTGGGATCCTGGTGCTGAGCCCTTCTCCCCACAGAGCATGGACTCCTCTGACCTGTCGGACGGCCCCATCACGCTGCAGGAATACCTGGAGGTGAAGAAGGCTCTGGCTGCCTCCGAAGCCAAGGTGCAGCAGCTGATGAAGGTGAACAACAGCCTGAGCGATGAGCTGCGCCGGCTGCAGCGTGAGGTGAGTGTAGGGCTGGTTGGAGCCCCCCTTCTCAGCGTACCCCCCTCCTTGCTGATGCCTCCCCCTGCTCCTCCCGGCTGCAGATCCACAAGCTGCAGGCAGAGAACACACAGATCCGGCAGCAGACTGGTCCTGCACACCCATCCCCAGCCCCCAGTGAGCGACCGGAGCATGGACACCCCCCAGGCACGGCCCCCACGCACCGCCGGGACCGCCAGGCCTTCTCCATGTACGAGCCGGGCTCGGCACTGAAACCCTTTGGGCAGCCGGTGGAGGAGCTGGTGACGCGGCTGCAGCCCTTCGGTCCCGGCGTGAGTGTGCTGAGGAGGGTGGGTGGGTTTTGGAGTGAAGCAGCTCCCCCAGCCCCGCAGGGTGCTGGGTCCAATCCCTGCAGGGCCATAACCTTTCGTGTGTTGCCAGGAGGTGGAGGACGAGGCTCTGTACTCCATGCACATCCCGGCCAGCGTGTACCGGGTAAGGGGGCCGCAGCGGGGGCGGCTCCTGCATGGGATGTGGTGGCCATCACCTGCCTGGGATGTGGCCTTTGGGATGTCCTGTCCCCCCATCGCCCTGCACCCCTCTGGGTGAGGTCAGGGACCTCCTCAAGGGACGGCGGCTGAGGGATACTCCTGCATGCAGGGTGGAGGTGTCCCCTGTGCTCGTCCTCCCCTGCACGTCACTGAGGTCAGCTCCAGACCCTTCTGCACCATGTTCAGCATTGGCTTCCCTTCTCTTCCCCCTCCAGATCCGGAAGGGTCCATCTGCCTCCTCGGTGCCCTTTCCCCCGTCCTCCCCGCTGCTCTCCTGCCCACCCGATGGTGCCCGGCACATGGTGATGTATCAGGGAGGGGGGTAACTCTTGGAGTGGGGAGACCCCCCAGCCCTGTGTGGGGATGGGGCTGGGCAGAGCTTGACGCTGCTTCTCTCCCCTCCAGAGCAAGCTGGACCGGCATGGCAGTGGCACTGACAGCGACTATGACAACACACAGACAGGGGAGGTCCTGATCAGGTGGGTGCTGGGGCTGGGGACTGCACCAGAGGACATGGAGACACAATGCTACGGGGCTGACACTGACCCCGGGGGGTTGATTGTGCCTGCAGCATGGAGGGGAAGCGGTTTGTGGAGCTGAGCAAGGATGAGGACTTCCCCCACGAGCTGGACCCGCTGGACGGGGAGCTGGACCCTGGACTGCCCAGCACAGAGGACGTCATCCTCAAAACTGAGCAGGTCACCAAGAACATCCAGGAGCTGCTGCGGGCGGCACAGGAGTCCAAACATGACAGGTACGACTGATGCACAGGCTGGGGGTCCCTCTGGACCCCCAGACCAAGGGACTGTGCTCACACGGGGCTATCCCTGCCTCCCTCCATGGTTCCCTGCAGTGCTCACTGCTCACCCTTTTTCCTTGCCCCCAGCTTTGTGCCCTGCTCAGAGAAGATCCACTCGGCTGTGACAGAGATGGCATCGCTCTTTCCCAAGGTAGGAAGAGTGGCATGTCCCTGGGGGGGGAATGGTCCCCACCAGACACCATCAGCTTCCCAGGCATGGGTTCTGATGCTGATCCTCTGCTGTGCTGCAGAAGCCAGCGCTGGAGACAGTGCGGAGCTCCCTGCGGCTGCTCAACGCCAGCGCCTACCGGCTGCAGAGTGAGTGCCGCAAGACGGTGCCCCCCGAGCCAGGTGCTACCGTGGACTACCAGCTCCTGACCCAGCAGGTCATCCAGTGTGCCTACGACATCGCCAAGGCCGCCAAGCAGCTGGTCACCATCACCACTCGCGAGAAGAAGCAGTGAGCGCCAGCCTGCATCCCCGCGCGTCCCCCGGCCCCTGTGCTCTCTCTCCCTTCCCTCCAGCAGCAGCTGGCACCTGGGGCGAGCATGGCTGCAAGTGGCCTTTTTGGGGAGCCGGGGCGCGGGGCGAGCTCCTTGTGCCCTCTGCGCCCTCAAGGAGCTGGTGCTCAGCCTGCAGGGTAGGTGCCTGTGTTCCCCTGTACAGCCCCCAGCCCACCCCGTGGCACGCGCCTAACTTATCCTGTACATAGCGTGTGTAGCTGTCCGTGGCGGTGGTGGCCTTGTACTCCCACCCCCCCCACAAAGCCCCTCTTCTGGGTGGCCGGTACCCCCGGGGCCACCCACAGCATTACACTGGACTGGGACGTCCGTGGGCCCCCCTTCCCGGGCGTCCTGAACCCCTTCCCGGGCGTCCTGCCCCTCGTCGGGGCACGCTCCCCACTGTAAGATGTGTCCTTGTAAATTTGTATTAATAAAGTTGTGAGCATTGCACGGGCCCCAGCCCCCCGCTCCTGTGTCCCTTTCCCCCCGAACGTGGCTGCAGGGGCTTCACCCCCCCGGCACCAGCCAGGGCTTGGCCACGTGTCCCTCCCGTTTCACCCAGTCCCCTTGGCCCCGCTGGCGGCCGCTCTCGCCACCCCCGGCACAGCCCCGCTGTTTGCCCAGCCCCGGGGCTGGGCTTTCCCAGCACGGCCCCACCATTGCTCTGCGAACCCGCCGAGCACCGGGGCTGCCGGCCGGGGCTCCCGCCGCCTCCATGCTGTCCCTGGAGGGTTTGGTGGCCGCAGCCGCGGTGCTCGTGGTGCTGGGCCTCCTGGCTTGGTGCCTTTGGGCAGGGAGGCTGGAGGTGCTGGGAGACCTGACAGAGGAGGAGGAAGAGGAGGGGATCCCCTTCACGGCCGAGGAGGGCTCAGGGCGGTGCCGGCTGCTGTGCAAGCCCTCGGCTCTGGCCCAGCACTTGGTGCGGAGCTTGGGGCGGTCGGCGGTACTGTGGGGGGGGCGCTGGCTGTGGCCATGCTGGCCCCAGCTCCAGATGCTGCGGCAGCTCCTGCAGCCGCCTGAACCAGAGCCGGTGATGGCCCGGGAGCTCCTGCAGCTACCTGATGCTGGGCTGGTGGCCCTGGACTGGCTAGTGGGGCCGGGGGGGCCTGCGGGTGGTGGTGGGGGGATCTCTAGCCCGGTGCTGCTACTAATCCCCAACGCTGCTGGGAAGGTGACAGGGGGGCTGTTACAGCTGGGGCTGAGGGCGCTGGAGCGGGGCTTCATCCCCGTGATCTTCAACCGCCGCGGCCACAACGGCTGCCCCCTCACCACCCCCCGGCTCCAGTCCTTCGGGGACCCCGGGGATCTGCGGGAGGCCGTGACCTACCTGCGGTGCCGGCACCCCAGTGCCTCACTGCTGGCTGTCAGCGAGGGCTCGGGCTCGGGGCTGCTGCTCGCCTACCTGGGGGAGAGTGGCTCCTCCAGCAGCCTTGCCGCCGCCGCCTGCCTCTCCCCCATCTTCCGTGGCCGGGACTGGTTTGAGGCTGGGATGCCCTGGCTCTACGAGTGGCCGCTGCTCCTCCACCTCAAGCAGGGATTGAGCAGGTCAGTGGGGTCCCTTGGGCTTGGGAAGGTGGAGGAGGGGTACTCCGGGAATCCCTTGGTTATCCTTGGGGGTGCGTGTGTGGGGGGTGCTGCTGCCGGCAGCAGGAGCCCCAGCATGGAAGCAGAGGTGCTGAGAACAGCAAAATGTGCTGGTTAATGAACACCAGCCTGGAGCCGGCAGTTATGGGGCCAGCCAGGCCACCACATATGTCCCCAGCCTGACTGGGGCTAAGGCAGCATCTTAGCGTCCCTGGGCTGGGAAATCTGTCACCTCTGGGGTGGTTGGGGAAGCCCCTGTGTGGTGCTGGACCCTGGAAAGAGTGGGTGGGGCTGGCCACTCTCCCTGTACTGCTGTTTCTCCCCAGCACCCCCCATTGTTGGCCCTGTGGGGCTGGAGGAGAAACCGTGATGTCAACCCACAGCTGGATAAGGGGGCTGTGACAGCTGCCTGCCCTTCCCAAGGGGTCTGGGTTCCCTGTTGCCCAACACAGTCAGGCTGGAGCAGCCCAAACACAGGCTGAGACAGAAGACACACTGCCCTGGGCCAAGACTTTGATCAAGTGGCACCTCCCTGAGCAGTGCTGAGACCTTTGAGGGGGGGCAAAGGGGCCCTGCTAGTGGGCAAATGGGGGGCAAAAAAAAAAAGCAGGTAAACCTCAAAACATTTGGGCAAACAGGTGACAGGTCAAGCCATGGCAAGGCTCAGATGGGTGCAGCAGGCACAATGCTTACTGCAGAGAGGGGTATTGGGGGGTGGGCAGTAGAATGGTTAACCTCCCTCCCCATTTCCCGATGCCCATTGCAAATGCTGCTGTCATGGCAACGGAGCAGAGTGCTGTCTCCGTTGCCATGGCACCTGCGCCGTGCTATGAGGACCCTCCAGCATCTCTGGCAAGGGGCTGGGATAGGACCCCCTAAACCACCTCTGGGGTGGGGGGTGTTCTTGAGATCACTCCCAATTCGTGTATGCAGGGCCATGGCTGACGCACAGCCCATGGGTGTGCAAGTTGGTGTCGTCCCCTAGCCCCTGGTGGCACCCCCGGAGCCCTCAGCCCCCACCCCCAGCAGTGTCGTCCAGTTCCTAACTGACATCCCACGGCACCCCCGCATTCCCTAGCCCATGGAAACCGCCCCGCAGACCCCCACAGCCCCCAGCCCACGGCGGCCGCCCCGTCCCCGCAGGTACGCGGGGTCCCTGGCCGAGGCGGTGGACATGGACGGGCTGCTGGGCAGCCGCTCGCTGCGGGAGCTGGAGGAATCCCTCTTCTGCCGGACCCGGAGCCGCCCCACCAGCTGGGAGGTCTATTGGGAGCGCAACGAGCCCCTGCGCGACGCCGACGAGGCGGCCGTGCCGGTGCTGTGCCTCTGCAGCGCCGACGACCCCGTGCGCGGTCCCCCGGCCCGGACCCTGCCCATGGAGCTGTTCCGCAGCAGCCCCTACTTCTTCCTGCTGCTGACCCCGCGCGGGGGGCACTGCGGCTTCCCCCGGCGGGGACCGGGGCGCTGCTGGGGCCACGAGGCCGTGCTGGAATATTTCAGGGCCATGGCCGAGTTCCTGCGTACAGAGGAGCGGAGGAAGGGGCTGCCGCGGCCCCGCAGGTGGGGGGGTCCCACCGTGGAGCCCCCCGTGTTCACGTGGCAAAGGTCCTACACGCGGTAGCCCCCTCCCCCGGGGGGCTCACAATGGCAGGCAGACACTCCATGTACTAAAATTACTTTATTACAGTTGATTTTTTTTTTTAACATTTCCTTTGCTATGATACAAAGGATACTTACAAACAAAATATTACATATGACCTTATTTTTTTTTTCTCTTCTCTTATTTTCTGACAACTTGGTAACAGCTTTAAATGCACAATCTATACAATTAATACAGGTTATATATGAGCTATAATGTATGTTGAACCAGAAGAATACCAGAATACTGACAATATACTGTACATTAAGCCTTACCAGTTAGTGCTCGTGGCATTTTCTACAAGAAGGAAAACGCACACCTGTAGATTCACTCATACCAGCTGGTGCTACCAGACACGGAAGCAGGAAGGAGTTTAATTCCCCTGGTTAAATCCTTCATGGCCCATCACCGTGGTGCTGGGCCTGGAAACCTCAGACCAGTGTTCATAGTAAAACAGCAGATATGTGTGTGTTTTTTTCTAACTAATGCTCTGTGGCACAGCACGGCCTTGGCCAGGCTTGGCCATACCTGGATGATGCCCCAGAGCAAAGGGCCACGGCGCTGGGGCCGGGCGCTGGGCGAGCTCTTGTTGGGGAGCTGGACCTCCTTAGGGAGGGGGAGAGGAGGAGGAGGAGGAGAGGAAAAGCAGCAACAGCTTTGCTGTCATCAGCAGGCAGCTCTTGGGTTTGTACACATGAGCAGGTGGGCGCCGAGGGGGGAAGAGCAAGCCCAAGGCACGGCGCTCCCCGGCACGGCTCCGAGCCCGGCCGCACACGGAGTGCCCGGCAAACCCTCCGCGGGGCCGGGCAGGGGCTGCCCTGTGGTTATCTCCTCGCCAGGAAAGGTTTACTTTTGTTTTGCAGCCAAAGCCAGAGGTGCGTGGCTACAGGTGTGCACTTCCCCTCCTCCCGCCAGGGTCTACATCGAACTGATAAGGTTACATTTTTGTTTTTTTCTTTTTTTTTTCTCTTTTTAAAGCAACCAGCAAGTGAAGCGTTTTTTTAGTTGACTGGCAAAAAGACCTGGCATTTGCACAAAAGCTGCAAATGGAAAAGAGCCATCCCCTCCTCCCACCCGCTGCATCCCAGCCCAGAAAAATCCCAAACTGTTGGCGGAAGAAAGGAAAAAAAAAAAAAAACCAGAACAGGAGTGGAGGAAAGGAAGGGGAGGGGTGAACAGGTTGGAAAATACCAGGTTTGAGTTAACATTTCCTTGACTTCACACAATGCTTGTGCAAAAAGAAACAAAACCCCCAAACAAACAAAAAAACCCAAACCCAGAAACATGCTGGAAATAATGCAAACAAATGGAAAGTAATATATAAAATTAAAAATATAAATAGGATGTCTGGCTGACTGGTAGAAGAATAGGTCATTTAGGTTACAAAAAGGAATATACATTCAAGAGGCTCTGAACCCAGTGGGGTAACTGATGTTAAACTTGTGTTAATAGTTAGGCTAGAATTCTCAAGTTTGTCTTTAAAATCTTCACAATACAAGCAAGCTATTTTTAAAAAATATACACTATACACACCTCACACAGCTTCTCCTATCTGTATTACACACGTTACGCTACCCTCCCATCCACTACACTGGGGGGGGGGGTCCCACGGCCAAGGGGCGTGGGGTGGTCCCCCATCCCCTCCCGCCGGCCCTGCGGTGGCGGTGGGGCAGCGATGGCTGCAGGGCCGGGCAGGTCCTTGGCCCCTCCACATCTTACCACAACCTTCTCAAGCATTTACAAGTCACCAAAGGGCTGTAGCCTTTTTATGTTATACACACTTCACTTTGTAACGTTAATTATTTACATCAGGGCTGCCCCCCATCTTTTAGCTGTTTCTAGGCAGGTAAAAAAATGATCCTGTTCCAAGCAAGCAGGGGGGAAGAGCTGTGGGGGGTTAGGAGGGAAGAAAAGCTGAAGAAAGGAAGCGGGTGGTTTGCTTGCCAGAAGCCAAACCCGTACACGCACATCTGCCTTTCCTTCTCTGATCCTTGAATCCTTATAAGCTCCCGTCCCCTACAACCTCCAGGACAACCAGACCCGGGGAGCCTCACCAGCACTCAAACTCCTCTGCTTGCAGCTTCCCGGGATGCTCAGCACAGCTATGGACTCGCAGGCTCGCCTCTGCTACAGGACATGGAGCACAGGTCCTGACCATTCCTAGGAGCCCAACCCTCACTCAGCAGCAGGTCTTGCAGTGCAAGACAACTGCAGCAGGGCAGGGACACCAGGACCCCCACAAGTCACTGCACTGCACCCTTCAACACGCTCTTGGCAGTTGCCACCAGCCGCAGTCAGGCTTTGACAGAGCCATGCAGAGGCAGCGACTTCATCAACAACCCTGCACTGATTTCTGCACTCTGCTGAGCTCAGAGTTGCCATAGAAATGTGTGATCTTGGCACTAAAAGCAGGCAACGATCTCAAATCAAAGTCTTTTTTCTGTTTTTTTTTTTTTTTTCCTCCAGTAGACTTAGATGAACTCAGGTTTAAGACAAAAGCACTTGGAAGGGGAAAACAGATAATTTCTAGAGAGATTGAAAAATATAGTCACAAGCCCGTATTAAACTGCAGCAAGGAACCTGAACTCGGTTCCTGTTGAGTTTGACTCCAGAGCAAGCTCCAAGCCACCGCTCTGTCCCTCGCACTGCCCTCCGTACGGTACACGACACCCAAGAGAAGGAGATCCCATACAGCCAACAAGGAAAACCCGACCGAAGGCTGGAAGCCGAAAGCCCCAGGCGAGTGGCTGTTGGCCTCCCCGGCTCGCAATATTTAAGCACAAATTCCTTACAGCATCACTGGACAAGTCTCAGGGATTAGGTGCATGCTGAACTACGACTGGCAATTACAGTAGCTTTTTGCTAGCTGGCACATACTGTATCTATAAATTTTAGTACAAAAACTTAAAAAATACAGAAACTAGGTCAATTTGTTAACTACATATTTACACATAATTACAATTCTTTTCACTGACAATAATTAAACTAATTGTCAGTGAAAATTCAAACTGTGCATGTTCTGAGGTACCCGTACTCAAGGGTGGGGAGAGCGGGGCAGGGGCCAGAGGGGCGAGGCAGGGGGAAGTTCCCCCCCAGGTTTGTTCACATCCTTGGGGGCAACGCTTGGCCCTCCTGGTTACTGGTTCCTGGACTCAGTGTGTGCACTCAGAGAAAGCAAGGAGAGCAGGAGCTGATGTTGGGCCTGTTTTCCCTAGGACATGGCTTTTGGATGTTTTGAGGATGCCAGGCAGGTGCAGAGCCAATGGTCACATACCAAACTGCCTTCTTCCCCCCCGGGGAGCCTTCAGGTGAAGTGCAAGTATTGAGACCCACAGCTCGGTGGTTAAGGTGCTTGTATGCCGGCAAATCCGATTTGCTAAGTCCCTCTCTAGCTGACAAAGGGCTCTCCTTTCCCAGGAGAAGAGGGCAAGGATGCAGCAGGCAGCATCATGGCCCCAGTTGGCTGAACGTTGTTGTGCAACAGGAACCCAGGTTATCTGCCACTATCGCTCCCTGGTGGGGTGATGTTTACTAGAACCAATAGATCTATCAGATTTTTTATTTTCTGGCTGTAAACAGTAACCCACAACCCTCCAAAGCATCTCACATATATTTCTCAACAGACTCCGGCTCAATCAACTCACAAAAGTGCAAACTGAAATAAACACAGCAGAGGGACAGCGACCGGCATCCCTGTCTGGGCACCCACTGCTCCTCTGTCCTTGGCACATGGCTCTGGGCTCACTGCCAGCCAGCACTGGGGTGGGAACACAGCTAAAGACAACAGTAATCCTTTGGAAAGGGCAAGGATGGCCCAACCAAACCTGAGCCTCTCCTAAAAAACTCACAAGAGACCTTCCAAAAGGGACATGGGGGAAAATTGCCTCCAAATTCTCCAGTAGCACAGAGAGCCCAGGGTTGGCATGTTGCTGAGCTGGTGGGGTGTCCCTGGGGGTACATACATGACCTGACATGTGCAAGAACCACTTATTCCCCGAACTGCCAGCTGCCTCCCTAAGGTGGGGTCTGTAGAGGAGAAAGAAGGTCAGAAGGGTCTTCACAGCTTGAGGAGCTGGTGGTGTCCAGCATGGCACTCACCCCTCTACTATGAAAAAGACCAGGCCAAGATTTACTAGAACTGCAAGCAAGCAGCCAGGAGGAACAAGGCCATCCACTGCTGGCTGGACTCAAGTGATGAAGCACACAGGCCAAAGCAGAATAAAGAATGGACCAAGAGTATCTGTGTGTATATATGCATGTATGTATTATACACACATATTTTAAACCTTCCAATTTAGCTTCTCTTTTGCCCCTCCACATAACTGAACCACCTCTAGGTATCAGACAAAGGCAAAGGTAGACAGTGTTCAGAGCTAGCAGCAGCTCAAACTCAGGAATGCCAAAAGCCAGTGCCAGTGCAGTGTGCCAAGACCGTGCCAGGCTTGTGATCTTCCATGGCGAGACGCAGCTGGGGACTCTGAGCTCAGCCTGCTGAGCACTTCACCGGCCCACTCGCCGCCTCCCCAGCAGATCTGTACAGTGCCTCCACTGCTTGCCTATTGCTAAACCATCTTGTTTTTTTCTCTGCTGCCTTCTGACTTTCTGGTACCCTCCAGGAGCTCCCTCCTCTCCTTCACAGCATACCTGTAGCAGCCACCTACCCTCCCATGCCCCAGAAAAAAGCAAGCTGCAGTTAGCAGGGCTGTATCTCAGCGAGGGTGTTTGGCTGTGTTCAGCCTCTGCAGATGTCGGTGCCCTCGCCCCAAGAGCCCTGCTGAGGGGCTGCTTTTGCTCATGAACAGGAGCTCTGAGAAACAGCAGAACTGAAGTGCCCTGACAGAAATGCACAGCATGAGGTGTGTGTGCACCTATACCCACACACACATACATACAGAGTATATAAATATATACAAATGAGATACCATATATATATCCAGAGAGATGTGCGTATTCAACAGAGTAATGGTAGATAGTGGTAGGATAGGATTTATTGCCTCTCAAGAAATGGCACGTAAGCAGGGTCGAGGCGCAGGGAGCCTGGATGGGAGGGGTCCAGGGGGGTTAAACAACAGCATCACCCCAGGACTGCCCAGGTTACACCCTGTGCAGGTCACAGTGAGTGTGCAATGCACGTTCTTCTGGCGTGGGAGGGCTGGGTGGAACACAGAGCGATGCCAGCCTGGCCCCAAGCCAGGCAAGGAATGGCTGCAGGGAAATTTTTCTGTGGAAAGTTTGGTATCACACCACATTCAGTTCTTCAACCTCTTTGAAGCTCACAGGCTTGGAGGGAATGCAGGTGAAACAGGGCTGTCGCCTCCATTTCAGTGCTGCATCTGAGGAAGAAAGCATGTAACGTTCAACATGGAAGGGAGAGGTGGCTGCTGGCTCCCCGGGACCATGGAGAACAAGGAAAATGTGGTCCCTTTCACTGATTTCTGGTAAAATCAAAGGAAATTTGCATCAGAAAGAGGTAAAAATGCTGGATCCTCTGTTTTTATCATCTCCAGGCTAAACTACACCGGAACTTCAGGTCTTTGCAAAGGGGAGAGAAAAAAAACCACAGAAAAGAGATTTCAGGGGTCAAGCTGGTGATCTGAAAATACCGCAATAAAGTTTGCAAAGTAGTCCACACAGAAGAGTTTCCCCAGTGTTAAATACAAACATAAAAGATGTGAGAAAACATCTTTGCTGAGGTACTGGAGTAGTTTCCACAATTGACAGATTACAGTAATTTTAAAACGAAAGTTAGGGCATGACTGCAACGAGTACAATATGGAGTAATTGGTCTTTTAAAAACAGAGTTTGCAAACTGATTCAGAGAGTGTTTGCATCTCTCTAGTGCACAGTTGTTCATGTATCTCAGAAATAAGACAGAGATACATTAAAATTCTCAACACCAAGGGCCTCCTCAAATACCTCCAAGGCACAGCCTGACCCTGAGTCCCTCTGGCTAAGCTGCATAATGGGGTGCTTTCTCTTGAGATCAGGCATTTTTAGGACAGCTTTTCTTCCCCAACATACACACAGGGACACACACATTTAGACCAGTTGATCTGAATCAGTTTTTGCAAACTATTTTAATTAAAATCTTAACTTGTTGGAATAGTCCAGGTCTGCACATGATATACATGTAAAAATGATTACTACACAATTCTTTTTGAATACAAAAAAGCCAATATGGGATAGCCATCATTTGGATTCAGCACTCAGTCATGCTTGACATTACACAAAGAGATGGGTTGAGAGAATTCTGTTGAAGTAGCTCAATTTAAGTCAGAGAGTTTGACCAAATTGAAAATATAACAGAAGCAGAAGAATGAACCCACTGAACTTGCAGGTATTGGCCTGTCCCTGCTGTTGCTGCTGCTGTTTGGGATAGAGGAGCTGAACTCAAAACACTGTGTTAGCACCATGCTCTGGGCACACCCTCTATACTCACATGGCAAACCCCAATAGGATTTTGGCCTTTCATTTCAGTTTTGTCTTTCTTTCTAACCCCAGGAAAACACGGGTACCTTTCCTAAATCAGTTTCGCTGCATTTCAACAACACTGCAATGCAAAAGAATGACCTCAAAACATCCAATTCCACATAAAAACATAGCAGAGGAAAGGACACAACAATTCACAGTCACCACTCGCCCCAGGAAGTGACCAGAGGCACCTCCATGGGACCCCCGCCTCATCCCAGGCTTCTGTCCACTGTTAGTACTACAAAGCTCCTTACTAAGGGGCTGCTCAAACGTATCTCGGTAGAGTTTCCATCTTCAATTAGAGGAACATGCTATGTCAAGATGCTAGAAATCCCAGCTGGATTCACCGGACACTGGCAGAGAGTTAAGGATTGGGAGTGGATGTTAATTTAGCTTAACAAAGGAATGTCGCCCTGTCAAGTACTGAACAGCAGCGAGACACTGGAGTATTTACTATATAAATATGTCACATGGACAAACACATTCGGAAAACCTCACTTTTGAGCCCTATAAACATATTAAAGGCAAATCCTAGAGTTAGCAGCTAGTGTTTTCTTCAAGATGATTAGTGTGCAAGGAAAAACATTTACAAATAACCCTGGCTGGTCAGTCCCCAAGATGGAAATCTTTGCCTCAAGACAAACTTCATATACCTGCTCTTCCCACATTCCTGGCTGACACAGACCACTCTGGCACTGGCATGAGGGCACGGGGGCATCTCTGGTTCCCAGCACAAAGGGATGACACGATGCCACAAAGTCATTACGAGACTCCCCGACCCCTCATCACTGTATGGATTTCACCACCTCCTTTGCTTCCTTTCAGTAGTACAGCAGCTCCAAGGAGCCCTCTGGAAGTAGTGCCTTCTCACATGGTGTGATACGCTGCCAAAATATCACAGCATCTCAAGGGACTGTAAAAGTTGTGAAGTATTGCAGCAATGAAAATAATAAAAAGGAGCCTCACATGCAGCAAGATCTACAGTGGCGATGTGGGTTAGTCATCAGCTGGGAAAGAGTCATTGGCTCAGCTCCTCCTGGTATGCCATGGCAACTAAACATTTCAATTGTTGGCTACACGCTACATGTAAACAGGAAATTGCAACAAGCCAAAAAGGTAATAAATTGGTGGATGTAGTGTAATAATGAAAAACCCGATCAATGGCATTTTTTGACTATGGCATCCTTCGAAATACCTCTGGCATCTGAGACTGATTGGCTGAAAGTCTAAACATTTCTGAATGGAGCAAAAAGGACTATGCTGGGCTCCAACAATTATTCTGATGCTTAGCTAAAATGAGATGTCACAGTATTAGCTGTACAAGTGCATTACTTACACTCCTCTGCCCAACCTCATCTGAGCTACCAGCAGCACAGTCAGGGAGTGCCAAAGCAGATATACAATTTCAAACATTCCTAGCCTGTTGCCTCCAGACAGGTTTACCTACACAGTTCTCGGGAAGCTGACCAGTGCCTCTTGAGAGAACATACTTCTTACATGACACGGAGCGGGGACTTGGGTAGAAGGGCCCTGCTGAGCCCTGGTGTCTCTTCGCCTCTCTTCTCACCTTTCTTCCTCACCTGCAACTCTCTGAACATGCCTCTTGGCAGAGGCAATACCCTAGAAATTTATCCAATTTAATGACAAAAATGGAACAGAGATCCAGCTGTTCCTCCCCTGGATGTTGGTTTAAAGGCAGCTCGCCTGGTTTTTGCAGGATGGCAGTTCGAAATTTATGGACATGGGAGCAGGTCTCCATTCTCTCTCAGACTTCCTACATGGATGGCATGATGAGGGCAGTCTGAGGTCCTTCTGTCCTGTCAGTGTGATGACCACCAGCCAACTCTTCTGACTAATTGCATATATTTCTCAGGCGCCCTCCCAAGACCCCTCCAAAAATTAAAAAAAAAAAAACCAACAACAAAACAAAAAAACCAAAAACCACCCCCCCCAAACCCTGCAGCCAAATACTATGACATCCCAGTTAGTAAACACAAAACGTAATGCTTTACAAAATGAATACAATATTCCATGTGCACCCAGCTTCCACACGTCAGCACCGCACTGAGGAGGCTGCTGGGCTGGTGTCTGTAGGCAGTTTCTGTTGGCAGACAGCTCCAGTGGAATTGCCACCCTCAGTTATTGTTTAAGTTATGTATAAGACATGTGTGAACCATTGGATATTTGTGAAGTAACACTTGTGCTCCTGCTCATGCCCTGCTCCGTCCGTCCCCCAGAAGCTGTCCGCCTCAGAGCCTGGGGGCTGTTGCGGACCCCTATAGCACTACTTCGAGGTACCCCCTGCATGGGCCCCGAGGGGTGACCCCATGGCTGGGGTCCACCTTGCATTGGATGGCCCCAAGCTTGTGGTGGGCCACCCATGGGATGACCCCAGTGAGGTCCTGCACCCCCAGTAGGATTGTGGGACCAGCCAGAAGCTCCCGGGTAGCTGTGGCTGAACGCCTCGGGGGAGAGATTAGAAAGAACCATATTACTAAAACCTAGCCTCATGCTTTCTGAGTCAAAGGCTTCGATCTCGCGAGCTTGACGCTCCAGCAGGCTTCGTATCCGCTCGGTACGCTCGTTCTGCAATGCCAGCATCTCCTCCTCAATCTAGGAAGGAAAAAAAGAGAGTCTGTAGCAGCAGCACAGGCACAGCCTCTGCAGGACCTGTAACAGCTACTGATGGACCTTCTCCCCATGTTTGTACACGAGACTGGCTCTAGATCAGATGTCCCTGGACACTCAACTCACTCTGAATACAAAAGGGTGAATTTTTTAAGAGTTAAGTCCCACACATCTGCACAGCCCAAAGCATGGTGAACACCACTTGGAGGGTGTTGGTTCTCGTTCCCTGGCGAATACACAAGTTTTAGGGATGCAAGTCCAGAGTTTGCACTGATACCAACAGCTGGATATAGACTAATCTTTTAAGATGCAATGAAGTCTACAGCTTCCATAAAAGCCTACTGGGAAAGCACCTTCAAGCAAGGTGGCTATACAGTCAAACACCTACCAACACAACCTAATGTGATCTTCACCATTTGTAGCTAAATCTGTGATGACAACTACTGTTTTCTCCAGGACTCAATGCACAAGCCCACATTCAGCTTCCTCTCTAATGTTCACTGGCCAGATTTTCTTAGCTCATGTATTTATCACCTTCCTAATTTGATTTCTCATATCTCACTACCCCGATACTTCCCTGGAGTGTGTGGTTGAAGGACGTAGGCAGTGCTGTTTCAGTTGTGTGGCAGATTATTACCTAGATGATATGCAAGCTGGCAACTCCAATTTCTTTGCCCTAACACAATTTCAAATTGGCTTCCAACAGTATTTTGGTAGGGGCACTGGGATCAGCATTCTAAGTACTGAAAACACAGGGCTATGGCCTTCTGACATCCATCAGACAGGGATGAAAGCCTTCCTTATTGAAATCTTTGCAGTCAGGTGGAGAACCAAAGAACCATTATCTTCTTGCCAGCACTGAAAAAGCTACTTTTGGCCTCAGTGAAAAAGACCAAATGGGTAAAAAGAAGCAGCCAAGACTTTTAGCACAGCTCACTGGCATCTTCCTGCTGTCAGCAGCAATGTGGCCAAGAGGTGTTATCTTGGTCTGTGCTGAAGGTACTGGGCAGAGCCTTGTACTTGTAAGCACTCTCTTGCCTGAGTCAGGGAATATGCAAAGTGATTTCATCTGGAATTTAGGAAACAATCTGCTCCAACATGAGTCATCTCCTGAGCCATTTAGGGCTTTCAGAAACTCCTTCTCCACTTGCCTGTTTCTGAGCTCTAGGTGAATGACAGACACCGCATGGAGCAGCCTTCCTCACCATTCCTGCTGAAAGCCATGAAGGCAGCAGGGGAAGAAGGTGCTTTCTGTAATGTTAGCTCTTTAAAATGCTCCACTTGTTTTTTTCCACTCCTGCTATCTAAGCAGAACCCTCCTTTTTCAATGTCTTAAGCATGTCACTGTTTTCAGTTTTTGTGACAGTGCAACACAACTTCACAGAAAGGCCTGACACTGCATTAAAATGACATCACTCAAACGGTCTCAGGATGCAGGACTCTGAAGTGTCTGAGGCATGTGGGAAGGAAACGAGTAAATGTGAAGTCTTTTAAAGACACTCTAAAGACATGCTCATTAATGGTGCAACACAAACAACATTGCATCAGGGTATGGCTTGTACAGTGCCTTGGCCTCAGGCATTCAAGAGGCTGCACATGGATGGGGCTTGGCTACTTCCTCCTTCTTCCAGGGTTGGACATGATGCTCTGGTGAGTTATGGTGATGGGCACCACCAAAAATAAAGAGCAGCCTGCTGAGAAGGAAGCAGAGTCCTATGCACACAGTAACTTCTGGAATCTGGTTTATTATTGAACACCAGGGACTGACTTTGCCACAGGCTACGCATTTATTTGTGCATATAAATGCAGACACTCATCTTGTGCACATACCTGCCCTTTCCCTGGCTGCCAGCTTCAGTTAGCACTTGCCAGCAAATACCAGGTGACATTGCTGAGGGACCCACACCAGAACACTCTCGACTCTTAATTCGTACAAAAACAAAGCACCACCCCTCCTCCCCAGAAATATCCCTGCTAAAGAACTATGTGTCTGCCTCTGCACCCACATGTTTTCCCTTGAGTTGCTGCCAAGTGACTGTAACCCCCCCAAGGTCTCATTGCTGGTCCATGACTTCGTGACTTGCATGTGCCAGGACTACATGTATTGCTAAATGAACCTATGGAAGTTGAAGTACTGTCACTTTTTTGCTATTCTAAGGCAACGCAGGGATGCAAACACACAAAACATTATGCTAGGTCTTATTTTTATCCGTTATTTCCTCTCCATCCATTAGCATTGCCAAGCTTCCCATCACCACTGCTGATGTCAAATGCTCCACAGGGGCTTTCCATGCACAGAGACTTCAATCCTTGTCCATGATGAAAGACTTCTACAAACTTTATTACTGGCTGATGTGGGTTTCCTTAAGTCACTGGCCTCACTGCAACTTTTAACATAACACTATGTGCAACACACGCTGCTCCCCAGAACAAGGAGCTCACTGTGGCACACTTCTTTCCCAGAGCAGCTCATGCCACCAGAGGGCAATGCACCTCCAGCATAAATCCATACTTAAATGCCAGGCTGCAAGGGGAGCTGGAACCAAACTAACTAGCAATGGTGTCTGAAGACACACAGAAAGTCTGCTTTCACAAATTCTGCTGTTTTCAGAGTCATATCTACTTTCAGGAGACCAAAGACCAACAGGACTGTGCTGTTTCCTTGGGGATGCTCCCTCAGCTGGCCGTGAGGTGGAGCAGTGTTAATGTGGACTCTCCCACTATCCATCCATTAGCCTCTGGGAGAACTGAAGCGTAAGAACCTCGAGGCCACAGAGTAATTGCCCTAATTTAATAATCGCTGGTCAACAAAGTTGGGAACTGTTGTGTGAATGGCGAGGGCTGGCACCCAGAGGGCAAATCCAAGGGGAAAAAATTACAGGAGGAAGGGTGATTGTGTATTTCCTTTCAGTGACTGTTGCACTTCCTTTCCCTTGGTTTGTCAAGGCCACTCACACTTCTATACACACGTCTGGTGCTGCATAGAAAAGCGAACTTAAACGAGGAGCAACTGAACACATGCAGAACTACAAGCTGAGATCTGGGAAGAAGCAGGTCCCCCATGCCTGTGGGTCTGGCTACTTCATTTTTTTACATAATTTTATAGGGAAACTGCAGCCTAGTCTCCACAGACTGACAAATGGAATTCTGCAGTAAAATAATATTACCATAAAACACAGGGTCTCAAATATATTTTACTTTTTTCCCTTGTCCTCAAAGACCTACAACTTATACTATGCTAATTCCCAAAGCCCCCATCCCAGCTTTAGGTTGTTACTGTCTGTTCTCTGATGAGCCAGGGAAGCTAATCTGCAGCTCAGAGACAGAGAGAACAGTTCACTTTCCCTTCTGCCCAGAGAGGCATGGCTCCCTCTGGCACACTTTAGGCAGCTCTATCCCAGCCAGAAGCTGCTCACAAAGGAGGGCTGAGCTGGCAGAAAGTTTAGTCTATGTGTCACTGAGCTTTCACCCCACAGAGATAAATACCCAAATTATCTGTGTTACTATACACAGAAAGGTAAAAGCAGTTTCTCTCTCACTGATAAGTGCAATTTAAAATCTGAAATATGGAGTGTGCTAAGGATGCTCACATGCCCATTTTACCTTCTGCTCAAGGAGGGCCCGACGGAGGGATACCCTCTGTTCAAGATCACGCAGCTCCCGATCATGCTGGGCTTCTGCCTGCATCTTGATTTTACTCTGATATGCATTCAGCAACTCCAATTCTTGCTGCAGCTGCATCTTCAAAACCTGGCACTCTGCTTCCTGTGCCTCATCCAAACGCAGCTGGGAAAGACAGACAATAGAGACGTTTCACCATGGGGTAACCACTGCTGACACTCCAGGGGAGGACCGCGGGGAGGGGGAGAATGGGATGGGACATTGTTTTCTTAGCAATACAATTGGTCTCTATTGTACTTCGCTTCGCTGAACAGAGGACCTATAGTGACAAAGACTGGTGACAGTGAGCCCACAGCACTGATGCAAGTGATGCTGATGAGCAGTGGCGCCTCAGGAACCGCGATCCACACTGCAGAGACCAGACTGCTGGAGGTGCAAACATCCTCAGCTCTCCTTTTGCTTGAGGCAAAGAGAAGCTCTCTTGTTCTGTTCAACTGGATTAACCAATTACCTGTACACAGGCGACTTAAATCCACAGTCCTGCCAGCCAATGCAGGACTTGGGCAAAAGAATATAATGAAATAAACCTAAAAGCAATATGATACTGAACTTTTAACCTTTCCATCATAAATGAAGCCAGCTACCCTGCCTCACAGCGTCAAATTGGTGTGCAAAGCAATGTGAGCAGGATGCAAAATGCAAGCAGTGCAAAGAAAAGTGCACAATCAGGTGTTGCAAGGACTTGAAGCGCTGCTCATGTGGTCGTTCCTTAAAGAAGGAATCTCTTAAAGAAGGAATCACAGAACTTTCACAACACTTAGACCTCAGATTTACAGTCAAAACTCTGGACTCCTCCGTGACTCAATGAGCATCTTCCACCAGTGGGACATGTTTTGGTTGGTATCATCAACGAATCAAAACCTAAATGACTTAAGACAGCCAGATGCACACTATTTAATGATGCTCTAACAGGGATGTTTATGTTGCCACATTTCATGCAAAAGCAGTCCTCTGGCCACACAGATGCATCACTTTGCATCTCTGCAACAGCAGTTTCAGCTTCAGCCTGCCTGGAGGGAGTAGTGTGTCTTTCCTCTGCGTTTGAACACTGCTTTTTTAACACAGAGGAAGGACCGTGCAGGGGATGGCACGTGCAGCAAGGAAGCAGAAAGCCTGCTGTCAGGATACAGAGCGGTTAAAATGCAAACATCCCTCTTTGGCTGAGGAACCCTGGGTCCCTCGGAGGCGACTCACAGCTTGTGTAGAGAGCATTTCATTAATGCTGTGATCATACTGCTCAGCCAGGATAGCCAGCTTCCGGGTCTGCTCCTCCTTGAGCCGTTTGAGGACAGCTTTATGTTCACTCTTTGGCGTGGTCTCCAGCAGATGGTTTCTCAGTGCTTTGTACTGTCTGGTTTGGATCTTGCATGTATCCTGAAACTGCTTCTTTATCTGTAGTTCTTTTGACTGGAGAGATGGAGGGGACACAAAGAAAAAACCAGCATGTTTCAAATGAGCGAAATATCCATTCAAATGGATATTTAGGATTACATTAAGGATATGAGTTTAAGAATCCACAAATGTATATTAACATCTACAGTGCAAGGAGGGAAGCAAAATACACAAGAGGCAATGACTACTGCTGCAGCTGCTTTGACACTGCTACTGTGCGAAACAATTACAATACAGACACTTTTGTAACAAAGCTCCAGCCTAAATACAGCTGTCTCTGCACAAAGAGCCTCACATTTGTCACTGGACTGGATCCAGTCCTGGGTGTTGCTTTTCAAGAAAAGTTCTTGAGGGACAGGACTAATATTTATTAGCACCAAAAGCCATACTTACACACGACTGTGCTTGTATGGCACATATATATGAACAGCAGTTAATGTAATGAAAAGCAGCAGATCTGGTGCATGGGAAGGGACAGGGAAAAAGAGTGACGCTTTTTCCATTGAAGGGTTTGATGAAATTAAGATGTATTCTAACCCCTGATATTAAGTGCCTGGTTTTCATAAAGAAACTCGAAAATGTCTGGGGAAGATTAGATGCTTAAAAATGTACACCACAAGAACATTAGTACTGTGTTTGCCTAGCAAACAAAACAATTCTCCAGTCCCACTGGAGGCTTACTGGAGATGGAGTTTTCCTCCCTTTGCACTTGCTCCCATCTCTGTACTGTTTAGAGACATAATTGTGATTGTACACAGGGCTGGGAGACATCAATCCTGGAAAAAGTATTTGGATCTGGTTTTGCTGTATGACCTGGAGGAAATTAACTAGTTTTTTTCTTTCAACCTGCCTCCAGAACAGCGTGTGATGGTTAACATCTAAAGTGTTTTAAGACCTTGAGAAGGAAGGTGTTCTGTATTTTTCTACAGGAGGGCTGGCTAAGCAAAATCCAGAAGTAACGAGCAATGGTGGTTTACTAACAGATGATCAAGTTCACCATGGTAGTAATAAATAAATAAATAAATAAATGAACCCAAATCACTAACATCAGACATCAGGGCAGTCAGTATACACTGGGCCACCCCCACTGTCAGCCACCATGGCCAAATCCCAAAGCAATGAAAACAGGAACAGGCCACGCAACCACATTCCTGTCCCTTGAGTAAGTTGGAGGAGCTTTGGGATATGACCCAGTGAGGCAGATATCTGTGCATGCCTCACATCAGCTCCTCCAATACCTGCTTCTGGCATTAACTCAAGGCTCAGCAGGGCAGGTGGTAAGCACAGCATCTGCAGCCACCTCAAAGGGTGCAGCAGGATCAGATAATAAATCCAGTCCAACTTAGATACCACCACGTTTCGCTGCATAAAACAACAGTAACACTTTGCTAACCTGATGAAGAAAACAGGACAAAGATGGGTTTCATTCAAACCAAAACGTGTATCATGGAGAGGAATGCATTGCTTTTAACCTTTCTAAATTTCATGGGAAGTTATTTCCCTCCAGGAAACCTTTACGGTTGTTTCTCCCTTCCCTTAAGGGAAGTGTCAGCAGGTTACACATTCCCATCAGGGACCTGGTCACAGCAAAACACTATCAACCTATTTTGTCCTCATTTTCTGTGAAGTCTTGCTTGGACACCAGACTCTGTTTACAGGCTTCGAATCCAAAGGCTTTAACAACAGGAAACAGAAGGGAGGGGTAAGATTTCCAGTCAGACTTCTGACAAGATCATTTTGACCTATTATTGTGAAATACCAGCAAAAGGGTATTTGCATCACAATTAACACACTCAAAATAATAACAGCCGTTTTCACTGAAGGGTGAATTCTAGCTATGGGTCCTTCTGGTGCTGTCACAGAACAGACACTGACCGTTAAAAACCTGCTTCCAGGACAAAGGGCCTCACTAAACAACAAAGGGAAAGCCTGAAACGTGCCCTTGGGGGAAAACGTTGCTGGAGACAGAAATTGAACAAATGGTCAAATTATCTATTCAATTAAGAATACTTGCCTGCATTAGTCAGAAGCAGGAGAGGGAGTTAATGCTAGAAAACAGGCTCGATAAAGAGGGGATTGTGCTACAAACCCAACGGTTGTCCACAGGCTGCATTATTAGCACTGTGTGTACGCAAAGGTGCAGGATTGACAGCTCAAGCCTGAAATCCTTCACTAATCACAGAACAGCCATGCAAAGCAAAGTGCAAGCTTTCCATGCTCCCTGCAAAACGCTCCAGCCCTGTCCTCCCTGGAAAAGGGAAGGGGTTGGAGAGTCTGCAGAGGTGAGAGGGCAGCCAAGCCCCTGCAGGACATGCTGCCCACTCGTGTTTGCACCGCATCACCTTGGGGAGGCAGAACTCATTCATGCTAATCTCAGAAGGATCAACCTAATACAGCTGCTTCAGTTTTATTCAGCTCAGAGTGCAGCACAGCTTCCCNAAGAACGGACATGCTGCCCACTCGTGTTTGCACCGCATCACCTTGGGGAGGCAGAACTCATTCATGCTAATCTCAGAAGGATCAACCTAATACAGCTGCTTCAGTTTTATTCAGCTCAGAGTGCAGCACAGCTTCCCTGTGAAGTCATCAGCTATTTATACACTATATCCTTGGAGATTCTCAACAGTGATCAGATGGTTCCTTGTTCTCACAAGCCAGGTTTTCACTATTTAATATTATTCTAACATTGACAAATCAGGTATAATAATTTTTTCTTTTCTGAAGTTCTATTTTCAAGTTGTTTATTTTCTCTGTAATAAAATAACTTGCAGCTGGTGAAAAGTAAATCAGATGGGAAATATCATGAAGAGGAAAGACCTAGAACAACAAAGAAACCCCATGCTCAGTATGCCATACACTAGTTTTGTTACTGGCACAGCTGAACACTGGGTGGAGAGAAGAAGTCTGCCTCCTCAAAGGAATGTACCAGGCAGCTTTGTGAAAGGCCTTATACTCCCTTCTCAGACACTTCAGAATAAACCACTGGACTTCTTTGGATGAAGTGAAGGCTCACAATGAAAACACTAAAAGCCTCAATTACAGAGGCCCCATAGTTCTGGTCAGCCACCACAGCTACAAGGGCTGCATGAGAAACCCAGGAGAGACAACACAGCAAAGGTCAGTGCCAGGAGCTTCCTGAGGACACTGCCCTTGGCTGCTGTCTCTCTTCCCCCACTCCTGCCCCCACTTGTTACCATGTCAGCCTGAATATAAAACCAGGTGAGTTAGCCAAGAGTGATAGTGCAGTTCATTCTGATGCACACAGCAACACAAAAGCTTTCGGTTTTTGTTTTTAAATGGCAATGCTTCATTACAGAAAAATAGATTTTATTCTTGTATATGGGGAAAAAAGGAATCAGAAAATGGTGTAGGAGGAGGAAGCGGGGTACTGCAAAGATTAAATGCGTTTTAAACTACACCAAAGAGGAAGGGACATGGCTGAGAAGAGCTTTTCAAACAAAAGGAGTGAACAGTGCTGCTGTGGCCTGCCTGCAATACACTCCAACCCTGATCACCCCTGCTATGGTGCTTGTAGACACCTCTTCAAATTCATGAGCTTCAAAATACCTTGTCCCTGCCCACAGTGCAAACAAGAACTGAGCTGTAATGGGCCACCTTTTCCATCACCAGCAGCTCACACCCAGAGTTCCTACATCCCTTAGTACCTTCAGGCTCTTGGGCTGCTGCCGGACCTCCATGACGTGCTTACGCCTCAGCTCCCGCTCCCGGCGCTTGTTGTATTCCAGCTGGTTGGTGAGCTCAGTCTGGTGCTGGAGTCGGATCAGCTCACAGCGCATCTTCTGGATGGTATTGAGATGGCGGAACTCCAGCTCCTGCATGGACTCGTGCTGACGCAGCAGCATGGCATGCTCCAGGTCCTTCTGTGTCTGCCTTTTGTTTAGCTCCTAACAGGAGGACAGAGGGAATTATTAGATTCTTTGTACTTACTTGGATTTCCGTTCACAAAGTGACATTTCACTTTGTTCACAAGGGCATTTCTCTCTTTCCAAGGCATTTGAGGACAGAGCACAAAGTTTCTTCGTCTTATCAGCAGCAGACAGCAACACCACCGGTAATTTTTCCTTCCTCATTTCACTTGTCTTCTTCCTGTTCTAGATGCTCAACAGGATTCACAGTGAGCATTTTCTGGAAAGGACTCTAAGTGTTGTATCTGACGACTTCTTGGGTTTAGCAATTCTCTTGCAATAGGGCAATAATCTGAATATTTGATGCTGCATAATCCCTGAATGCCACAGGGGTTACCAGACGGCATTGCAAAGCACTGTTTTACCAAAACCCTTTGGATGTGGTAACACTGGATTGCAGGCAGTTCTGTGAGAGGCACTTCACACAGAGGACTGCAGGTCTCATCTCTCTGCTTGTTCTCTTACCTCCCGAACCAGGTCCTGCTCCAGATTATGGCGGCCAAGGAGCATCCGTCTCTTGAAGCGGCGACACTCCAGCTCCAAATACTGCCTCTGACGCCTCAGTAAGTTGGCCTCCTCCTCTGCTTGGAAATGCTGAATGTTCTCCTTCTGCTTGGAGAGCCACTCCTGCTTCTCCTTCTTTGGAGTGCTCTGGTTCTCGTTCAGCTCCTGATAAAAGCAAAATGATAGTGGAATAGTCACACTAAGCTCCTTGGCCATGCTCTGCTGGACAGATCTGACTACTAAGCTATGTCTCAAAGCCATTCTATCCTCTCTTCTCAAGGTTGGTACCATCCCAGCCTCTGCTATATCCATCATATCACATATGTAAGGGTGCCCCAGGAAATAATACACAGAGGAGCAAATTTAACTACAACTTTTTTTTCACACTGGCCATTTCAACTGGCAAAAATGCTGGTTCATATCCATAGTTTCCAGACATGTAGATTAGCTCAAAACATTAGAATGATGGTTTGCCACTGAAAATACTTGGAGGTCCTGCCATACTGCCTGACAGACATTTTTACAGTCTCCCAAAGGACTGAGAGGAGGAGGAAAGCATTGACATCCTGTTGTTCAAATAAAACTCCAACCACATGAAGCATATCAGAAAATTTTTGCGTCTTGCCTGATCAGAGCACATACCCATCTCACAGTAACTCACTGAGGCAGAGCCCCTCACTGAGATGATGTAACTTACAAAAACAACATAAAGTAGTTCACAGGTGAAACTTAAGTTTCCACATTTGTAGTACATTCAATACATAGCCTAAAGTATGTTTGGCAAAAGATACTGCTTCCTTGAATTGCATACTAGAGATGCCCATGCAGTAATTAAGACTTGTTGTGATACATTTCAACTGAAGTATGAGACAGAACTCCTCTGTATTTCTTCAGTGTTTCTTGGTGCTCTGTGATCTACTGCCCACTTAGAAAAAGATTCTATGTTATTATAAAGAGCCCACGCTACTATAGTTTTTGTTAGATCTTTCTTGGCTCTGCTGCTCTTTAGCCTTTTTTTTTTCTCCTGGGAAATGCCTATGTTTGGGAATATTCCCCTTTGGAGCAAGTTCCAAAGTTGCGTCACACCAGTTGATGGTTGAGCACTAAATGGTCCTTTAAAAAAAATTATTTATAGTGCTTACGGTTTCAGCCACTCCACAAAAATAATCAGGAAGCTTGATCCTACAGTTTCTTTTCATTTCACAGAGACCTTGATTTTCACTACAATGTAGTCAATATTAAATAATTACACAGCTTTCTCCACTAAAATCAAATAGTGTTTTTCAGGTATTTTCCTTAAAAAAAACACGAGTCATCTTTAGTGCTCTGTTCTCTTGATCCAGTACAGAAATACCATTAAGTGATAAGAAACTACACTAACTGCTGCAGTGTCTGGCCACTGTCTGCAGCAACATAGTATGAGAAAAGTGGTCATAAACTTTTCATAAACTACCTTTTTTTACTCCTTAGGATTGCCAAATTTGCATGTTTCTGGTTAAAAAGCAACATTAAACAATAGAGAGGTTTGTACTTTCACAAAATAAACATACAGATGCCAATAAATAAATAAACTCTCTTACTATAAGGTCAAAGAAATGAAACAAATATAGTAAGGATAGGACTCTGCTCATAAAATGCAGAACTTGCTGCAATCCTGTCGAAAATCTCTGGTGCAATGTCACACTTATTTCTGAAAGTTCACCACTCTCACACTGTATCACACACTGCACTATATTCACATTTCTTACTACAGATGAGTTACCTCCTTCAGCTGCTCTTTACGGAGTTTATATTCTCTCTTCTGGGACTCCAGGAAACTGTTCAATTCTTTTTTCTGTTGGGCCTGAATATGCTGTTGAAACTTCTTTTCTTCGTTGGCCATCACTTTAGCCTACAACAGCAAATCAGCAGCAAAATCAGTCTGAGTTCCAGAGCATTACAGCTCATGTTCCATTTCAGCACCTAGACCTGGAACTTTCGGCACAGTCACCACAATACTCACTATGACTCTGGATAAGCACAAATCCCAGGAGCTTGCCCTCACTCTCTCCTCATTCCCCATCCCACCAAAGCACCCAGCAGAGTCCTCTTCCAGTGCCTCATTCCCGCAGTCCCACTGTTTAGCTTGTCATGCCTAACAAAGTCAACACTTTATGATATACTATATCCTCAGCCCTCCACTGAGAGACCCGAGATGAACAAAGAATCAATAATAATTGCTGTAGGCAGCACCACTTCATTATCAATTATTTAAAAGCATAAAACCCTCATATCCATATACAACTAGACAGTGAACATTTAAGTGTAGCTGGCACATTTCTCTGCAGGCTAATCTGCCTCCACAACACTCAATGGCAGTCAGTTATTGACAGCACATTCATGGCAAGAGAGAGGAAAACCCTTACAGTGTTTTTTCTGGGGTCACTATTCCAAGATTCACTATAAAGCACTGTGGTGAAGGACGTACCTGTCCTCTAGTTACATAACCCCTTAGAGTAAGGAGGTGATGTATTAGCCTTTTTCTAATTAGCAATTTGCTTGGCTCTTGAAAACAAGATGTGTAAAAGACTACACTGTCATCTCTTCACCGGTGAGGGGAAGTGGACAATTCAACGTAATTGACAAAAAAGGCTAGTCTGATAAACCATAACCTCCTACCTCTTTTTCCATGGCTGCTTGGTGCTTTTTAATTAGCTTTTCCATTTCTGCAGCAAAATTGTTACGCTGGGTTTCAAGATCTTTGTCCAACCTGAGGCGATGCTCGTCCATCTCTGCCTTCAGTTTATTCTCTAATGCCATCAGTTGCTTCTGGTGCTGCCGTCTCATACGTTTATAGCCAGACATCTGCTCTCGGAGCTCAGAGTCTTGTTCATGTTCCTGCATTTGCCTTGTCACCTAGGAAGATAACCACATCGGGCCAAAGGAAGTTAATGCTGCCTAATCTGCTTTTCAGCAGTCTTCAAACCACAAAAGAAAACGATTCAGTAAAGAAATGTGATTTTGTTGTAAAGAAAAGCACACATCCTAATGGCAGCAGAGCAGATTAAAAACTCAATTCTGCTGTAGAAGATAAGCTCACATGGGCTCCAGCAGAAAAACAGTACAATTGTTATAAAGCTGGTACTAAATAATGGCCTTTTAGCCTAATGCAATGAGGGTGGATATATACACACACAAATATTCATAATACGAATATGAAAATAGAAGCCAGCTTATTATTATAAATGATTTCCTATATTCTACTGGGCACACTGGGTTTGAAACTATTTAATACACACAAATTACATTTGCCCAGGTGTCTCGTTTACGCTTCTATTAACTGACACTAAACTATTTCAGTGATAGTATCTCAGTCAACAAGGATAGCTCATATTCTGATGGAATCCTGGAAGCTCTAAGTATCTGCACAGAGCTGTGTTCAGAGCATCCTTCCTATACAACCCTACCCAAATAAAACCTCCACGTACCAGCGACGCTGTGCGTATGGTAGCAAAGTGCTCTCGGTTGCGATAATGAGACTTGTGGCGAGATACTTGGGGAGGAGACTGGGGTTCTGATGCCCTTGTTCGAGGATCCGACTCCTCTCTGTAGTTTTCTTCCTCCTTATCAGCAAATATTAACGTCAGAGAATAAAGAGAATCTGTGTTACCAAAGATTTTTTTTTTTTTCCAAAATACATTTGAAAGGAAGAACATTTACATTCATCAGCCCTGAAAGATCCTCCTGCCAATACGCTGGGTGAAGGAATATACTGCAACAAGAGCTCTGATCTAGGATCTTTGCTTTTGGAAATTTCATTGTGAATTCTTATTACTAAGAGGAAAATTACTAATTAAAGCAGAAAATGAGAAAAATAAATGGAAAACTGAAAGCTGAGTTCAGCAGTTTATTTCAACAAAATATACAAGCTATAAAATAGATTTTATCATGTCTGAAAGACAAAAACAATGTCTTTGTAACTCTGAAAGACAGAGGATGATTTTCATTACACCCACTGCAGAAACACCTCAAAGCAAATTTTAAAATTTGTCATGGTGTATTCCACATTTTCATTTTGAGTTTGTCATTCATCACAGCGCGATTACTAGTTAGATACGATACACTAATTAACTCCCTGAGGAAATACCTGTGTCTTTGTTGCATATCTGGGCAAAGAACAAGACATTCTAACCACACCTATCATTAGCCAGGGAAACGGTGGTGCTTTGAGGAAAGGAGTGATAACCCCAACCCCTCCATGGCAAGACCAGCACAGCTCACAGGGACACTCTCCCAGCTCACCCTTCGTTGGGCAGAGGGAAAGCAGAGAAGTGGCTTCTGCTGCATTTTTTTTTCCATGAACCTTTATTCATTAATCAAATATTCAAATCAGGTACTAGGAAACTGGGTGCTGCAGAACATATTTCAGCTACTACTGTGGATCCTGAATTTAAGAATTCACTAACAAGGAGGCAAAAAGAGGGAACTCTCACATCCTGTTGTCCTACAAAGCAGTGCTCTGCAAATTAAGGGCATCCACTAAACAAACCTATTTACAAGCAGCCATTCCAACACCTCCCAATAAAACAAGCTGCTTTCGAAACAATTCAATCAGTAAAATAATTTTTAGTGAATTAACAAAACTAAATGACTTTCACAGCAACCTTCCCAAGTCTCCAGTGCTCATTCATATATTTGGGGCACAATAACAGAACCTGCAGATAATGACTTGGGATTGGAAGCAGCTGACTTTTTGTCATTGTGCCAACCAAATCCTCTCCCACCTTTACACTTTCAAAGTTCTCCAGTAAAAATCCAGTGCTTACCGGCTTTAAATGAATGACAGAGCTATTTGACATCACGGTATGGTCCCCCTCCATCATATCCAGCTCACTCTTATCATCCGAGGCATCTGGAAGACTGTTAACACTACTGCTTTGGCTACTGGCACTGATAGACATACTAGGAATGGACTGATTACTTCCGACACTATTCACCGTTCCCGTCCTGCCGACACCATGGTCTTGTTCCTGGGAGAAAGGAATTATTAAGAAAATTCACACCCATCCCAGTTGCATCTGTGGACATTACCAAGTGGAACATTCATTCCATTTCTTTCTAAAGGCATCCACTTGCCACGTCATGGCAGTTTCCACCCTCTAGGCATTGCCATCAAACGTTTTTCTTGTGGGATGTTGGAGAGAGAAAGAATCAGCCTTGTCAAGACTAACTGTCTCATGTCAGATCCTTTTCAACAGCAAGCCTGTTAACAAGCTGAACTCTATCATGTATCAGCTACAGCGTGTCACCACAAATTGTTCTGACACCAGCATCACCTCAGTGCTCAGCTGGGACCCTGCATCTCACAGGTTCCTTTCTGTACATGAGCACTGCAATTTGGAGTCTCCATCTCTGCAGGGTGACTGCAGCACTCAACACAAAAAAAGAAATTAATTTCCTTGATGACTTCTTTTTTAAATGAATCAAGTACAAATTTCTGTGTCTTAGAACAGCATTCTCAGACAAAACTAAAAGATTGTCAAGGCCTTGCACATATGGTTAAAACAGAGGTTAACTGCAGATGCTAAAGAGTCCTCGTGAAGCCTCATAAACAGGCAAAGAAAGCAAGGGTTTACAGAACTGGAAGCTGACTGTTCAAGCATGAACACATGGCACAGCTTCTTGCCAGCACTAGGCATCTACCCTATTTGTCCTTGTTTGTGCCTTGAGGTTGCTTTATCCAAAGCACAAAGGGGAGACAGCATTTACAGCCAGGTGTGTAAACAGCCTCCCTTTGTTTCAGCAGTATCTGAGTTGTGGTTATTTAAATGACAGCCTCATTTTCTCTGGTTCAGTGATGAAATCCAGCATTTCTCTCACCTCCTCCTCCTCCTGTGTTTCCACTGCAGGGCCGTTGTGGGCCTCCTGGAAGAGGAGTTTCTTCATTTTACGATACTGCAGGTTGTCCAGTTCTCTCACTGCATCCTTTGTTCTCTGAATCAGGTCTATTAACACTGTTTCGGGCCTCTCTCGAAGAACAAACATGTGCTGCAGAACACACAAACAGGGGAGTGACCTCTCATGCCTCCAACACACACGCTTTGAGGATACAAAGATGAGCTCTAGTTGGGTTTATTAGCTCTCTTCCCTGCACAGAAGAATACCTTCACAGGTTAAGCTGACACTATTTTTACACTTCGCGATCCAGATAGATTTCAGAATGATTGCTTTGTGATGGCAGACTTCCATAAAAAAACAGAGATGGTGTTTCACATACCATGAAAACATGCTCAGTTTAAACCTGGACTTCTTTAGGAACTGAGGTACTTAGGCACAGTACTTAGGTACTTATGGTTTACAGGGAGAAGAGCAGCAAATACCATATAAAAGCTAAAGGTGCTAGGCTGGCTAGTATCTTTAACCGAATGTTAATTAACTCATCAGCTAACTCTCACTATAAAACCCTTTTCCTTGTTTAGAAAAGCTTGAGAATCAAATATTCATCATACAGCTCTGAGTCATAAAATAGGCTGCGAACCTTGGAGCCCAGTCTTCGAACAGCTCACCATGTTCTGATTCTTTTTTTTTTTTTTTTTTTGAGATATTCACCACATTTCTCTGCAAAGGTGGCTACATTTTGCCAATAGGTAAAACAAGTCCTGTCTATGTATGTCAAAAGCAGCTTTTGCAGTCTCCAGATGCAATGTGCTGTGCAAGCATGAGTCATTATTAACACCACCACCACTTTCATTTTGTTCCTCTGGAGAACTGCATTGCTGTTTCCAACATGTCACATTCCCTACCTGTCCCTGTAAAGTGGCATGCAGCTGTTTCAGACTATAGGTATGGAAGGAATACATTCCCAAACGTTTCATTTCCATCAATGTTCTCTTTAATTGCAGCACATTGCTCAAAATAAAACCAATCTGCAGAATTCTGAAATGGCAGGACTACACACCCACACCGAAACCTTTCCTGGATAATTGCATTACTTTCTGAATAGACAGTTTTCAAAGAGGCACAAGCCCTCAGAGCCATTTTTAGGTAAAAACATGCTAAAAGGTGCTGATAAAACCTTCATAAATAACACCCATTTCCCTGCAATGCAAAAAATTTGGAAAAACACTTTTTAGCAGAAAAAAGGCCAGGATAAAAAGAAACCCGAAATGTCACGAGCACTGTAAAGAGAATGACAAGACAGCAAAACTCTGAATGCCACCTGATGCCACAAAGCAAATCCATCAAAGTCACCCAATAAAGCAGCTCTAACACCCAACTTCTATGCGAGTTCTGTTCACTCAGGAACACGTCAGCTTTTTCCAACAATCTACCCCACTGGTTTTGTCTCCAGACTAGAATGAGAAAAGCCAAATACCCGCAGCCTTCAGGAGCACAAATGAGGAAGGAAAATTATCTAAGAAATAAAGCAAGAGAAAACCCACAGGCTGCTGAGGCGTCTTCATGTGAAGGAAAAATGTAGGGAGGAAAAACCGCTTTCTTCTGCCCCTTTTCCCCCAGAGATATTATCAGAAGAGCAGATTTCAGGCCTGTGCAAAGCACATGATGGGAGTGCTAGGTGATGGGAGAGGCTACAAAGCCTTGGGCTGCATATGGCAGAGAATAAAGTGGGAAGTAACAAAAGGTATTTGTTAGCCAATGCATGGCAGCTGTGTTGGGATTAATTATAATCACTGGAATGATAGACTGAGTTCAAGAAACAAACTCTCGACAAGTTGATGGTTATCCAGTGTCACTTGATAGAGTGATCTTTTATGATGACAACTCCAAGGCTGGCTTGGAGTCACTTGGGGAACACTGAGACACTGCAGAGAAGCAATAGAGCCAGGACTGCCAGCTCAGTACATGCCACTCCTACCTTAAAGGTGTTCAGGCAGAGAGAGCATCATTAAACTATAACCTTGTGAGGTGAGAAAGAACACCATCGCAGGGCACAGCTGCTTTTACTACCATGTGGAAAGCAAAAAGGACAAGCAAGCCAACCTTCAGAAGCTCCTCTGATGTAGGCCTGTCTTGAGGAATTTTCTGGAGGCAAGAATCTACGAAGTTTCGAAAATAATCAGACCTGTGTCAAGGAGAGGGGAAAAAAAAAATCATCTGAGTTAACGACCCAGTTTAGTTCATTAAGGAATCAAGATACTCACATCTGGGTGCTCTTAGCAGAAAAAGTGGGGAGAAACCACAGAGACCCAGTACTTACATCCTACAGCCTCTGACCTCCCTAGTCAAGACAAAGCCCATTGCTGTCAGCAGGTAGATCCCTTTAACCTCAGCTTCCTGACAGAATGTTTCGGCTTAAGAATGCAAAAATACGGGCCAATTCAAGAGGAACGAGTGGTCCACATGAAAGCAGACACCCAAATCATCACCCAGAGCATCAACCCTGTCAAATTCTACACTGCACAAACTCTCAAGCTTTGATCAGAGCCCCTGTCCCATTCCACTGTTGCACAGGTATTTTATCCAAAAATGGTATTGAAGTACAATTCCTGATATGTCTTTGACCCCTCAGACACAACTTTATACTGTAGTGCAATCTGTCACCAGTAAGAATTAAAGTCAGCATTTGTTTAGTAACTTCTCCCCTTCTGTAAGCTAAAAGTCTGTATTTTGCCCCTTCTTTCTTTGAACACAAGCCTTCAGAAAGTCAGGATTATACTCCAAAACAAGCAGCATACCAGTTCTGTAGGTTTTATTGCTTTCCACTCTTACCACTTCCCCCATCTCATCATGTAATGGGGAGTTTGCTACTGCAAATTTTCAGCAAATTAAATTATTGAGCTTTTTTTTTGTCAAAAAAAAGGCAAAAAGTGAGTTGAATGTTTATTAAATCACCAGGGCATGAAATAGCTTAACCAGAAAATCTCAAAAATATTTCTAAAAATAAGGTACAATATATTACGTTAGAGGCCTGGTACTATGGCTCAGTAAACCACAGTTAGGAAGTTTTTGACTTTTGAAATTAGTTTACTGTGTTTGCTGTTTCAAAAGACAGTTGTTGAGGCTGGGAGGCACAAAATGTTACTACTGTGCTTTATTCTTCTGAAGTTTATGCAACAGACACTTGCCACACACAAGCTGTGTCTTCATCTTGCAAAGCAACACTTCAACAAAACAAGATTTAGGAATTGACATTGTGGTTTGTGATTAAAAAACACTAAAAACCACAGTTTTGGCAAGCTTGGGAGCTTCAAAAGTTTACTGACCCATGAAAGGAATTTTTTACAGGATCTTATGTTCTTCCAGCAACATGTCCTGTGTCTACACTGCAGAGTCTCAAATGTATATTTAGTAATTGGTCAATTTTGTATATAAAATGTATAGTGAACCTAATGAGAACCTTCCAGCTCACATCCTCCCAACAGGAACCCAGCCATTTCAAGAACTCAGCATGACAAAGCACTCCATTTACAGCAATTCCCTACAACATTCCTCCCTCAGCAATACTCACCATTCATTAGACTGTAGTGTAGGGGATTCATTCTGCGCTATGTGATATAAGGCACTCATTGCGTTCATGTTAAACAAAGGAGGCTTCCTTTCCGCTGCACACAAGAGAAAAGAAGTTTTATACAGGGAGGCAATCTCATGTTTTTGCTATTGTTTTGTTGTTTGCTTTTTTTAGTTTACATCCCTTTAAAAAGAAAACCACATCAGCAAAATCCCTACTGCCTGAACATGGAACCCCAAACCAACCCTACCCTGCAATCAGACAGATATGTTGGCATATGTCCTGTGCCATTGCAGAAGATGAAAGCCCTTTGAAGATCAAATGCCTTGTCCTCTCAAGCTTTTAAATTATGTGGTTTATCATAGTTGAGTTCTCTGACTCATTGTAATGTACTAAAATAGGAGTAAGTTAACAATAAGCTCTATACTCAGTGTTTAGCCACTAAGTATTCTTGGTTTCATACACCCCCCCTTTCTTATTTTTTAATCTACAGTTGCTAAAAAGCTAAGAAATATTTATTTCTAGCAGGACAGCAGTGATGAAGAAAGGCTGGTTATAAGAATCCTCAAATCACACTTAACTGACTAAGCACATGGGCAGGAAGTCAGCAACAGGCCAACTCTTTATACTATTTTGAGAGTTGCATTCTCCTTGGCTCTTCTCTCTTTCAAGCTTGTGTTACTCTTATAGACTGACACAGCATGAAAGCTTAATGAGGAAGGAGATGATCTCACTGTAACAACAAAATTGAAGCTTCATCAGAATGTTTATGGGGTAAAGCTCAGCCTCTCCATAAGCATTCCAGAGAAGCTCCTCAGGCCATGAGGACGTTCCTACACTATTGAAAATGCAACAGAAAACTTTCCTTTCTGAAAACCAAACAAACAAGGAAAAAAAAATAATGCTAGTTTTCTTATTGTGCTCCTCAGTTTTGAGTTGAATAGTAGCAGTGAGCTATGGATCAGAGACCATGGTTCATTCATGGCTATGACAGGATGGACTAAGCTCTACAAATTCTTCAAAAGTAGGTAAATCAAGGACTTAAGTCTTTTCTCAAATGTAACACCTTACCTTTTCTAATCTGTCAGATAACTAGTTGCTGCTATCAAGGATATGACTGATTATTCATTAAACTATTTTAACTGACTATTCTCTCTACCTCTTTTTCCTCTGAACTCACTCGAATAAAATAGAAATCTCCTGGAAACCCTGAAACTGAGCCCTCAATTCTAAGACGAGGTGATAATTTGAGAAGACTACTAGACATCTCAGTTTATTGCTGTCTTCCAATTCTTACTCAAACCAACACAACCAAGCCAGCCACATGACCCAGCCTACAACACTCTGCTGTCCTGACCTAGTCTCACCTCCCACCACGCCAGCAGCCGTAGATGAAGCCGAACGCTTCATCCCGCAAGAACGCAGCGTGCAGGAGGCTCCCGGGGGTGTGGTGGCCATGAGCTCACTGCATTCCTGGAGCCCTGCAGTCAGCCAAGTCTCCTTACTCCACTCGGAGCAGGATTCTGTCATGACAGTCACACCCCTTCAACTTGCTTTATATTGGCAACCAAAAAAAACCCCACTCTGCTCTGAAGAAAGAATCTATTTCACGTCCTGGAAGAAAGTGAAGTTGACAGTTTGGAATGCCAGACAGCATTTTTAGCTAAACTGTGCAGTTCACATGGATTAGCGTGTTCCTGAGAGCTCTCACTGCCCGGCTGGGCTGCTCCTCCACTGAGATCAGGTTGGAGTCTGAGCAATCAGATCTGACAAGGATGGGAGGGCAGCCCCAGGTGCACTGGAGTAGTGGCGTGCATGGTGTTGTGCTTCAGTGAGGGTATTTTTGTTCCAAGAAAACATTGCATGTTTTGTTTAAACAGAATGCCATACTAACAGTGTCCTTTTAAACTGACATTCTGCTTTAAAAAGTCTGTTCTAATGGCAATGCCATCACCTTTTTAGGCTTTGAGTTACAGGTTACCACTTCAAAAATCAGACTATTCCATTTTTTCCTTTAAGGGGAAAAAAACAATCTATTCACAAGTGACAACATACACAGCACACAGCTTTGAAGTTGTCCGCTTATCCAAAACTTCATTACTGCACAATTTATTAATGTATCTTAAATTTTCACACAAACATCAATTTACAGCATTAAATATATTTCCACACTGGTACTTTTAATGGTTCATTTCTAAAGCTGTTCAGCAATAGACTGTTTGTCAGTTCAGAAGTTAACTGCCTCTCCCACAGAATGTGAACACCCTTAGTGATATTGTTTGGCTATTGTCTTTGTCTATATAACTTTTAATTTGGGTAATGAAAACACCAGTTCAATAAACATCAAGTTGGAGATCTGGTCTTGAATTCTAGAGAGCACATTTAACTCTTTCTCTAAAACTCAAGTCCCAGAGAAATGAGGACAAGGAAGGAAGCACAAATCTTCTGCATTGTCATTCAGCTAAATAAGTTCTAGGTGTTAAATAACTACATTTTATAATTTGTCAAAGGAAGGAACTTACCTAACTCAATACAGGTAATTCCAAGAGACCAAACATCTACTTTGCCATCATACTGCCCTTCATCCATGGCTAAAATCACTTCTGGGGCCATCCTAAAACAGGAAATTGGTGCTCATAAATGGGCAACAGAACACATTATCTTCATCGGTATGAAATAGGCTATTTCACTGATCTCAGCCACCATAAACAAATCATTCCCCAAGCTATCAGGCATGACTGTGGGATACTGGGAACAAAGACCAAGCACCCACACTAGTGCAAGCCTGCAGAGGCTGCCTGATGTTCTCCTGTGCTTTGCCCAGCTCTTCATTTACCACCTTCTCACCCTCCCACATTTCCAATAGTTCAGATGGCTGACCAACTCTGGTGAAATAATCATAGCATGCAGTTGTGTAAACACCACAGATTAGGTGTAAGAGATCAAAAGCATACAAGGGATCTGCAAAGGGGTTTGTTCAATGAACCTGGCCTTTCCTATGAAAGAAAAAACACCAGTTATTGCAACAACCAGATGCGGTGAGAACATAAGAATTGTTTAAACCACTGGAGGGAGCGATTAAAATATATTACAGATGATTCAATCCTACCTCTACCACTCAAGGTCAGTGTAAGTAGAACAACAAAATATTTTTATCACTTTTTGTGAACTACAAATACAAGGATTCACAATTTTTTGGAACTCAGAGTCTACTTATTATTTAATTTTTTTTTGTACAAAGTACATTCTATCACTACCACAACTAGTAGATGACAATGCCAGCTCTAGTAAGCCCAAGTACATTAAATAACCAATAAATGATCTTTCCACTTCACAATGCCAGAAATAAGTCAAACTCTTGGCTTACCAATATGGCGTCCCCACAAATGAGTTGGCAGGAGATGCTATGGAAGCAGACCCAAAGTCAGCAAGTTTCACCTGTCCTGGCTCTGTCAGCAGGATGTTTCCTGCCTTGATATCTCTGGTTATAGAACACAAGTGTCAGTATTACTTCTCTCCAAAAAAGAAAAACTTCTACTGGACAGAGTACAAAATATACCAGTATTCACATGTTCAAGTTGCAAAATACCTCTATTTCCTCCAGATGCAAAATATTTAACCATTAGGTGAATTGCTTAACATATAGCCCTTGATTTTGGAATTTTTTGTCTTAAATGTTAAAGTTTGTCTTAAAAAACAACTTCAAATGACACACCAGGATAAGCTTCACATACAGTTCAACAAAACCTTATGAACCAAATATGTCCTTTACCAATGTTTTTTAAAAAGACCTACTAATGTCTATTAATAACAAATCTAATAATAACAACTATTCAAATTCTTCATCCTACTAAAATGCAGCAGCTACTCTAAACACAAAGAACATTTGCATCCCAGACTTACTGTGTGCTACTCAACATGTTTGTGTAAAACTAATTTTTCAAGAATTAGTGCTCCCCCTGCCCCAACAATCTTGGCCTTGCACTTCCTACAAGCTATTTGGGTGAACTCAGTGTCCTTTGCTATTCACTGCTTCAGGGACAATCAGCACCGGATCAAGGATTGAAAAGTTTAAGAGATTCAAAGGAATTCTGTAGAAATTATGAACACCAGCTGTAAGACACAGTGCATGTGCAGATACACAGCTTGCTAGTGTTTAGTCCACTATAAATCACTGATTTGGGAGCATACAGACACTGTGAAAAGAAAAATCTCTGCTTACAATACTAAATTTGGGATGAAGGGGATACAACCAACAAAATAAATTACCTGTAAGTGTGTGTGACAGCAAAAGTATAACCACTTACCTATGGATCATATTGTGAGAATGCAAGTATGCTAATCCCTGGAGAGCACCATGGGTAATTGCTGCTATTTCCACTTCTTGCAATGGCTTTTTATGAACTTAAGGAAAGAATTTATGTGACATTCAATATTACAGAAAACAATACAGTTTGCAGCATGCACGTGAATACTGTTAACGATGTAAACAGAAATGCTAAAGTTTATTTTCACTAGGTTCAGTATGAGAAACAAATGTAAAAATAGTTCACAGAGTACAATCTATAATCAGATGTAATCTTCTGATTGTAAAACAGAGGCTATTTACTACCAAAGAGAATACTCTGCAACCATAAACTACATTACTGTCAGCTCTGTGACCATTCTCCCAAATAACTATTCGAGACTCAATACCCAGTTTTCCATTAATGAAGCTAAACCCCAAATCCCAGAACTTTACAACAATTCACACATGAATAAACTGTAGCAATACAGATGAGACTCTGGCAGCCCAGCCTTTTGTCCTGAAATGCTTCTGGCAAGGAAGGGAGCTGAACAACTTACTGGCCACACATACATCTTCAAAGAAAGTTCACTACAAGAAGCCTGATAGAAAAACGACCATTTAACAAAAGATCTCATCAAGCAAAACCCTAATACTGCTGCAGTGCTATTTTAGTCAACAGGCCTACAGTTGTTAGTAAGCATTAGGATCAACAGCAAGGGTTTTCAGAAATAAATCTTTAACTGTCATGACAGGAGAACATAAAACTCAGAGGAAAACAAATAGCTGACTGACAACTTTAAAATAAAATGAATCAATGAGAAACTAAGCACCTAAGAAAGCCAATATTCTACAGAAAACCCACTATAGCTAGGCAAAAATTGGACAAACTGTTCACAGGCACTCTGTCCCCTAATAGAAGTATATGGTCAAGGACAATCTGTGATGCTGTAACCTCCTACTTCAGTACTGTACTTCTGACTTTCCATCAAATAAACGTGCATGACATACCTTCTAGTAAGTCTGATGCTGATCCTAAACAATATTCCATAACAAGCTGTATCAGAAAAAATAAAAAGTATGTGTTAGAAAATCTCTTATTGTAAATGTATGTTTTCTGGACTTCTATGGAGAAATCTAGAACTAACCCTTGGAGTTCACAGTGCCAACTGCCATAACAAAGCAAGTCCCATCCCAGCACTGTCACACTGACTCCTCCCAGAAGGACAACTCTAACTAGAATTAGCATAAGCCTCTTGTGTAAGACACCAAGCAACAGCACTTGTAAGGAAGGCAAAAGCACATTCAAAACCAGCTATGTATTGTATTACTTATCGTATTTTATATGCACATACTTATCAGGAATGTTAAATTGCACTTAACAAGCTTATCAGAGTATTAAAGGACTATTTAGGGATTTACTTAAGATTCTGTCCCAGTCAGATTTCAAAAAGAGAAACTAAAACTTTGTGCTGCAGATTTATTGAAGATAACTCATCAACAGTACTTACACTTAAACTATTAGTTTAACAATAATATTTTTTTATAACTACAAAACTTTGTCAATGACAGGTGTACATTATTTCAAATAATACAGTCCATCTAGCTAAATACACTGGAACAGCAGCACATTCACCTTACTCTAAGAGAAATTTCCCCATATCTTGTTTCCAAAAAGCCCATTCAGTTTTGCTGAGCAACCGTAAGGTCCTTGGCTACGCTCATGTGAATCTGTGCAATGCCAGTGCTCAGGTGGCTCCCAAAAGCCAGCTGGAGAGACTTTGAAGCTTCCTTAATCAAGGCAAGAGAAGTGCAGAGCAGCAGATACCTACCCATGCTGTATGCTCCCGCAGATAGCAGCCTTTGTATTCTATACTGTTAGGGTGTTTTATTCTTTGGAGGAACTTGACTTCCTTAATAATATCCTGCCATTTCTGTAGGGAATAAAAAGAATAGAAAGACTTTAGAAAACTGTTACCTTTTTGTTGTTGTTATTATGTCATTTAATTATGTTATGAGGCAAAACTGTCTCAAGGTTCCAAATCAAAATAAATTTGCAACAACACTATGATGGTCATTGCTTAACTCATCACCTTACAAAAGAAGCTGTTGACTGATTAGGCTGTATGTAAGGATCTCTGATCCATGTGATACTTCGTATTTTTATGTGTGCATAGGATATACTGGTAAACACTTAATATCTGAGCAAGTCCTCAAAAAAGAAGCGATCCTCTTTCAAGGGATACCATTTCTGTTGTCAAATCAAACATACACTCCAACCTGAAAGAGATGTGGGTGATAAGTGTCCTTCAGCAGGATCAGCTGTCTCTCTCTTAACCCTTGTAGCTACAAAGACCTATCCCTACTAGTCACTATATTACACTGGATGAGGCTCCATTTATCAGCTGCCAAATACCCGACCACATTCTCGAAAATGTTTCTCTATTACTAGTTTAGTCTTTACAAGGACCAAGTAAAAATGAGTTACCTACTAGGTAAGGGAATGGTTCTGCAGGAGAAAAATATAAACAGATAAAACAAACCCCAGGTTTAATAAGGGAAACTCTGCCAGTGTAACTTTAAAGTACAGAAGAGGCCAAAATGTCAAGTTCCAATGTGTGCCTTGACACTGCCATTGCTCCCCTCGGAGACCTCCAAGACCTTCCATTTGCTGCACCATCCACATTTCCTCAGGCAAGAAAGGCAAAAGCTTGTCAGTGCAACAGCAAAACTACAACTACCAGAAAATATTTTCAAAACCAAACGCAGTAGCTGAAACCATTTAAGTATGCAGGAGTCAACACAAGAGTGTTGACACTGCAAATGTTTTTGAGCAAGAAAATCAGTTGTGAAGTTAACCAGAGGTAGAGAAACCTCACCCAACACCAAAAGGTTCAAAAGCTGTTTTCCAGGTCCTGTTAATCTCTCAGCACACTCTTCCTCAGGCAGTGGCATGTGGCTGGGATTCACAGAGGGACAGAAGGCCCATCTACCCTAATGCTTTGGAAAACATGCAAAACCCAAATCCTCCACAATAAAAACATTAGGGCTCGAGAAACACATGAAACCAGGGACCATGGAAGCCACAACTGAGGCAGCTGATTGACTAAGTGAAGCGTTTCTCAACACCAGAAATGTCATCAGAATGACATAGTGCAGCTACACTAACAAACTCTCTCACTGACACTGGAACGACTTGGTTGCCTTTTCCCTTCAGCCTCAAAGGCTTTGAGGTACTGAGCAATAAAAGCTGAACCAGGAAAGCACCACGTTAAACTTCTACATCGGGAAGAGAGAGGTGATATATTTGTCAAAAAGTATTCCTGATTCCCTGCATTAAAAAAAGCTCCAAGATCACATTATGAGCACAGCACTACATCTTTCAAAGATTTAAAATTTATTTTTAGTACAAAATATAACCTTAGAGAATAATTGTCCCCACCAATGATAAAATACTGTTATGAAACCAAAATAAATATAAATGATATCAGAATGCCCTTAATCAATTTTCTTTACATAGACTAGATCATAACTCCAGTGAACTTATGAACAAACAAATAAATAGGGAAGTAAAATAGAAAGAGTTTTAATCCTAGTCTTATTACTTTCTTCAAAATAAAGAAACATACGCATTGAAGACAAACAAAAGCTATTTCTGAAGCATGCACAGTTTGTTTCATTCATGTGAATAGAGTATTTATAGCCCACAGTAATTAAAACAGTAGGACAAGTAGCAAGTACAAATTATTCTTTCATCAGTACACAGTTAAACAAGTCACCGCAGTGACAAAACAGAAACAGGCATAGCAAATTTAACTCTGAAGCTGGAATTTAGGACTGCTGGAGAGACACTGCCACCTCTACCTCCTACACAGACATACACACATAGAGAGGAAGGAATAGTTCAGCTCCTGGGAGTGCAGATGATCGATACACAAAAGGCACAGCAATGAGCTGTTAGTCAAACTCATTGGAGCAAGGCAATGCTTCTAAGATTGGAATACAGAGACTGGAGGGAGGGAACCATAAATGCCTGGAACAACATGCTTACAATAAATACTTCTGTTGAAAAATCATGCCACAATTTGATGGATGTTATTTACCAGAAATAATACCAAATCAGCTTCTCATGTCATGTTGGGCTTTTCAAGAATCTGTATTAGCACTTAAACATTTCAAGTATAAAATCAACTATCTCTGCTAAACGTCGTAGGGAAGAGACACATCTGGGGTGGCCATGAAAACACTTAATGTCTAAATCTGAGAGGCCCACTTTCACAGACCTCTCTGTAAAGACTGCCTTAATCCCTGGCTCTGGCAGTTCTTCCGGAATTATGTTCCTGTTCAGATTTTCACACTCATTCATTCACTGCTGTTTTGCCTCTGTTTCAGCTGCTCATGAACACAGCCATTTCAAGGAAGGATGTGTTCTGCCTCACTACTTTGTACAAGGAAGGCAGGCTCTGAAGCTCTCACTACTGCATCCACTGCTGTTATTCTTTGTCCAGGAAGCAATATGTTTTTTTTCAAGTGTATTTAAAATGGAACATTTAAGGGCAATAAGACACTCTAACATACAAACTCGTCATTTTTAATTTGCTTTTTTCTTTCCTACACATTTATGTGGTCCCAAAGGGAGCCCTTTGAATCTGGAAGAAGAGTCCTACCCATCTTCTCCAGGAGTACATTAGGCAGAAATACATTGTGACCAGTAAAATAATTTGTTTTGTTCACACAGCACTCTCATTCGCCTTTACAGCCAGAGAAAAGATTTCTCCTGCAGGAACCCAAGCTAATTAAAATCATCCCATATAATAAGCATTTGCAATAGACAAGGTTTAATGTACAACATGTTCTACATACCTCATTGGACTGCTTCCCACTATATGACATTTTCTTGATGGCCACCACTTCGTTGGTGCGCACATCACGTGCCTGTAACAGGAAAACATGGTGCATCAGTTTCTTCAGGTCCCAATCTCCCAAACATACTCATAAAAACCAAACATACTCATAAAAACATTTTTATCCCTTAGTTAACTTCTGCAGAGTTAAACTAAAATATCTTACAAGAGGTGTGACTGCTGCATCTATTGGAAATTTCTTTCTGAAGTGAAAATCACCCTCCCATCTGTGAGACAAGGTATATTTTTCCGTGCTCAGCATCCAATCAAGTCTTTGCAGGAGATGAGCACTGTGACTTCTAAACTAAAAATCACAGCTTATAAAAGCAGCTCTGATTCAAGGAGAAGGGATTTTCCCCTAAATCAACTCCTCTCCCTTCCCAGGTCAATTCCAAATGAAACAGAAGCAAGGCTCAGCCCCTAGATTCCATTCAAACCATAAGGGAAGACGTCTTAGGATGCACAGGGAATACCTGCTACAGATACCACTGGCTTTCTCCCCAGTGCTCCCAAAAATTAGCTCTTGTGCCTTAAAGGAAGGCAGATGATACAGAGAGAGATGGCAATGATCTCAGTGACCCATCTTCAGATTAGACTTTCACTTTTTCAGTCCCACAGTTTTGTTATTTACATTGCACCATAAATCTACATGGTTTTTCACACTTCAAAGGCAAACTTCCTCAGTTCAGACAACAAAAATCCAAGTTAAAAACTAGACAAGAAGTTTTGTTTAATTCAGCATCAAAACAAGGGCTCACTCCCCCTGGCAGGAGAACAGGCAGCATCTCGTAGGAAGACAAGACCCCAGATCTGCTCTGTTAAGGATTTCAGCAGCACGGGAGGGTGGTGGAGGAAAAGACCTCTGAGTCTGTCTGATAAGAATAATCAACATGGACATGAAGCCAAATGACATAAATCAGAATAATGTGCACCACAGCATTCACTGATGACTAATGAAAATGCTGATTTTTAATGTATTGTACTATCAAGCACAGCCCACCAGAACACGGATTAATGGAGTATCAGGGCTCTGTCTGTTGTAAAAAGATTTTTTAGTCATGTTTTAATTCTGCTGTTCATTAAAGAGATTCCCAGAATTCCCTGTCAGTCTTTATTTCAACCAGTTATGATAAGCTTGAACCAGTACTATTTTTAGTTTTCTTCCTGTTTGAGAAAATCCTCTCCCTGATATTACCTGTAAAGTTGGGTGGGGTGTGGGACTATTTTTGCTGTTTGAGACAAAAAAAGGGAAGAATAAAATTCTTACTCCTAGATCTTTACTAATTAATCTTTGAAACATTCAAATCAGTGAAGAACTGAAATAAAACAGGCAAGCAAAATACTAGAGTAGAGCAGAAGGAACCCAGCTCTAACAAAAGAGAGTGGGTTATTCTTCTGCTCCATCTGCAGTGTTCCAGTGTAGTAGGTTTCCTGTGTCAAGCAAAAGCTATTATTACACTGCAAAGCAGGAGTAGGGTAAGGATAATACCAAAAATGATTCAGAGGTGCCAGACTTGCAGTTTCTTAGAAACTAAAACCATGAGGTGAACCAGCAAAATCCATGTCAATTATGAAAGAAAAAAAACGCAAAACTTTCTGCCATTGCAGGACACAACCAAAACCAAAAAAGAGACAAGTAAACATTCAGCCAGTTACCACATAAAACAAATATATCAGCCCTTGTTGGGATCACTGCTAAAAGGTAAGGAAGGTAGGGACAACTAACAATGAAACACAAACTGTATGTAAAGAAAGGCAGGGGAGATTTCAGAATTATATGGATTACATGGATTTTGCTATTTGTTAATTACCCCCTCATCTATCAACCACATTTTTGGTGCAGAATGTATGCAATGAAAGCAGCCTGGTGAGAGGGTGCTGTGCATCAGAAAACCCAAATAATCAACCCCATTTCCTGAACACCTACAAGGCTGAGAGAGGGAGAACCATCCCAGCTGACATTCCAGGAACATTAAAATCATGGAGTTTCATTTGCTTTTTGAGTTTTCCTGTGATCCTGAATAATTGAAAAAAGTCAAAGGTTCCTTGACAAAAGCCAGAAGATGTACAAGTCCAGCTCACTCAAACTGCTTGTTTTATGGCAGAGATGTATGCACTTGTATCCTGCCTTTCTCCAAAAACTCCACACAAGGGACCAACATCTGGTGACCAGAGTAACTTTAGCATAGAAACAGGAAAAGCATGCACCAAAAAAAGTGGAGTACATCAATGTCTTCAGTAATATTTTTTAAGCAGTTACTAACTACAATCCAGTATCATATTAATTAGAAAAAGTTTAATTGCTTCAAGTAGTAGAGTAAAAAACTTTAGTTAGAGAAACTTAAGTGAAGTTTTTCATTAGATTTACAGAGGAATAAAGCATCCAAGATATAGACTCCTCTACATTTTACTTCTTCATGCTTATTTAATTCACACTAAATTTTCCTCTCCATGTTGCCTTTCTTGTCTTTTGGGTTTTTGTTTGAGGTATGGAGTACACTGGAAGGAAAAATTTCAGATTCAAGATCTCAGAACTGCAAGTAGTAAAAAAGGTACAAGACAAAACTTATAGGTTAAAACTTCCTAACATAGGAATAGCAACATGTCTTTATCAGAAACTTTCTTTAGACAAAAATAAAGCTCCCAAATGGTCTGGAATTATGGGATGCACGACTTCCACTTTGTACAGGTGTACATCAGAGGTACTTTGAGTCAAAGAAGCACAATCTAAACACCAGGAAGTAATTACACTCTATAGTGAGTAAATACCCATTGATGAGGAACTGGTAATTTAAAATGGTGGGGGAAAAAAAGAGAAAGAAGGGGCTAGAAGTTAACGGCCTCTAACTTTCAATTTCTTTGCAGAAGGAGCTGGTAATGGGCCATCAGCCCTTACCACAAAGACAAAGTTCAGGCAAGCTACAAGTACCTCGATGGGCCCTTGCTGCTGGTGTCTGGGAATGCTGTCTGCAGCTCACAGGTTACCTCCAGCTGTATTATGGGTTTCCATACCGGTGTGGTTCATACATACCTCCCTAAGATACAGTGTTCCAAAAAAACTTCAATAATATTTCTTCCATAATATTTCCACAGAGCAGGAAGACCGATTTGTCAGTTCCCTTCTTTTATATTCACTCTTTAACCACAGTGACTAAACGAGGAGAATTTAAGGCCGCAGGTGAGCTCTGTTTCGTTAGAAAACACTTCCTCCCCCAGATCTGTTCCCAGACAGTGGTGGCTCATAGTTTTAAGCAGGGAACAAAATTAAGAAGCTTTTCCTAATTAGTTCATCTGTGCTGCATTAAATTTGTGCTGGAAGGTTCCCAACATGGTCTGCTGCAATTATTAACACTGAATAGGCATCTCATAAAATAGTGACACAAATGGTTTTCTGAAGGAAAATTGGCAGGTTCGGCCACACCTTCTGTAATTATAAATGTGAAAAGGTTTTCTGAAGAAAATGTTTTTTAATGAAGGCCTCACAGTATTTGGTTAACACACAGCAACTTGCACTGAGGTTACCATAAGGATCCCACTGCTGGCTGAGCTACACAAGCAGCCTGGGAAAAATTCTGCTGTCCAGATTTCCAGTAAGTTTTATGCAGATAGATACTGGGATTCTTCCCTGCAATAGGAAATGATGTGACAGGACAAATGACAATAAAAGCAAGGAACACTCAGGTGTCAAATACAAAGAATGGCTTTAAGGCAGCCTGGGGGGATGCACGAAGGGAGAGAGAAGTCAATTTCTCTCAAGGAACAAGAGGTGATAAGGAGACCATCAGAGCAAGAGAACTGCATTGCCAGTCAGAATTGATGGAGCAGAAGTCGGTGTTTTAATTTGCAGATAAATCCCTGCTTGCAACATAACAATGCACCTAGAAGCACCAGGCAAGGACAACATTTCTAGGTTTTCTTTTCAGTTTTAATGCAAACGCCTTACAGACCCTGGGAATCTGTGGATGGACTGAGACTGTGCAGACACCCAAAAAAACATCTTTGCTTCATACACAGTATAAAAAGAGTCACAGCAGTTTCTTTTCCTCAGTATGTTCAAAAAACTCTATTGTCTGCAGTTTAAAAAGAGATACAGCTAAAATTCACAAGTCATGGAGCTACTTACAAAATAAACTGCTCCGAAGCTTCCATGGCCAATCTCTCGGAGATCTGTGAAGAGCTTTTCTGGATCTTCTTTGAAGAAGAGCTCTGCAATTTCGGGGTCCTTCAGGCTGCCCGCTCGGCTGGTTGATGGCATCCTGCTGGGCAGTGAGCCGACCGACTATCTGGGTTTAAAGTGCTGCTTCAACCCTTGGCTCATCTGTATGAATGGAGCCTCTTCAGCATGGATTACTGCAAGAAAAAGATTGCAATCCTTCACTGCTTATCCTCCCCAAAGAGCCCGAAACAAGCTACAGCACAGCAGCTTCCAATTCCTCCAGAGCAAGCAGCCCTGGTGAGTGAAGCAACACAACCTGTGTGCCGGGGTAATGACACAGCCCCATTGTGACACCAGCCAAGCATTTCTCCAGAACACAAACCAAAATCAAAACCCAAAATGGGACTCATTCCATGCTCCAGCGTGTGCTCAATCACCTGCAGAGCAGCCACAGAATATCTGACCTGCAGCAATAACCAGTTTGTCACTAGTGAGCCCATATTACTGTGTCACCCTCCCTCTGGAGAGTGACACCCACTGTGTCCTGAAGAATCGCATGGACTGTTCTTCCAAGGCGTATTTGCAACCCCCTTCTTCAGAGGAACAACATCCAGGATAGGAGATATCCAGTTCCACACACAACTAATGTCTTTCTGCTCTGCTTCAGCAGAGGCAAACACACATTTTAATTGTGATGGCACATGAGACAATGGACAATAGTCCATTGGCAAACACTTTCTTCGGAGGAACTTGCAATTTCAGACACAACTGGGAAAGTATGAAATCCCTTCTGTGTGCATCATGAGTTTGCTTTCATTTACTCCAAGTTTTGTGTCTTGGAACCTGTTCAGAATAAAAGTATACTGTTGAGTTGTGCAAAAATCTTACTGCATCTTTACAACAGGTGATGTCAAACAACCACTACAAGTAAAACACATTTTTCCTATTAAAGGAAGGTATTTGGATTTCCTCTTGAATTCTTGCAAATTGTCACCAATAAAAACAATTCTGTTACTGGCAAACAACTAATCACACATCTCACTTCTTTCCAAAAATCTCCGTCTGCTCAAGTCTTGTGCTTATTTATTCATAGTTCATATCTCAAATTTGTTTTTTTCTAAAAAGTTAGGGGTTTATTTCCATTACGAAGATGTGAGACAACAGTATAGTATAACCAACATATCCAGAAGGCCCTATTCCTGTCCATTTCTCCTTTTCTGAACACTATAAACTCCACCTTTCCCCAAGCCTCTAGACCATCAATGAATCATTTGTTTTCCACTCCCTGCAAAGCAATTCCTGCAAGGATGGAAAAAGACATACTCCTGCATGTTTGTGCTCAGTGGTTTTCTTCTCTAGACAGTTACAGCATGAGAAAGTACCAAACTCTGCCTGCTCCTTCTTAGCCCAGAGACCTGCCAGCATCACTGCACGGAGAGCAGGGCTGTGAGACACAGCCAAGGTGTTTCTAGTTGTAAACTCCATCAGTCTCCAGTTTTTCAGATGAAGACATGCATGAGAGAGAGAACACAGGGAAAGGAAGCAAAATCCAGCATTTTTATAGCGTTCCTTCAAGCAGAGAGATTTATAATGCAACCAGAACATGTTTCCATGATAGCCCGTTCTCAGGGGCTAAGGAAAAGCCGACACTCAAATTCCAGTGGTGGACCAAGTATAAAAACATTTATATACACACACATACACACACAGAAAATATGCAGCTGCTGACAACTCTGCCACACTGCACTGGTGAGCACACACACATCTCCTAGCGATGCAGGATCACTGCAGGAGCCTTGGAAGCACCGGCATCCGCACACGACATATCCAACTGCCAGTGAGGCAGAGTGGGATGCACAGGAACCTTCCCTTTCACCTTCCCTTGCATAACACAGTAACTAATACCGTGTGGGAAGGGAAATAATTAGCTCCAGCTCAGCCCGTACCTGAAGTACACTACATTTATGAAAGCTGGAGGAAAAGTCAGGGGTTTTTGTTACTTTTCTTTCTTTCTTATAAGTCAACAATATTCCACTTGATTCCAGCTCTAACAAGCACATAACATTGAAAGACAACTGTTTCACATTTACAGCCCCCGACGAAACAATAGACAAAAAGCATGTCAGAAAAGCAAGAGAAAGAAGCTGGGGGAAGGGAGCTGATAACCAGAGCACACTCAGTATTATTGAAGGAATGTTTCTTGGATCGACAGTAATGATGTCATGTTCCATCTTTTAAGAAGCATCGGACTCTTACAAAAAGGACATTGTTGTTCAAAAGCAACTGCTGCAATCCCAGAATGCCCTTTTCCCTACATCTGTTAGTCAGAGGGGCTAGGCTTGGATAAACCTGCTAATATGGCCAAAAGTCACATGTCCCTGTGAGCGAGCGTGTGAGAGTCGGCGTGAGGGGAAAACCCTGCGCTCACAGCTGACAGGGATTACAGCTTTTCCCTCTCCCCACCGACCCCCCGATGCCAAACCAGCCACCAGACTCGTTCTTGGCATCCTTTCTGGGCACGCCTCTGAAATGTCAGCAACAGGAACACTTCTTACTGCAGCTAAAACTCCTACCAGGCCCACTGACAACACACGCAGATGTGGGATGGACCAGAGCAGAACTCACCTACCATGATACACCTAAAAATACAGCTTTCCCCTCTTTAATCCCAAGAGCATTGAGATGAATTTCGTTATCTTAACTCTTGGAAATAATTGCTGCTTTGAAATGCATGAGAATAAAAATATTAAGTACTAAAATCTATTTAACACAATAGTCACAAACATGTACATGACACTGTGCTTATCATTTGATCTGCTTAGATGGCACAAAAAAAAATGTATTAATGTAAATTCCATCCATAAGAAAGCTTTACACAGTCTCGCTTAATGAAGTGCTCCTGTTTTTATAGATTCTACAATTTTAAATTCCCCGAGTCTTCTTTTTACCCAGACAACAGGCACTGCCTGCCAAAGCCCAGCAGTGCCAGCAGCCAAGCTCTGCCTCCTGCCTTGCAGTAATGACACCTGAACACTGTGGGGAAATGGAAAGGAAAGCAGAAGTGACATGCAAAGCAGTTATTGCATTATCTTAAGTGTATTAAAAATACAGACCAATCTTAAGAATGGCACAAAAATCAACCCTACAACAAAACTGCACTGAAAATTAAATCATATACCAGCAGGCAGCTGGTTTTCTAAACTACAGTCAAGCTGCACTTGGGTATTTTACATTCTTCCACCAGTGCAGTCTCTTCACTACAGGTTTTTTGGAGTGATGCAGCTATACCATTAAACACAATTGATCCCAGTGGATGAGACCATTCATCCCACCTTAGACAGCTCAGATGAGGTGGCTGGATCCTGCCCTGGCCAAGAGACAGGCACTGCAAACAGGATACGGCACCCTCTGACTGTGCCCATCTCTAACTACAAGCCACCTTGCAGGCTGTTAAAATTAGATAAAATAAATTCACATTTTTTCCTGGTTGTCAGTTCTACAGAGAGAGAGTATTGCATTGTGTAATCACAACTACTAGTACTTAGATCAACTCCACTCCTACTCAACAAGGTGATGTAGGAACACAAGAAAGATTCAAAGTAAACCAGGGAATGACCAAGGCACAGGACTGGCCCAACTCTATTTCCACACAGTAGGCTGAACTCACTGTGTTTAGCTGGTGGCTTCCATTACTGGTGTAAATAACACTGACTACAGGCCAAAATGTTTTATCAAATTACTTTCATCTGAACAACTATCAGTTAGCAGAAACCGCATGCACACATCCACAAAAGTCTATGAATCGATAAGATGTTACATCCCTGTAATTATGGCTACATTAAATGTATACACACACACCCCTGAACCTCTGGCATAAGGAAGCTTAAGATGAGGATGGGATAAGACCTGTTCTCTTTGGAGTTTTCTGCCTCCTGCCATGTCATCTCAAGGTGAAGACAGACCCACCCCTGTGACTAAGATCCCCTGGGATGCTGCAGAGCAGAACAAGCAAAGCTCAAAATGGTCAGTTGACATATTTAAAGTGCATATTTAAGTCTTGTGCTACAGAGACCTCAGAGAAATTAAAATCTGTTCACACTACACTAAACTGCCTGATAGCTGCCAGTGTCACAGATAACTGTTTTCATGTGACAAATCAATGTACTAAGAGGACAATGTGCTTGGCCTTCCCTGCAGAGGAGAAGGGAACCTACTCACTGAGATTTTCACCTCTCCATCAAATTATTTCTCAAGTTCCCATCCAGATCAACTCAGTGAGTGATGGTGACTAGAAGGTACTTATTTACACTAACCACAAGATGCAGCAAAACATTTGTAGTTCCTTAAGATGGTTCCAAAGTTTGCAGAAGCCAAATTACACCACCAACTCACTTGTAGATGACTAGCACTAAAAAGCAGCACTTTGTCCATAGAGATGACATTTCAAGCAATTAACATATCCAATATCCTTCAGCTTCTATACACAACAATGTCAGAACCAGAGCTAAACAAATACTACATGAGCCCAAAATGGAAAAACCAAAGAGATTTCTTCATCCATCATGCTGTGTCTCCCCATTTTACTGAGTAAAAGAGCCACAACACGCAGCCTCTGACCATGGCTAAGGAGGCTGACAGGAAAGCTGTCCTCCATTACTGAGTTATAAACAAGGTTATTTGCAATTGGAGACATAAATCTTGTTTTGTGTTATAGCCATCTGTTAGCCCATACACTTAGCACAGTAACATCTATAAAACTTATCTTTAATATCAAACACAGTTACACTGTGTATTTTTGCCTGCTAGAATGAGCATACGTGACACTTCAAAAACAAACAGGGACCACTTATAGCCCCTATGATCTTTAGAGCTGACACTCTAACAGCACAAACTATAAAGTGAATATTCAGCACACAGAACTACTAGTCCTTTTCAGATCTTCTTATCCAAACTAATAATAAAAAAAAAACCAAAACCACCCCCTCACACCACCATAAAACAACATCCAACCACAACATAACTTCATTTGGAAACAGATATTTAGACTGTTTTTTTAACCATCTGCATTGGATACAGTGCAAACAGTTGCTAAATTTTAGTGTAATTTCCTCTGGCAGGGTCTAATGCAAAAGCATCAAATAGATGGGGAACGAGCATCATCATGCCACTGTCAAAAATGGGAAAAGGGATTTTCTCTTACTTGCAGATGGGTCAGATCTGGGGAGTGTATGAAGCTGAGATTAAATTATCCTCTCAACACACTATTAAAAATTTCCTGAATAGCTTCCAGCTGACACTGAAAATTTCCACAACTATCATAAATGTGATAAACTGGAACTATTGAAAGAACTGACTTCTAATTTTTTTTTCTTTTACTTGCAATTATGCCTAAAGTAAGAGTTAGATGGTAAAAAATGCCTACAGTTAAGACAGTATCTGTCAGGTGAACATGAGAACCTCCCCAGAATGGAAAGAAACTCCTCCTCCACTTTATTATACCCTTCAAATCGCGAGGCTTTCACTCAAAAATGTAGAAAAAGGGAGTAACAATTATTTACTAATATATATTTATATATATGGGAAAAAAAAAAAAAAG